>JARWIR010000183.1:0-247617 GCA_029959085.1 Nemophila menziesii | reverse complement strand
GAACAATCCGAGTACCCATCCCATGCCTCTTTACACCCTGGAAATCTCAATGGCTCGTTCTCATGTATACAAATAGCTGCATAAACACAAAGAGTTCCCACGATGTTCATTAAACTATAAGGAGAATACCCAAATATTACCCCGGGCCTATGAGCTGACCATGTTAGTCCTTCCTTCTTCTCCAGCTCCTCAAACAAGATATCCACAAGAGTGTAGTAAAAGTTTTTCACATCTAGCCTCGGTAAATCCTCGTGAAACGGAGCATCATAGGGAACTTTGTAAAACGAATTAAATGGTCCCATATAGTGTTTCTTGCCTGTTTGCAAACAAATATGTTGTAAATTTGGACAATTTGGGATGATAGCATTGAGTACATTCTTGAACAATTGAGCATTAACTTCACAATTTTCTACCTCTGTGGATCTACTAGCCCATGTAACATAGAAAACATGGGTAACATCGGTTAATATTGAGAGCTTAGATTGAGTATCATCTGGATTTTGAATATCGCATTGGATATATTGAATAGGGTGGTCGGAATTCCATGAAGGTCTGGGACGGCGAGCCACACCGTAGACTTTCCAAGGGCCACCTGGAGTCTCGGAAAGAGGTAGAATCTCCGCCAAACTGTTCCCTACAATCCCTGTAACGCCTATTATTAGGCCCACACTTTCATACTTTGGTGGAGCTTCATCATCTTCTATCTTTTTCTGTTAGATCAAGTCATTGATTTTAGATTCAAGGAATTTTTGCCCAATAAAGAAAAAGATTGAAGAATTTGATTATCAATATTCTTATGTATGTAAACTCGGTTGCTCAGATTTTTGATTTTTGATTTTTTTAGGAAAAGTTGCAGGTCGGGAAGAAGAAGAAGAATGGGGGAGAAGAAGAAGGGGGAGAAGAAGAAGGGGAGGGGGTAGGGGGTGCGGTGGGGTGGGGGGTGGGGGTGTGGGGGGTGGTTTTATTATTTTTATTTAATAATATTAAAACTATTATAAAATTTCTTTTTTTACCCTTACTTTAAGTTAATTAAATGTTTAATTAGGATTAGGATTAAAAAAAAAAACTGACATGGAAATGCCACGTCACTTTTAACGGCCAAAATAGACGGAACACACAGTCATGGGGCAACGGGTCACGAAATTAAAACTTAAGGGGCAACGAGTCGCATTTTAAAGGTTAGAGGGCAACCTGTCAATCGGGTATAAACGCAGGGGGCAAAAGTGTTATTTACTCTTACAAAATTAATCATTAATTCGAGGTTCTTTGTTTTGGTTTTCGTAAAAGTTATTTGAAAACTGTCAGGTAAATTAAATATTAAAGGTAAAGCATGATATATTATAAAGTTAGGTTGGGGTTTGACAATCGTTTTGAGAATACTAATTGTAATGTTATTGAATTTAGTGTTTGTTCTATGGGTTAATTTTAAGTTGTGCATCTTTAATCTAAACCTGCATTTATATCCTGCAAGTTGTTTTGTAATGAAATTATTTTATATTTAGATAAAAAAGGTCTAGATCACTATGATATATTCCTTCTTTTCTATTAAGATTACCTAGTTAGTTGAGAAATTTTTGTAAGAAAGCAAAAGGTGAGTGGGATTGTGTCCCAAATTTTTTTAGGTTCGTCCAACTTTCCTAAAATTTATTTTGAGTTAATTATATTAGGTTCTAATATACAAAAATTAATCAATTACACTGTAAATTTTGTATTAATATTATCATATAAATATAAAATTTCATACAAACAATTAAGTATATCAAAACCTAATACAAATAATTTTATACAACATTAGAGAGGCACATATATTTTGAAAATAAAACCCATACAATTTTAGTAATTCTTTTTAATGGAGTCTAAAAAGAATTTTTAAACTGAGGGCCACATAACCCCAAATAGGGCTGCACACTAAAACCGCAAAACCGCTCAACTTACAAGACCAATAGTTTGTAGTGGGCCAATTTTTTGTATGGTTTTGGTTCGGTTCACGGTTTGGGAAAAGCCCAATCCGCGGGTAACTGATTTGGCCCAATTTTTTTTGTAACCCTAGCTATAAAAACTGTGGGATAAAATATTCCACCTCATTTACTCTTCCTTTGTAGTTTGTATGTTAAACTTTATCCCTCCCCTACAATTTTATCTCCATTCTTTTAGTGTGTTCTCCGAAAAACCCTAAAGGAAATTTATTTAATCTAATCAAATCTGAGCCATATCTATCTTTTTATCTATTTAAATATGCTAAGTTGTTACGTTTCTATGTAGATTTGCACTATTCCTATGGTAGTTCGGATGGTTTTTATCAACATTTCCAGCAAGGTATTTTCTCTTTTTTCTTCTTTTCTACTCTAGATTATTTATTTTAATTTATTTTATTTAGATCTACTAATGTTTTGTTGTATACCTTTTATTGATTTACCGTTTAAATATTTTTATTTTGGTATAAATCCATTAGCCAAAGAGCGTGGTACAGTTCATTGTTGGGTAATATTCTTGTTTCTAAACTTATAAATTAATTTTTTGTTATTTGTGTATTTATGTATTTTAATGTTTTTCTGTTGTGATCTTTTTTTTCTACTGTTCATGGATAAATGCACGTCTTTATTTGTTGAAATAAAAAAACTAAATGTATTGAACTAGTACAAAATTAAAAAAATGTATTTGGATAAAATATTCCTGGAAGAACATTAGATGAGGTTGTTGGTACTTACCTTTGAATCATCAAGAGTTATTTATTGTGGGTTGGATTAATTGGTTGCTTCAAATACTTAGATTTTTATATTATCTTGTATTTAATATGGTGTTACATCTATTTAATTATTTCACAGAACAATTTTTAAGCGCAGATGGAGGATTGCAGTAATTGTTCTTTACTTTTAATCATTATCTATTTAATTATTTAGTAATAGAGTTAAGTTGTGATGAGTTTAGTTTGGTTTTTGCTGCAGAATTGTAAGAAGGTAGATGAAGAAAGAAAGGTAAAGTAGGAAATATCGATATCCTTTCATTCAATTGACTACTACTATTTATACAGATGATAATGAAACTATCAAAGCTAGAATTAAGGAACACTAATGCACTACTTCACTACTTCAGTTAACTCTATAATTCAGGAGCATTACTAACAAAAGAAACAACTAACTCATGACTAAATATAGTAACTACTTGCAGGTACAGATACGTATCATTCCTTCCCCCTTTAAGGATCCTTGTCCGCAAGGAGAAAGTCTGGATATGTCTTGGTGAAGCGCCATTTATTCTTCCAGGTTGCCTCTTGGAGCTCCTTTCCATTTAACTAATATTTCTGACCATGGGCGATATTTTCCTTTTTGAATGACTCTGTGATCAAGTACACTTTCGGGTTGTGGGAGTATAACAGAGTCATCTGAGACAGTAGGGAGCTGACTTGAAGCCGGAGTGAGTAAGGGACCCACATGTTTTCGCAACTTGCTGACATGAAATACATTGTGAACTTGAGAGCCTGGTGGGAGACCCAAGCGATACGCTACTGGTCCAACTTTTTCGAGAACCTGATAAGGCCTAAAAATACGTGGAGCAAGCTTCATTGACGCACGAAAATGATGTTTGCCGATACGGTTGAAGCTTGAGATACACATTGTCCCCAACATCAAAGAACACGTCGCACCGTTTATGATCTGCTTGATACTTCATTCTCTGGCTGGCCAATGCAAGGTTATGACGTAGCTCACGCAAGATTGTATCACGATCACATCACAGAGGTACTCATCTACTGCTTGAATTCGAGAAGTACATGGAACGTAAGCCAGTATATTCGGCGGTGGAATCCCGTAGACAGTTTCGAATGGTGTCATTTTGGTGGAGGAATGGACAGTTGTATTATAGCTGAATTCAGCCCACGAAATCCACTCGATCCATTTTCGTGGTTGATCTCCTGCAAAACACCTCAAATATTGTTCCAAAGTACGATTTAACACTTCGGTTTTGCCATCGGTTTGTGGATGATAACTAGAACTCATGCAAAGTTTACTTCCTTGTAAGTGAAATAGCGCTTTCCAGAACGAGCTTATAAACACTTTATCTCGATCGCTTACTATTGATGTTGGAACACCGTGAAGGCGAACTACATTTGCTATAAATTATTTAGCAACTGTGACGGCTGTGTATGGATGTTTTAATGCAACAAAATGAGCATATTTGGTTAAGCGATCGACAACTACCATTATAACAGTATACCCATTTGACAACGGGAGCCCTTCAATGAAATTCATCGATACTTCAGTCCACATCCGGGTAGGAATAGGCAAAGGTTGTAGTAGGCCGGCTGGTTTCATGCAATCTGTTTTGTACCGTTGACATATGTCGCATTCCTTAAGAAAATCCTTCACTACTCGACGCATATTAGGCCACTCAAAACTGTGCTTGATACGAGAAAGTATTTTATGGAATCCAAAATGCCCACCAGTTGGTGATGAGTGGCAATCCTTGATGATTTGATGAATTAAAGTCGAAGTAGGACATATGTAGACCCTGTTGTTTTTTAACCAAACTCCATCTCGGTGTGCTAGTTTAGAAGATGAATCTGTTTGATTCAATCTTCCGTAAAATGGATCCTGTTGAACTTCCTGTTGCAATTTCGGCCACCAATCCGCACGTGGCATAGAGATGGATAAGAACTGAAACTCAACCACTCGAGACAGAGAGTCAACATCTTGATTTTCGACTCCACGCTTGTATTCTATTTCATAGTCATAACCAAGAATCTTTGGAAGACATCGAGTTTGAGCTGGGGTAGTAATTCTTTGTTCGAGTAAATATTTGAGGCTCTTTGATCCGTGCGAATCGTAAATGGTTTGCCGAGAAGATATGGACGCCATTTTTTAATTGACTTGACCACAACCAACATTTCTTTTTCATATGCGGATAATAATAATGCTGACACTTTTAACGCTTCGCTGAAATAAGCTATCGGCTGATTATTTTGAGAAAGAACTGCTCCTATTCCGATCCCACCGCGTCACATTCAATGAAAAATCGTTGAGAAAAATCTGGAAGGCATAGAACAGGTGAGGATGTTAATGCTTCTTGTAATCTTCGAAAAGCAAGTTCGGCAGCATCATTCCATTTAAATGGTTCCTTGCCCAAGAGTTGATTTAATGGAGCTGCTATAAATTTGCGATAATATCCCGAGAGACCGAGAAATCCACGTACTCCCCTTGTTGTTGAAGGTGTCGGCCATTCCAAAACAACTTTTATTTTTATAGGGTCTACAGCCACCCCATGTTCAGAAATTATATAGCCTAGATAGTTCACCTGAGTAACGCCAAACCTGCACTTCGTTTCTTTAGCAAACAACTCATTAGTCTTAAAAATTGTGAGGACTATACGAAGATGTGAAAGATGATCGTCCCATGTCTTTGAGTATATCAGAATGTCGTCAAAGAAAACCAATATAAACATCCTGAGATAAGGGCGAAACAAATCATTCATGAGGCTTTGGAAGGTGGATGGTGCATTAGTAAGGCCAAACGGCATCACAAGGAACTCGTAGTGACCTTCGTGTGTCCGGAAAGATGTTTTTGAGACATCTTCTTCCTGGACCCAAATTTGATGATATCCTGCCCTTAAATCTAACTTGGAGAAGAATTTGGCTCCGTGAAGCTCATCTATAAGTTCATCAATAACTGGTATTGGATATCTATCCTTTATTGTGATGTGGTTTAATGCTCGGTAATCGACACAAAATCGCCAATCGCCATCTGCCTTTTTAACCAATAAATCAGGTGATGAAAATGGGCTGTTACTTGACCTTATGAACCCTGATTTCAATAATTCCTTCACTATTTTCTCAAATTCGGTTTTTTGGTAGTATGGGTATCGGTATAGTCTTACACTTACTGGTTCAGTGTTAGGCTTTATAGGAATGTGGTGATCGTGCGGTCTTTTTGGTGGTAATGTAGTAGGGGTTTCAAAAACTTTAGAGAATTCTTTTAGAAGGTTTGATAGGTCAGATGGTTGATGAATAGTTTCAGAGGTGTTATGAGAAAGTAATATTTGAAATAAGAATCCCGAACCTTGAAGACAATTGAGATCTTTATCGGTTAAGGCTTCTAGAGCAGCTGTTTTAAGAACTTGAAATGTGCATGATTTATTCCCGATCTTGTAAGACATAGTTAATTGTTTGTAGTCCATCTCTATTGGTCCGAGACATTCCATCCATTGTACTCCTAGAACCAATTGATAAGCTGCAACCTGAAGTACATAATAATCAGCAGTAATAAATTTACCTTGGATGTAAACAGTGAAATCTTTGCATAGGACCTTGCAATCAATCTTTTCTCGGTTGGCTACCATGACCTGGAACCTTTTTTCTTGCATCACATGTAATCCATGTTTCGTGATAATAGCTTGATCTATAAAGTTATGTGTGCTGCCACCATCAATGAGTATTGTAACATTTTTATTTTTTAGCTTTCCCTGTACACGAAGTGTTTGGGGATGATTGACTCCTGATATGGCGTGAAAAGAAATCTCAGGTATGACTTCCTGCGTATCAGATTCCATTTCGAGATGTTCGGTTTTTTGAACGCTTGATTGATCCAAGTCTTCGATCATGAATATTTGTGGTCGTTCGCATCGATGGCCGGGACTGAACTTCTCGTCACAGTAATAGCATAACCCCTTCTCACGACGCTTTCTCGCCTCTTGATTTGTGATTTTTCGGGAAATGGTTGGATTAGAATTTGCACCTGTGTTTACACGTTGTACAGGTGGAGGTGGAGGTCCTAGTACACCTGGATTAGAATTAGGACTTATTTTGGATCCTACTGGTTGAGCACGAATCGAGTAATTTTGTCTCTTTTGAATTCAGTTGTGTTCTTCTACCAATCGAGCCACTCCAATAGCTTCAGACAAACTCCTGGGTTGTTTGATTTTCACATCTAAACGAACATCGTCTCGAAGACCTGCAATAAAACATCCAACAAGAAATGCCTCTGGTAAGCCATCAACTTGGTGAGAAGTTTTTTCAAAGGCTTCTTGATAAGTTGCCACTGTAGAAGTATGTTGGAGGCGAGTGAGAGCTTCTGAATGATCCTCAAAATCCGTTGGACCAAAGCGGATAAGAACTGCTTTAGTAAATTCGTCCCACGTTTGTGGTCCACGAAATTTCATGAACCCGCGATGCCATTGTAGAGCTATACCTTCCAAATGGAAAGAATCTAATTGGATTCGTTGATCTTGATTAATATTTTGAAACTCAAAATATTGTTCGCACTTGTAAACCCAACCAGTCGGGTCTTCTCCGTTGAATTTTGGAAAGGGTAACTTGAGGTGGTGATAGTTTTGTGTATAGGATTTGATAGTGTTTGGGGATTGTGATGTGTCGCCGTGGTAAAATGGATTGATTTCGGGTGAAGGATTATGGTGAGTGTGAGAGGCTCGCAAAGCTTGTAACTCAGTTAGCATGGGTTGTAGGGTAGTGTTGATTTGGTCGAAGTTTAACTCATGTCGAGTACAGGCTTCATTAACATCATTGCGGAAATCAGCGTTGGATTTCCTTCGAGTATCCATTGACTGAACCTGCTCTGATACTAAATGATGAGTTTAGTTTGGTTTTTGCTGCAGAATTGTAAGAAGGTAGATGAAGAAAGAAAGGTAAAGTAGGAAATATCGATATCCTTTCATTCAATTGACTACTACTATTTATACAGATGATAATGAAACTATCAAAGCTAGAATTAAGGAACACTAATGCACTACTTCACTACTTCAGTTAACTCTATAATTCAGGAGCATTACTAACAAAAGAAACAACTAACTCATGACTAAATATAGTAACTACTTGCAGGTACAGATACGTATCATTCCTTCCCCCTTTAAGGATCCTTGTCCGCAAGGAGAAAGTCTGGATATGTCTTGGTGAAGCGCCATTTATTCTCCCAGGTTGCCTCTTGGAGCTCCTTTCCATTTAACTAATATTTCTGACCATGGGCGATATTTTCCTTTTTGAATGACTCTGTGATCAAGTACACTTTCGGGTTGTGGGAGTATAACAGAGTCATCTGAGACAGTAGGGAGCTGACTTGAAGCCGGAGTGAGTAAGGGACCCACATGTTTTCGCAACTTGCTGACATGAAATACATTGTGAACTTGAGAGCCTGGTGGGAGACCCAAGCGATACGCTACTGGTCCAACTTTTTCGAGAACCTGATAAGGCCTAAAAATACGTGGAGCAAGCTTCATTGACGCACGAAAATGATGTTTGCCGATACGGTTGAAGCTTGAGATACACATTGTCCCCAACATCAAAGAACACGTCGCACCGTTTATGATCTGCTTGATACTTCATTCTCTGGCTGGCCAATGCAAGGTTATGACGTAGCTCACGCAAGATTGTATCACGATCACATCACAGAGGTACTCATCTACTGCTTGAATTCGAGAAGTACATGGAACGGAAGCCAGTATATTCGGCGGTGGAATCCCGTAGACAGTTTCGAATGGTGTCATTTTGGTGGAGGAATGGACAGTTGTATTATAGCTGAATTCAGCCCACGGAATCCACTCGATCCATTTTCGTGGTTGATCTCCTGCAAAACACCTCAAATATTGTTCCAAAGTACGATTTAACACTTCGGTTTGGCCATCGGTTTGTGGATGATAACTAGAACTCATGCAAAGTTTACTTCCTTGTAAGTGAAATAGCGCTTTCCAGAACGAGCTTATAAACACTTTATCTCGATCGCTTACTATTGATGTTGGAACACCGTGAAGGCGAACTACATTTGCTATAAATTATTTAGCAACTGTGACGGCTGTGTATGGATGTTTTAATGCAACAAAATGAGCATATTTGGTTAAGCGATCGACAACTACCATTATAACAGTATACCCATTTGACAACGGGAGCCCTTCAATGAAATTCATCGATACTTCAGTCCACATCCGGGTTGGAATAGGCAAAGGTTGTAGTAGGCCGGCTGATTTCATGCAATCTGTTTTGTACCGTTGACATATGTCGCATTCCTTAAGAAAATCCTTCACTACTCGACGCATATTAGGCCACTCAAAACTGTGCTTGATACGAGAAAGTATTTTATGGAATCCAAAATGCCCACCAGTTGGTGATGAGTGGCAATCCTTGATAATTTGATGAATTAAAGTCGAAGTAGGACATATGTAGACCCTGTTGTTTTTTAACCAAACTCCATCTCGGTGTGCTAGTTTAGAAGATGAATCTGTTTGATTCAATCTTCCGTAAAATGGATCCTGTTGAACTTCCTGTTGCAATTTCGGCCACCAATCCGCACGTGGCATAGAGATGGATAAGAACTGAAACTCAACCACTCGAGACAGAGAGTCAACAGCTTGATTTTCGACTCCACGCTTGTATTCTGTTTCATAGTCATAACCAAGAATCTTTGGAAGACATCGAGTTTGAGCTGGGGTAGTAATTCTTTGTTCGAGTAAATATTTGAGGCTCTTTGATCCATGCGAATCGTAAATGGTTTGCCGAGAAGATATGGACGCCATTTTTTAATTGACTTGACCACAACCAACATTTCTTTTTCATATGCGGATAATAATAATGCTGACACTTTTAACGCTTCGTTGAAATAAGCTATCGGCTGATTATTTTGAGAAAGAACTGCTCCTATTCCGATCCCACCGCGTCACATTCAATGAAAAATCGTTGAGAAAAATCTGGAAGGCATAGAACAGGTGAGGATGTTAATGCTTCTTGTAATCTTTGAAAAGCAAGTTCGGCAGCATCATTCCATTTAAATGGTTCCTTGCCCAAGAGTTGATTTAATGGAGCTGCTATAAATTTGCGATAATATCCCGAGAGACCGAGAAATCCACGTACTCCCCTTGTTGTTGAAGGTGTCGGCCATTCCAAAACAACTTTTATTTTTATAGGGTCTACAGCCACCCCATGTTCAGAAATTATATAGCCTAGATAGTTCACCTGAGTAACGCCAAACCTGCACTTCGTTTCTTTAGCAAACAACTCATTAGTCTTAAAAATTGTGAGGACTATACGAAGATGTGAAAGATGATCGTCCCATGTCTTTGAGTATATCAGAATGTCGTCAAAGAAAACCAATATAAACATCCTGAGATAAGGGCGAAACAAATCATTCATGAGGCTTTGGAAGGTGGATGGTGCATTAGTAAGGCCAAACGGCATCACAAGGAACTCGTAGTGACCTTCGTGTGTCCGGAAAGATGTTTTTGAGACATCTTCTTCCTGGACCCAAATTTGATGATATCCTGCCCTTAAATCTAACTTGGAGAAGAATTTGGCTCCGTGAAGCTCATCTATAAGTTCATCAATAACTGGTATTGGATATCTATCCTTTATTGTGATGTGGTTTAATGCTCGGTAATCGACACAAAATCGCCAATCGCCATCTGCCTTTTTAACCAATAAAACAGGTGATGAAAATGGGCTGTTACTTGACCTTATGAACCCTGATTTCAATAATTCCTTCACTATTTTCTCAAATTCGGTTTTTTGGTAGTATGGGTATCGGTATAGTCTTACACTTACTGGTTCAGTGTTAGGCTTTATAGGAATGTGGTGATCGTGCGGTCTTTTTGGTGGTAATGTAGTAGGGGTTTCAAAAACTTTAGAGAATTCTTTTAGAAGGTTTGATAGGTCAGATGGTTGATGAATAGTTTCAGAGGTGTTATGAGAAAGTAATATTTGAAATAAGAATCCCGAACCTTGAAGACAATTGAGATCTTTATCGGTTAAGGCTTCTAGAGCAGCTGTTTTAAGAACTTGAAATGTGCATGATTTATTCCCGATCTTGTAAGACATAGTTAATTGTTTGTAGTCCATCTCTATTGGTCCGAGACATTCCATCCATTGTACTCCTAGAACCAATTGATAAGCTGCAACCTGAAGTACATAATAATCAGCAGTAATAAATTTACCTTGGATGTAAACAGTGAAATCTTTGCATAGGACCTTGCAATCAATCTTTTCTCGGTTGGCTACCATGACCTGGAACCTTTTTTCTTGCATCACATGTAATCCATGTTTCGTGATAATAGCTTGATCTATAAAGTTATGTGTGCTGCCACCATCAATGAGTATTGTAACATTTTTATTTTTTAGCTTTCCCTGTACACGAAGTGTTTGGGGATGATTGACTCCTGATATGGCGTGAAAAGAAATCTCAGGTATGACTTCCTGCGTATCAGATTCCATTTCGAGATGTTCGGTTTTTTGAACGCTTGATTGATCCAAGTCTTCGATCATGAATATTTGTGGTCGTTCGCATCGATGGCCGGGACTGAACTTCTCGTCACAGTAATAGCATAACCCCTTCTCACGACGCTTTCTCGCCTCTTGATTTGTGATTTTTCGGGAAATGGTTGGATTAGAATTTGCACCTGTGTTTACACGTTGTACAGGTGGAGGTGGAGGTCCTAGTACACCTGGATTAGAATTAGGACTTATTTTGGATCCTACTGGTTGAGCACGAATCGAGTAATTTTGTCTCTTTTGAATTCAGTTGTGTTCTTCTACCAATCGAGCCACTCCAATAGCTTCAGACAAACTCCTGGGTTGTTTGATTTTCACATCTAAACGAACATCGTCTCGAAGACCTGCAATAAAACATCCAACAAGAAATGCCTCTGGTAAGCCATCAACTTGGTGAGAAGTTTTTTCAAAGGCTTCTTGATAAGTTGCCACTGTAGAAGTATGTTGGAGGCGAGTGAGAGCTTCTGAATGATCCTCAAAATCCGTTGGACCAAAGCGGATAAGAACTGCTTTAGTAAATTCGTCCCACGTTTGTGGTCCACGAAATTTCATGAACCCGCGATGCCATTGTAGAGCTATACCTTCCAAATGGAAAGAATCTAATTGGATTCGTTGATCTTGATTAATATTTTGAAACTCAAAATATTGTTCGCACTTGTAAACCCAACCAGTCGGGTCTTCTCCGTTGAATTTTGGAAAGGGTAACTTGAGGTGGTGATAGTTTTGTGTATAGGATTTGATAGTGTTTGGGGATTGTGATGTGTCGCCGTGGTAAAATGGATTGATTTCGGGTGAAGGATTATGGTGAGTGTGAGAGGCTCGCAAAGCTTGTAACTCAGTTAGCATGGGTTGTAGGGTAGTGTTGATTTGGTCGAAGTTTAACTCATGTCGAGTCAAGGCTTCATTAACATCATTGCGGAAATCAGCGTTGGATTTCCTTCGAGTATCCATTGTCTGAACCTGCTCTGATACTAAATGATGAGTTTAGTTTGGTTTTTGCTGCAGAATTGTAAGAAGGTAGATGAAGAAAGAAAGGTAAAGTAGGAAATATCGATATCCTTTCATTCAATTGACTACTACTATTTATACAGATGATAATGAAACTATCAAAGCTAGAATTAAGGAACACTAATGCACTACTTCACTACTTGGTGGTCCTTTGTGTGTTCTAAATAAATGCAAATAATAATCGAACCACAACCGCAAGTGTACGGTTGTCCCAAGTAGTAATTCTGATAATCAGATTCGTTCCAAGGACGGATGGTTGATCACAATGTCTATGCAAATAGTGATTGATGCACTTATGAAAATAAAAGAGGATAATTTGTTTGTTTGGTTTTGTGATTTATTACTAAATAAATGAAAGATAAAATAATAATGCAAGTAAAAAGCTAAAACACAAGTATGAGCAAGTAGTACTTGAGAGACGCAAGGGTTTTCCTAACTATCATTCATTTCATACATTGTTTAAGGGACAAATTGGTAAATTGGTATTGGTCGGGATTCTATAATCTCCTTACCCCCGTCAGGGTGGACTAAGGAGCAACTATCAAATGCTACAAACCCCGTCAGGGTGATTATAGTCCACTCTCAAGTGTTAAAATGTTCATTACCCAATAGGCCATAGGTTTAATTAAGCTCGTCAGAGACAATAATTTCTAACCTACATTCATTAACTAGTTCGGTACCTAAACCCCCCGTCAAGGTGATCCAATCGCCACTAATTGGAATAGCTTAGATACTAAATCCTATCATTGGTTAATTACGTCAATAATAGTAATTAAAATGCAAATTAAAGAAAAATACAGTTTACCCAATTTGATTTAAATAATAAATATCCCAAATTCAAATGTATAGAATGAAATCAAATTGGGATTAACCCATTATGCGTTCTCAAGCACTATGAATTGTTTAGCTCATATTAAAAGGAAAAACTAAATTAAAATAAATGGAATTCATAATTGATTACAAATAAAAGATAAAAGAAACCTAATTTCCGGAATTGGAATGACTGAGAACGGAGCTATAGACCCACTCCAGCTCTAGCAGCTTCTTCTTCCTTCCTTCTGTTGCTTCTCTCTGGTGTTTTTAATTGTAAAGAATGAATTGTGTGAAAAATAGAAGTCCAGACCTCCTTTTATAATCAGAAAAACGGATTAGGGCTTGGACCAGAAATTAAAAGCCTAATTAAATGTCCAAGCCCACTCTTTAAGCCCAAAATCCCGTAACTGATGACAGGCCTTCACTAAAACTGCTTTTCCCGATGCGTTACAACTCCGATTGACCTCATTCCAGTTGCTAAAGTTCCGTACTTCGATAAGGAATGTTTTCTCTTCAAAGGTCAGCGGCTCAATCAGCTCTTAAGTACCTCGAAAACAGCAATCAAGGGCCTGGAAAAATGGATTTTCAGCTCTAAAAATAATATCTTCGGGATTTCTCTTCAAGTCTTGACTCTATCTTTTAATCTTTGACTTTATCTTCGGATTCCTTTCCTAGCTAACATCTAAAAACCTGTAAACTTTACACTAAAAATACCAATATTACGCGCAAAAGTTTAATAATTCAAAAATGCTAGAAATAAAAAGGGAAATCCGAAATATTGCATATTTAGTCCAAAAGTCTATCGAATTAATTAAATAAACACCAAAAATGATGTCTCCTAAGGGTCTAAAATAAGAACAATTAAGGAGACATCAAGACCCCCAACTCAAACCTTTGTCGTCCCGACAAAGTAAAACAAAATAAAACGAGGGGTAGAAGCAAACGTATAACACATAGAAGCTAACAAATAAACCCTAAAGCAATTCTTAAGATAAATCTCATATAGCAAAACTTTAAAAACTAACATCTACATACACTAATCATGCAACATCAAACATAAGTAATCTCAATCATAAAATTAAAGTCGCAATGCTTGAAGGTTACACTTGTACTCATCTCTGTATGATGGCTATAGGGTGGTCATTAATCCTACCTCGCTTTGAACGCTCCACCTAGGCTATTCCCTATCAACAGAATCATAAATTCACTATGCACTTAGGAATCACGAGGTCTTTACGGTTATAATATTGGCTTAAGGACGGGTGTGGATGTATATTTGGTAAATTTGAAGTGAGCTTTTGGCTCTCTCCTCACTTACCATCAACATTGTCCTCGAGCTTGAGTTAACGCTCAAAAAGATGTTCTCACTCACCCATTACGCAACAATTTAGCGTCCCATGTCTTCCCACTATGAACAAGATGATTTTTTCAGAAAAATTCCACTTTGCCGGATGTTTTATTCATTCATATTTTTCTTTTTATTTTCTTTTCTCTTTTTCTCTTTTTTTTTTTGTACAGAAGCAAACCGGGTTCCCGGTTTTGACGAACCGGGTTCCCGGTTCCTACTGTATGATTTTTCAACTTTTTCATTTTTTCTTTCTTTTTCATTTTTTTTTTTCATTTCCGGCAAAGGGTTACAAGTATATATCATCTGCAATTGTGCTACAATACAAAGCACATCAATCCCAACCCATTAAAGTCCCCATATGTGGTCCCACCACCCCAAACTCAAGCTCGAGACATGTCTCAGGATTGTGATTCAAGTGCGGGTCATATGGTCATGCCTAACAATCTAAGGGATAATGGTTTATATCGTGGCTACAACGAAAAAGGCTAAAGGCTCAAAGTGGGCTGAGACGGATAATAATTCATACAAGGGATAGAAGGCTAAAAGGCACAAATGGCTAACAAAGAACTGCCCCTATCATTTTCCTAAGTACATAGCTTGTCTTTAGTTCATATCTAGGTGGGTTCTCTACTAATTAGGATTTCACGTTCTACACACCAACATATTCCTTGAGTACAAGCTTACTTCATTTGCATTGTTCATTAATTTTTCCTATTAATTACCTATGTTCGCATGCAATTGTAAGTGCGTTTTATGTTAATCCCTAAAGTTCACTATTTACTATCATTGATTCATCAAAAGTATGCTTAAAGGGATATTTAAAAATTTCTACAGTCAAACGCAACTCCGAAAATTATTTTATTGAAAGCAGATAAAACACATAACACATAAAAACTGGGATGAGGCAACGAACCCCACCCCAAACTCAAAAATGAGTCGTGTCCCCACGACTCGAAAAGACTCAAAGCAATAAAATAATATACACTAAATGAGAAGGATTAGAAAACGTATCTGAACCAGCGCGAGGCTGGTTTTCGGTGTTGCGTCCATGAACTTTATCTCGCGTCTAGACATCGTAAGTTGTTCTTTGAACAATTAAAGTTCAACTTGTATGTAACGTTTCCCAAAATATCAATCATCGCATCCCGATTCTCTTTCAACACCTTTATTTGTGATTCCAACTCATCATCGGATTGTTTTCTTCCTCACTTTCAGGTTCTGCAATCACTTCCCTCTTCTTCGGATTAGCCTTAATTTGAACCGCTTCAGTCTTGTTTGAAACTTGAAATAGGAATCTCAATAGCTTGTTCTTGAATAGCACCAAAAGCGTTCCTGTTTCTTGGAGAATTCCTTTGATAAGTACACATGAAAACGGTTCTGATAAGCATCTCTTTCCACCCCAAACTCAAAACTTCAAATAGTGAGAAGCTAAGGCTTAGAACTTTGATGTTTTGAGGCTTAAGACTTTAAGATTATGGTGGAATATGAGATGGGTAAAGGCTAATTGATGTGGGAGAAGAGGGAATTGGATTTAATTTGAAGCTTGGATAAAGAACAATTGGAGAAAAGTGGGAATTTTATCGTATTTTGGATAGGAGATGAGTTGATTGTATGCTTTTGTGGTGAAAGAGAGTAAGATTTGAGGATTGTGTGGTTGTAGCTGATGATGTTCATGAAATTCTGGGTTTTGGGAGTGTTTGTGGAGGCTGGGTTAAGGACGGAGGTAAAAATATAGGGCTAAAAAGCTGAAAAACGGACCTGGCACAGATGCAAACCGGGTTCCCGGTTTCGAAAATCCGGGTTCCCGGTTCCGCGTCGCTGTGACGGCGCGAAAAAAATAAAAATACTCTTTTTTTTTTTTTTTTTTTTTTTTTTTTTTTTTTTTTTTTTTTTTTTTTTTTTTTTTTTTTTTTTTTTTTTTACCTCGAGACGCGCCAAACCGCTGGACTCCAAGACGCAGGGTCAGAAATTCTGCTCGCCGAAACCGGGTACCCGGTTCTGTGGAATGCGGGTTCCCGGATTTTCTCGATGGCGCGAATGAAAACGCGCCAAAACGCAGCACCCTGAAACGCTGGACCAGAAAATTTCACCAACAGCAGCTCCGAAACCGGGTACCCGGTTTCGCCAAATGCGGGTACCCGGATTTGTGTCGATGCGCGAGTCAAAACGCACGAAAAACGCAATCACCAAAACGCTGGGCCAGGGAATTTCAGAAATTACAGCACCAAAACCGGGTACCCGGTTCTGTGGAATGCGGGTTCCCGGTTTCTCCTGGACATCCAACCTCTTTTTCTTCTGTTTTCGCCAAATCGACCCCAAACTCAAGTCCTTTTTACCCCTGAAATCATCAAAAACAACTACCCTTCCTCATTTCTTAATAATAAACACTAAAATTACGAAAATCAAACTAATCTAAAATGCAAAAATTTAAAAACTCAGCTAATATACAAGTAATTGGCTTTTGTTTAACGTCGTTAAGCTCGACGGGTTACCTCAATCATTAGTCATTGACATAACCTCCCCAGCAGTGAGTGAGGTTGTCAATATTTGCAAGTCGAAATTTGCATCCCTTCGCTTTTATGCCCACTAGTTTGTCTGAGATAATCTGTGCGACCATGAATGGTCCTATCCAAGAACTTTTTGATTCACGTACCTTTGGGCGGGGGTTCGGTTTCTTCATAGCTACTTCTTCACCTACTTTGAACCCCTTTTTCTTTCTCTCTTTCTTAGGTTCCTTCGGAACCTTCGTGGCACGTGCTTTCTCTTTCTTCTTCGCATGATTGAGTTGTGGATCCTTGGGGTATGGAGGAGCTTTAATTGGTGGTTTCTTTCGTAGCTCTTTCTCCTCCACCCCTAAAGTGTCCACAACACTAATTGGCTTTGTTCTTACCGGTTCCATTACATCTACACGAAAACATTCATCCTTGGAATCCGGAAACTTCATAGGCCTGAACACGTTGAATTTCACCTCTTCGTCTTGGATCCTCATAATCATTTCTCCATTTTCTACATCAATAAGGGTACGCCCCGTGGCTAGGAATGGTCTTCCCAAAATAATGGGGACATTCCTATCCGCGTCGTAATCAAGAATAACGAAATCAGCGGGAAAAATTAACGTACCTGCCTTAACGAGGACATCTTCGATTCGGCCTTCCGGATGTGCAAGAGATCGATCCGCCATTTGCAAGACCATAGAAGTGGGTCTTGCTTCAATATTAAGCTTATCAAAGACTGATTTGGGCATCAAATTGATGCTTGCACCTAAATCGCATAGCGCTTTTCCTTTCCACTCATTACCAATAGATATCGGAATTGTAAAGCTCCCAGGATCAACTAACTTTGGAGGTAATTTACCTTGACAAATAGCACTACATTCCTCAGGAAGACCAATCATCTCATTATCACAATATGGCCGTTTGTTGGTGAGGGCTTTCTTCAGAAACTTAGCATACTTGGGTACATCTCGAATAGCTTCTAACAACGGAATATTTATGCTAAGACCTCTTATTTTGTTAAAGAATTTTTGATACTCACCCATATCACCTTTCTTTTGAACTCTCGATGGAAATGGTGGAGGTGGACGATTGATTATAGTCTCATCTTTCTTTTTCGGAACCTCAACAGGCTTCTCCACTTCTTCTACTTCAACTTCTTTATCTTTATTCACCACCTCTTTTTCTTTTCTAACTTCTTTTTCTTTCATAGCCGGAAAAGGAGGTGGAGGAAGGTTCTTACCACTTCTAAGATTAATAACTTTACAATCTTCGATTTGTAACGGATTCTCAGTATCACTAGGAAGTTGTCCTTGCTGACGTTGATTGAGCTGTTTATTGATTTGACTCAGCTGATTTTGGAACATCTTCATATTTGCTTCAAGTGCATTTTGTCTTTCTATAGCTGCGTTCTGACGTTCGATCGCTGCATCCTGACGCTCCATCGCTGCGTTCTGCCGTTCCATTGCTTGTGCTTGTAGAGCGATTAAACTTTCAACTGTTTTCTGAAGGGTATTTGCTCCTTCTTGTGGATGGGCAGGTAAAGCTTTCTGGTTCAAATTCTCATCATAAGTATTCTGAGGAGCTTGTCTCTGTACATAATTTTGATTCTGTCCTCCTTGATAGTTATTGTGTGGTCTAGGATTATAGTTGTCACCTTGGGGACGCGGCTGATACGCATGTGTAGGATTGGCTGCCCCATTAGGATTCGAATATTGAAACCCAGGATGGTTTCTGTTAGGCTGATACCCATTACCACTCGAATTAAAATTACCTCTGTTGGACATGAACATCACTGATTCTTGATTACTCGGACAATTCTCCTCATCATGATCATCAACTCTACAAATCGAACACATATAAACCTCTTGTGCAGCATGCACCGCTACTCTCTTACCCGAAAATCCTTCTTTTACAGCTAAAGTAAGCTGCTTCAATTGTTGCTCCAAAGTGTTTTGAATTTTTGTCTCAAAAGTTGCAAGTTTCTCTTCTATGTTAACATTATTAACTCCCTTGACTGGTGTTCTTACTGAGCTCCACCCAACTTCATTCTTGACTGTTCTCTCTAAAATAATTTTGGCATGAGCGGGTTGAACTTGAAGAAAACCTGCTCCACATAGCGTATCCAATTTCTCTCTTGAAATTCCATCAAGGCCTCTATAAAAGATCTTTAACTGTTGTTGTTCTGAAAAGCCATGATTAGGAACTTTACGCAAACACATCTGAAATCTTGTCCAACTCCTACCCACAGTTTCCTCATACTCTTGAGCATTACTAACAAAAGAAACAACTAACTCATGACTAAATATAGTAACTACTTGCAGGTACAGATACGTATCATTCCTTCCCCCTTTAAGGATCCTTGTCCGCAAGGAGAAAGTCTGGATATGTCTTGGTGAAGCGCCATTTATTCTCCCAGGTTGCATCTTCTCTTGGAGCTCCTTTCCATTTAACTAATATTTCTGACCATGGGCGATATTTTCCTTTTTGAATGACTCTGTGATCAAGTACACTTTCGGGTTGTGGGAGTATAACAGAGTCATCTGAGACAGTAGGGAGCTGACTTGAAGCCGGAGTGAGTAAGGGTCCCACATGTTTTCGCAACTTGCTGACATGAAATACATTGTGAACTTGAGAGCCTGGTGGGAGACCCAAGCGATACGCTACTGGTCCAACTTTTTCGAGAACCTGATAAGGCCCAAAAATACGTGGAGCAAGCTTCATTGACGCACGAAAATCCACTGATGTTTGCCGATACGGTTGACGCTTGAGATACACATAGTCCCCAACATCAAAGAACACTAATGCACTACTTTACTACTTCAGTTAACTCTATAATTTAGGAGAATTACTAACAAAAGAAACAACTAACTCATGACTAAATATAGTACCTACTTGCAGGTACAGATACGTATCAAGTTGTTGCTTATAAGAAACCTAAAGAAGTAAGAATATAGAATTAATTTTTTTTACAACAATTTGCACCATTTGTCCCTGTGTTATGCAAATTAATCAAATATACCGTCTTTCAAAATGTATGTGTTATGCAAACTAATTAAATATACCCTTCTTTCAAAATGTAGCAATTATATAGGGTAATTTTTACAATGATAATACAGGGTTATATTTGTTACTCTTTAAAATAAATACAGGGGTTTTCTTCTTGGATAATAATAGATTTTTATTACAAATTAGATAAGATAACCTTGTACTACTTTAATGCTTCATATTTTTAAGTCCAAAAACCATTTTGGGGCCAATACACTAACCCACTTTTTCCTATTTTAGTAGAGTATTGGATTACTGACAAAAAAATAGAACGTAGAATATGATAAAACTTAAAATTTCACTTTATTAATTTAGAAAATGTAAAAGAAATTACTCTAATTTCTCCATAATCTTTTTGAAAATTAGATCATATATTACCTTTATAGAATGTAATAGAATATTGTGTCTCCTTTTTTAATCATTGATCTCATTTGACTAAATCAATTTTTTGTAATTCTAATATGTATTATTGTGTTTAATAGATTAATAAGAAAAACGAACAGAAAAACTATATATTTATATTTATATTTATACTTATAAGAGTATAATAACCTTTATTATATATTATGCAAAATCAGAATAATTCTTTACTAATGTTAGTGAAAAATATAGGTATGACATTAAAAAAAATTCCATATGCAAAGAGATTGTATCATCCCCAAATACAACTCTAAACATGCATATAGATAAATGTCATTTTAGTAAATTTTTAGAAACAACACAAATAGTGGCGGGAAAGCTACAACTAAGCGAGCAAAGATGTGGTGAGGACATTTATGCATCAACCCACCCTTGTACATTGGAGTATCTCGATACAGTGAGGGAACAATTGTTCCATCAAGCTATTTTTTATCTTAGAACTATATGCCATTTTCTTACAAATTTGTATTGATGAAAAAAATTTATAGATGATGATGAGCTAATTGAAGAAGGAGATAAAGAAATTGTACACGTGACACCAACTAATGTGGAAGAGATGAGGGATCAAAACGAAAATTTAACAATTTTTTAAGTAAATACCGGGACAGTTGTGTTCTAGGATTTGGGAAACAGTCGAATCAATGGATGTATTTACAAGAATGCGACAAACGCTACAGTTTTCACCTTTGAATGAATATGAAGAGAGATCCCGCGAAGAACTTGCGATAAACTTGATGATGAAATTTGCTTATAAAGCCGATATGATATCAAGATTATGTATAGATGATATGAAATCTACCGATATTACCTCATTAGGACTATCCAAAATACCATTAATAATACTCGTATCTTTCATATGATCTACAGATAATCTTGATATCATATCCGCTTTACAAGCAAATTTTATCATAAGTTTATCGCAATTCTTCATGGGATTTCTCTTCATTTCAAAGGTGACAAATGTGGCGTTTGTGGCATTCTTATAAATACACCCATACATTCTACTGTTTCCCAATTTAATCGACAAGTTAAAAAAAAGATTTTTTTTATCATTCTCTTTAATTTCATTCTTCTCTTTTCTGACAAAATAATCATCTCATCCATTGTTCTCATTATCTTTGTTTTTCCACATTACTTCATTTTTCCATATTGATTCGTCTTTATTGTTCTTTCTTTTTTTGATCTCTTACCTTTTTAGGTATTTTTTTAATTTAATAATCGATTCTTCTTTAACACATTAATAAAAGGTTCAAATCTTGTCAACTAGTAGTACCCAATCTCTCATCTCATTAGTTACTTTACTCGCTCTCTCTCTTGAGAAGTGTTGAGACTTTTCATAATCTAATAGTCATAAATTTTATATGTTCATATAAATTTCTCATCTTGAGAAGTGTTGAGACTTTTCATAATCTAATGGTCATAAATTTTATATGTTCATATAAATTGCTCATTTTCTATTTTTCAATCTAGATTATTTATCTGTATTGTACATTCGTTTTCTAATTTTTAAGGTTTTTTCTATTTAGTATATTTCATTTATTTTCTAATCGATTTTACTCAATATTTTTTATGTACGTGCCTCGAGTCTTTCTCGGTCTGCTTGTGAAGACTCCTCTTAAAGGAAAGAAAGGGAGTATTGTAATTCATTAAGATAAAGTGGATGAGAATGTAATAAGAAGTTAAACTTCAACATCTCGTGTGATTAAGAGTTTCTTTGTGGTTGAGAAGGCATTTCATATATTGTCTAAAAGGAAAATGGGCTCCAAAACTATTGCGTTTGTCTCAAGTGATGAAGATATGTATCTGGGTGTAATAATCTTGTCAAGTGTGATATTATAATTCAGCAAATAAGGTGAGTGAATTAAACCTCTGTGATATGGTTTTTGGAAATTTGTAGAAGGTTAGTCTAATGATTTTCCCTGATTTGCATGTTTGTAACTCTCGTGCTTCCCCTCTGAAAGCAATTGAAGGAGGACACCAAGAGTTATGTGAGTCTAAAATCTTCCATGATTTATCCTAATATTACGGAAATCAAGGATAGTAACTTTAGTTTTGGGACATTGGAGGCTAGTTATGACTTACCTTTACTAATTAAAAGTGTTTTCGGGATGGGGTTTATTACTTTGTCTAGACTTTTGAGATAGAGTGTTTTTCTATGAAAGTGAAGTTTACTGGAAATTTTTTTTTCCAAAAAATTATTAAGAAGATAATAAGCTTGATAGGACAATTTTTAGTAAGTCTCCTAATTTCTACATGGTAAAGAGCATGACTTGTATTCCCTGGAAAGGTATTGAAAAAATTATTATCAAAGATAATATTTTAAAAATTATATTGGTGAATCCTCTTAAAAAATTATTGAAAAGGTATTTAATATTCGAAAAGATTGTTTGATAGGACAATTTTTAGTAAGTCTCCTAATTTCTACATGGTAAAGATTGAAAAGATATTGGTGAATCCTCCTGGGATTAAGACTGAAAAGATATTGGTGAATCCTCTTAAAAAATTATTGGAAAGTTATTTAATATTTGATAAGATTGTTTGATAGGACAATTTTTAGTAAGTCTCCTAATTTCTACATGGTAAAGAGCATGACTTGTATTCCCTGGAAAGGTATTGGAAAAATTATTATCAAATATAATATTTTAAATATGAAATTGTTCCACTTTTAAAGTGAAGGAACTTATAACAAGATACTTGAGCAGGTGTGGAATGTTAGAAGCAAAATCATGTTGTTAAGAAAGAGGGGTCATGGTATGATGCTTGAAAAGATAGATACTAAGAGGTTCAATACTAAAGATGATTTCACTACAATTGTAGATAAAGGATGTAGTTTTATAAGTGGGTAGTGCAATTCGTGTTGTTGATCATTGATCTCATTGATCTCATTTTAATCATTGATCTCAGTTAACAGATGGAGGATTATGGTAGTTGTACTTTTACCTTTAATCATTATTCATTTGATTAATTTAGTAATAGCTTTAAGTTTTAGATTATAAAGAAGTCTAAAGATGTAAGAATATGGCAAAGATATGTATGAGCCATAAAATTATGAAATTTTAGTTCCTTCATAACTCAGTGGCTTAGAAGAATGAAAGCGTAGACTAAAATTGAATATTTGGAATATTATTAGATTTAAAATTAAATTTTTTATAGAAATTTGCACCATTGGTCTATGAGTTATGCAAATTAATAAAATATACCCGTCGTTTAAAATGTATGTGTTATGTAAATTAATCAAATATATCGTCTTTCAAAATGTAGCAATTATATAGGGGTATTTTCTCAACGATAATACAAGGGTATATTTGTTACTCTTTGAATACACGGTTTTTTCTTCTTGGATAATAACAAATTTTTATTACGAATTAGTGTTTGTTCTATGGATTAGTTTAAGTTGTGCATGTTTAAGCTAAACCTGCATTTATATCCTGCAAGTTGTTTTGTAATAAAATTATTTTATCTTTATATAAAAAAGGTCTAGATCTCTATAATATACTCCTTCTTTTCTATTAAGATTACCTAGTTAGTTTAGAAATTTTTGTTAGAAAGCAAAAGGTGAGTGGGACTGTGTCCCAAAATTTTTTAGTTTCGTCCAACTTTCCTAAAATTTATTTTAGTTAATTATATTAGGTTCTTATATACAAAAATTAATCAATCACACTATAAGTTTTGCATTAATATTATACAATATAATTAATATTATCATATAAATATCAAATTTTCATACAAACAATAAAGTATATCAAAACCTAAAACAAATAATTTTATACAGCATTAGGGGGCCACGTATATTTTGAAAATACAACCCATATAATTTTAGTAATTCTTTTTAATGGAGTCCAAAAATAATTTTTAAAACTGAGGGCCACAGAACCCTGAGGGCTGCACACGAAAACCGAAAAACTTCCCAACTTACCCTACCTATGGTTTGTAGTGGGCCAATTTTTTTATAGTTTTGGATCTGTCTGAGGGTAACTGACCAAATCCTCAGATTTGGCCCAATTTTATTTTTATAACCCTAGCTATAAAAACGACCTCGTTTACTCTTTCTTTGTAGTTTGTATGTTAAAGTTTCTCTCTCCCCTACAACTTCCTAAAGGAAATTTATTTAATCTAATCTAATCTGAGCCATATCTATCTTTTTATCCATTTAAATACGCTAAGTTGCTACTTTCCTCTTTCGATATGCACTATTTCTATGGTAGTTCAGATGGTTTTTATCAACATTTCCAGCAAGGTATTTTCTGTTTTTTCTTCTTTTCTGTTCTAGATTATTTATTTTAATTTCTTTTATATGGATCTACTAATGTTTTTTTGTATAATTTTTCTTTATTTGTTGAAATAAAAAAACTACTTATATTGAACTAGTACAAAATTAAAAAAATGTATTTGGTTAAAATATTCATGCAGGAACATTACATGAGGTTGTTGGTACTTACCTTTAAATAATCAAGAGTTATTTATTATAGTTTGGATTAATTGCTTGCTTTAAATACTTAGATTTTTATATTATCTTGTATTTAATATGGTGTTACATCTGTTTAATTATTTTACAGAACAATATTTAAGTGTAGATGGAGGATTGCGGTAATTGTTCTATACCTTTAATCATTATTCATTTGATTATTTAGTAATAGAGTTAAGTTGTTGCTTATAAGAAAACCTAAAGAAGTAAGAATATGGAATTAATTTTTTTTACAGCAATTTGCACCATTTGTCCCTGTGTTATGCAAATTAATCAAATATACCCGTCTTTCAAAATATACGTGTTATGCAAACTAATTAAATATACCCGTCTTTCAAAATGTAGCATTATATAGGGTTATTTTTACAATGATAATAAAGGGGTATATTTGTTACTCTTTAAAATAAATTGGATAAGATGACCTTGTACTACTTTAATGCTTCATATATTTAAGTCCAAAAACCATTTTGGAACCAATACACTAACCCACTTTTTCCTATTTTTGTAGAGTATTGGATTACCGACAAAAAAAAAAATTGAACATAGAATATGATAAAACATAAAATTTCACTTTATTGATTTAGAGAATTTAAAAGAAATTACTTTAATTTCTCCATAATCTTTATTGAAAATTAGAACCTATATTACCCTTATAGAATGTAACAAAATATTGTGTCTTCTTTTTTAATAATTGGTCTCATTTGACTAAATCAATTTTTTGTAATTCTAATGTGTACCATTGTGTTTAATAAAATTAATTTAAGTAGATGATTAATTAGAAAAACGAACAGAGAAACTATATATTTATATTTATACTTGTAAGAGTATAATAACCTTTATTATATATTATGCAAAATCGGCATAATATTTTATTAATGTTAGTGAAAAATATAGGTATGACATATAGATAAATGTCACCTTAGTAAATTTTTAGAGACAACACAAATAGTGGCGGGTAAGCTATGACCAAGCGAACAAAGATGCAGTCCGAACATTTATGCATTAACCCACCCTTGTATATTGGAGTAGCTGGATACAATGAGGGGAATACATTTTCCATAAAGCTATTTTTTTATCTTAGAACTATAAGCCCTTTTCTTATAAATTTTTATTGACGAAAAAAATTTGTATATGATGATGAGCTAACTGAAGAGGAAGATAAAGAAATTGTACACATGACACCAAATAATGTGGAGGAGATGAGGGATCAAAACGAAAATTTATCAATTATTCCAGAAAATACCGGTTCAGTAGAAAAAATGTATAACTCGCCCTCTATAAAGGGTTCCAGGATTTGGGAAACAGTCAAATCCATGGGTCTATTTATATGAATGCCACAAAAGCCAAATTTTTTACTTTTGAATGAATATGAAGAGAAATCCCATGAATTCTTGAAATAAACTTGATGATGAAATTTACTTATAAAGCGGATATGATATCAAGATTATTTGTAGATGATATGAAATCTACTGATATTACCTCATTAAGACTATCCCAAATAAAATTAATAATACTCGTATCTTTCATATCCGCTTTAGATAATCTTGATATCATATCCGCTTTATAAGCAAATTTCATCATCAAGTTTATTGCAAGTATTCATGGGATTTCTCTTTATATTCATTCAAAAGTGAAAAATGTGGCGTTTATGGCATTCTTATAAATACACCCATGGATTCGACTGTTTCTCAAATCCTGGAACCCTTTATAAAGGGCCAGTTATACATTTTTTTCTACTGAATCGGTATTTACTGCAATAATTGTTAAATTTTTGTTTTGATCCCTCATTTCCTCCACATCAATAGGTGCCACCTGTACAATTGATTTATCTCCGTCTTCAATTAGCTCAACATCATCTACAATTTTTTTTCGTCAATACAAATTTATAAAAGAAAAGGGCTTATGTATAACTGCAAGTCAACATATTGATCCACAAGGTGACATCAATAGGAATGGGAAGAAATATGTGGGAAAAGAACCAGAAAATAGCAATTCTCGTGAAGGAAGAAAAGTACTAGGACGTAGACACCGGTTATAATATTTTTCTCCTTTATTGATTAATAGACGTCATGATCCTCGTTAAGTTTTCATAACTTTCCGTTTGTCACTGGTTATTTAAGTTTATGTTCGAAAGTTTTGATTTATATTATTTGTTTGTATATTATGTTGTTTATATGATATAATATATGTTACTTCTTACAATATATGGACTTATAGTTAGATTAATTTAAAAAATAGGAAAACATGTAATTTCATTTTTTCATATGACCATATACTGCAATTTTTTATTAAGTTTCAATTGGTCTCGGATTTTTTCGCATATTTTTTTAAGCTTAGACTTATAATATATGTATGAACAATATAGGGACTTATAGTGTGATTTTAAAAAACAAATTATTATAGTTTTTGCATAATATAGGGACCTATATTATAAATAAATTAAAATAAATATACCATCACCCCAACCCCTTAACCCCCTATATAAATATCTTGATACACCCCTTATTAATCTTATCTTAATTATTTGAATTATTTAAAAATAAAAAAATTTATAAGAATAACGCGTCTTATTCTGGGAACACATTTTTTGCCAAGAGATCACCTTAAAGAGATCTAAGTTTGGTAGCTAGTGTGTAGATAATCCATTGTCGAAGATGTATCTCCCCAAACTCTTGGAGAAGGTTCTGTTTTCGATCCGATTATCTGAGATTTCACATTGAACTGGAGGTTGAGCTGAACATTGAGATACCTAGTCCACGAGGGTCATATCTACCCTTATATTGAATGTGCATATATTCATGGTCAACAAAAATCGGTTTGAGTAAAAATTCATGGGGTATGTTTAGTTATATTGTCAAATTTTAAGGATTTTTTGGATAATTTTGAAGCTTTTTTTTAATTACGTTAAACTTCATTTTTATTATATTTTATATGTTAAAATGATTTTTATTGTTCCGAAATATAGCTTTCATAATTTATAATTTTTATATTTTGGTTTACTAAATTATGTGCCAGAATTCTTAACATTATTATGGATTTATAAAAGATGAATTAATCATTAGTTAGGGATGAAATTTCTAGGAGAATAACACATCTGTTATCTCTTGATAAGACACAATGATTATCATTATTTAACATATGAAGAAAAAATGTGACACTAAATTTTTTCTAATCCAGTTTTATTCTTGTTGGTTAATATGATATAAGGTTACTCAAACTTGGTGAGCTTTTGATTTTTAATTAAAATTGAAAAAACTCATCAATCGTTTTAAAAATAAAAAGATAAACAACTTAAAATATAAAATACAATTACAATATTGCATTGTACAAATTAATCAAAAAATATTACAATCTAAAGTAATTTATAAAATTTACAAAACGTATAATCATCAAATGTCGACAAGTTAAAAATGTATTTTTTTTTATCATTTTCTATAATTTCATTCTTCTCTTTTCTAAGAATATATTCATCAATTCATTGTTCTCACTTTCTTTGTTTTTCCACATTGCTTCGTTTTTCCAAATTGCTTCGTCATTATTTTTTTTCTTTTTTGATCACTTACCTTTTTATTTTATTTTTCAATATAATAATCAGATTCTTCTTTAGCACATTAACAGAGGGTTCGAATCTTGTCAACTACTAGTACCCAGTCTCTCATCTCATTAGTTACTATACTCTCTCTCTTGAGAAGTGTTGAGACTTTTCATAATCCAATGGTCATAAATTTTGTATGTTCATATTAATTGTACATTTTCTATTTTCTAATCTAGATTTTTTATCGGTATTGTATATTCGTTGTCTAATTTTTAAGGTTTTTTCTATTTAGTATATTTAATTTATTTCCTAATCGATTTTACTCATTATTTTTTATGTATTTTCCTTGAGTCTTTCTCGGCCTGCTTGTGAAAACTCCTCAATGGAAAGAAAGGGAGTATTATAATTCAATTAGATAAAGTGGAGAAGAATGTAACTAGAAGTTAAACTTCAACATCTCGTGTGATTAAAGTTTCTTTGAAGGAATTTCATATATTGTCTGAAAAGAAAATGGGCTCCAAAACTATTGGGTTTGTCTCAAGTGAGGAAGATATGTAACTAGGTGTAATATTCTTGTTAAGTATGATATTTTGGATAATTATACAAATAAGGTGAGTGAACTAAACCTCTATGATGTGGTTTTTGAAAATTTGTAGAAGGTTAGTCTAATGAATTTCCCTGATTTGCATGTTGGTAACTCTCATGCTTCCCCTCTGAAAGCAATAGAAGGAGGAAAACAAGTGTTATGTGAGTCTAAAATCTTCAACGATTTATCCTAATATTATGGAAATCAAGGATAGTAACTTCATTTAAAGGACATTGAAGGCTAGTTATGGCTTATCTTTACTAATTAAAAGTGTTTTCGAGATGGGGTTTACTATTTTGTCTAGACTTTGGAGATTCAGAAAATTATGAAGAAGATATTAAGCTTGAATTTTCCATCCTCTTGGGATTAAGACAGAAAAGAAACAGGTGAATCCTCTTAAAAAAAAATTATTGAAAAGGTATTTATTATTTGGTAAGATTTTTTGATAGGTCAATTTTTAGTAAGTCTCCTGATTTCTACATCGTAAAGAGCGTGCTCGTATTCCCTAGAAAGGTATTGGAAAATTTATTAATTAATATATATTGATTTAAATATAAAATTGTTCCACTTTTAAAGTGAAGGAACTTATAACAAGATACTTGAGCAGGTGTTGAATGTTGGAAGCAACATCATGTTGTTAAGAAAGAAGGGTCATGGTAGGATGCTTGAAAAGATAGATACTAAGAGGTTTCATACTAAAGAAGATTTCACTACAATTGTAGATAAATGATTGAGTTTTATATGTGGGTAGTGCAGTTCGTGTTGTTGATCAAATGGACGCAATTATTGTTACTAGACAAAGATTGACCTAGTATAGATTGTGTATTGAAATTTATATCTCTAGAAACTTAATTCATAAAGTTTATGGCTATATTAATGAAGAAATGTGTCATGATGTTGAAGTGGTGTATGTATTGAGTGCCTACTAAGAGTAAGTTTTGTAAGGAAGCAATTATAACATTGCGGACTACACTAAGAAAAAGAAAAAATGGAGGTAAATGTTCAAGCAACATGAAGTTTCTAAATTCATTAAATAAATTATTGTGTGTCTACTAGAAACTAAAATGGAAAAAACTAAATATGATGAATTTTATAAACATTTCATTGGTTGGGAATAAAGTAATTATTAATTCTTTCATTTCAAACTTGACACTAAGAAAAAAAAACATTGGAAACATTTGTTTTATGCATTGGGTGAAGTGTTATTGAACACTAAGTGGTACATCAAACACGATCACAATATTATACCATTGAAAAAAACATTTAGCACAAAATTTCAAAATTTAACACTAAAAAATAACGAAACATTTCATTTTTTATTAATACATTAACCAATATACATTGAGAGCTTTGACCTTGACACATGGGTAAAAAATATTATAATAGAAAATGCTTACTATATTATTGATATGACTAAAATAGTTACTGGATCCCTTAATTATTTGAGTCCAACCCAGTTCCTGTACCAAACATTTCTTGAAATCAAGAATGTCCAGTACTGTTCCTTCGATCAAGCTCCTCAATCGTACAATATGGACCTGTTCAATAAACATCCGAGATCTATTTCATCTTCCTCTTCCATTTCATCTTTAGCAGGACATCTTTTAACATAGGGACTTTGACAACAATCAAGAAACTGAAAATGGGTAAATTGCAATTTTTGTTATGAGAGTGTGATCAAGTGGTCGATGTAAAATATAACATATTTTAACTTTGTTTCAAAAGCTTCAGATTTGACACAATTAACAGAATAGACTATGATCTTTGATGTAATTTTAAGTAATAAATGAAAATTTAAAACGAAGAATCGTAGAACATTTTTTCTTTTGATGTTATGTACTTTGACAAGTATAGGATTAGAGGTTTTAGTAATAAAAAAAGGTTGTTATGTGTAATGTATGGACCTATAGTGTATTCAGGACTAAACCAGTAGGGATTAAAAGTCTGAAATTTAAATTAGGTTGACTTAAATATTAAAATGCAATAGCTAAATTATATAAATAAGTAACTCAATGCATGCTAAAAATCAACAAAAAATTTATATTCCGAATAAGGCTTATAGATTTCTATTGTGAAGACTTGGAGTATTTTATTCCCTTATATATTTTTTTTTTTGAAAAATTCGCATTGAATAACATTCTCAGCTTTGCATTATTTTCGCCAAGTTAAAATAGAGGAAATTATCCTAGATAAGAAAGTTACCAATAAAAGTGTGTTATTCTAAGAGTAAGCTTGTAAATAATTAGGCATAAAAACAACACTTTAAGAATCATGAGAATACGCTGTTTGATCAATGAACAATCAGCCACAAACATAAGTGGGTCTAGCAACAAATAAAGTAGTCACGTGTAACAAGATTGATTTTTCCACAATTACAAAATTAACCATTAATTCGAGGTTCTTTGTTTTGGTTTTCGTAAAAGTTATTTGGAAACTGTCAGGTAAATTAAATATTAAAGGTAGAGCATGATATATTATAAAGTTAGGTTGGGGTTTGATAATCGTTTTGAGAATCCTGATTGTAATGTTATTGAATTTCGTGTTTGTTCTATGGATTAAGTTTAAGTTGTGAATGTTTAATCTAAACCTGCATTTATATCCTGCAAGTTGTTTTGTAATGAAATTATTTTATATTTAGATAAAAAAAGGTCTAGATCACTATAATATATTCCTTCTTTTCTATTAAGATTACATAGTTAGTTGAGAAATTTTTGTAAGAAAGCAAAAGGTGAGTGGGATTGTGTCCCAAAATTTTTTAGGTTCGTCTAACTTTCCTAAAATGTATTTTGAGTTAATTATATTAGGTTCTTAGATACAAAAATAAATCAATTACACTGTAAATTTTGTATTAATAATATCATATAAATATAAAATTTTATACAAACAGTAAAGTATATCAAAACCTAATACAAATAATTTTATACAACATTAGGGAGCCACGTATATTTTGAAAATAAAACTCATACAATTTTAGTAATTCTTTTTAATGGAGTCTAAAAAGAATTTTTAAACTATGGGCCATATAACCCCGACTACGGCTGCACACGAAAACAAAACCGCTCAACTTACACGACCAATAGTTTGTAGTGGGCCAATTTTTTTTATGGTTTTGGTTCGGGTCACGGTTTGGGAAAAGCCCAATCCGCGGGTAACTGATTTGGCCCAATTTTTTTTGTGTAACCCTAGCTATAAAAACTGTGGGATAAAATATTCCACCTCATTTACTCTTCCTTTGTAGTTTGTATGTTAAACTTTATCTCTCCCCTAAAACTTTATCTCCATTCTTTTAGTGTTTGTTCTATGGATTAAGTTTAAGTTGTGCATGTTTAAGCTAAACCTGTATTTATATCCTACAAGTTGTTTTGTAATAAAATTATTTTATCTTTATATAAAAAAGGTCTAGATCTCTATAATATATTCCTTCTTTTCTATAAAGATTACCTAGTCAGTTGAGAAATTTTTGTTAGAAAGCAAAAGGTGAGTGGGCTGTGTCCCAAAATTTTTTAGGTTCGTCCAACTTTCCTAAAATTTATTTTGAGTTAATTATATTAGTTTCTTATATACAAAAATTAATCAATTACACTGTAAGTTTTGTATTAATATTATACAATATAATTAATATTATCATATAAATATCAAATTTTCATACAAACAATAAAGTATATCAAAACCTAAAACAAATAATTTTATACAACAGTAGGGAGCCATGTATATTTTGAAAATAAACTCATACAATTTTAGTAATTCTTTTCAATGGAGTCGAGAAAAAGAATTTTTAAAACTGAGGGCCAGATAACCCCGAGGGCTACACATGAACGCAATACCCCCAATTTATAGACCTATGGTTTGTAGTGGGCCATTTTTTTATGGTTTTGGTTCTGTTCATTGTTCGGGAAAAACTCAATTAGCGGGTAACTGCCCAAATCCTTGGATTTGGCTCAATTCTTTTTATAACCCTAGCTATAAAAACGGTGTCATTTACTCTTCCTTTGTTGTTTGTATGTTAAACTTTCTCTCTGCCCTACAACTTTATCTCCATTCTTTTTGTGTATTCTTCGAAAAACCCTAAAGGAAATTTATTTAATCTAATCAAATCTGAGCAATATGTATCTCTTTATCCATTTAAATATGCTAAGTTGCTATTTCCTCTCGATTTGCACTATTCCTATGGTAGTTTGGATGGTTTTTATCAATATTTCCAGCTAGGTACTTTCTCTTTTTTCTTTTTTTCTGTTCAACATTATTTATTTTAATTTCATTTATTTGGATATACTAATATTTTGTTGTATAATATTTATTGATTTATGGTTTAAATATTTTTATTTTGGTCCATTACAGTTCATTTTTGGGTAATATTCTTGTTTCTAAACTTATAATAATTTTTTTGTTATTTGTGTATTTATGTATTTTAATGTTTGTCTGTTGTGATAGTTTTTTCTACGGTTCATGGATAAATGCACGTCTTTATTTGTTGAAAGAAAAAAACTGCTTGTATTAAACTAGTAAAAAATTAAAAAAATGTATTTGGTTAAAATATTCCTGCAGGAACATTAGATGAGGTTGTTGGTTCTTACCTTTGAATCATCAAAAGTTATTTATTGTGGCCTGGATTAATTTCTTGCTTTAGATACTTATATTTTTATATTATCTTGTATTTAATATGGTGTTACATCTGTTTAATTATTTTACATAACAATTTTTAAGCGCAGATGGAGAATTGTGGCAATCGTTCTTTACCTTTAATCATTATTCATTTGATTATTTAGTAATAGATTTAAGTTGTTGCTTATAAGAAACCTAAAGAAGTAAGAATATGGAATTAATTTTTTTTACAGCAATTTGCACCATTTGTCCTTGTGTTATCCAAATTAATCAAATATACCTAACTTTCAAAAATGTATGTGTTATGCAAACTAATTAAATATACCCGTCTTTCAAAATGTAGCAATTATATAGGGTTATTTTTACAATGATAATACAGGGGTATATTTGTTACTCTTAAAAATAAATACAAGGTTTTTTTCTTCTTGGATCTTAACAGATTTTTATTACAAATTGGATAACATAAACTTGTACTACTTTAATGCTTCATATTTTTAAGTCCAAAAACCATTTTGGGTCCAATACACTAACCCAATTTTTCCCATTTTAATAGAGTATTGGACTACCGACAAAAAAAAATTGAACATAGAATATGATAAAACTTAAAATTTCACTTTATTGATTTAGAAGATTTAAAAGAAATTACTTTAATTTCTCCATAATCTTTTTGAAAATTAGAACCTATATTACCTTTATAGAATGTAATAGAATATCGTGTCTTCTTTTTTAATCATTGATCTCATTTCACACAATACATTTTTTGTAATTCTAATGTGTACTATTGTGTTTAATAAAATTCAATTTAAGTAGATGATTAAATAGAAAAATGAACAGAGAAACTATATATTTATATTTATACTTGTAAGAGTATAATAACCTTTATTATAAATTATGCAAAATCGGCATAATATTTTACTAATGTTAGTGAAAAATGCAGGTATGACATAAAAAAAATTTCCATATGCAAAGATATTGTATCATCCCCAGATACAACTCTTAACATGCATATAGATAAATGTCATCTTAGTAAACTTGTAGAGACAACACAAATAGTGGCGGGTAAGCTCCGACCAAGCCCGGTCTGTTGCGGACATTTATGCATTAACCCACTCTTTGTACATTGGAGCAGCTGGATACAATGAGGGGAATTGTTTTTCCATAAAGCTATTTTTTATCTTAGAACTATAAGCCCTTTTCTTATAAATTTTATTGACGAAAAAAATTTGTATATTATGATGAGCTAACTGTAGAGGAAGATAAAGAAATTGTACATGTGGCACCAAATAATGTAGAGGAGATGAGAGATCAAAACGAAATTTTAACAATTTTTGTAGTAAATACCGAGACAATTGAAAAAATGTATAACTGGCCCTTTATAAAGTTTTTCAGGATTTGGGAAACAGTAAGTCAATGGATGTATTAACAAGAATGCGACAAACGCCACATTTTTCACCTTTGAATGAATATGAAGAGAAATCCCTCGAAGAACTTGCGATAAACATGATGATGAAATTTTCTTATAAAGCCTATATGATATCAAGATTATGTGTAGATGATATGAAATCTACCGATATTACCTCATTAGGACTATCCAAAATACCATTAATAATTCTCGTATCTTTCATATGATCTACAGATAATCTTGATATCATATCCGCTTTATAAGCAAAATTCATCATAAGTTTATCGCAATTTTTCATGGGATTTTTCTTCATTTCAAAGGTGAAACATGTGGCATTTGTGGCATTCTTATAAATACACCCATTCATTCGACTGTTTCCCTGGAACCCTTAATAAATGGCCATTTATACATTTTTTCTACTGTACCGGTATTTACTGCAATAATTTTTAATTTTTTGTTTTGATCCCTCATCTCCTCTACATTATTAGGTGCCACCTATACAATTGATTTATCTCCCTCTTCAGTTAGCTCATCATCATCTACAAAAAAATTTCGTCAATACAAATTTATAAAAGAAAAGGGCTTATTCTATACCTGCAAGTCAATATATTGATCCACAAGGTGACATCAATATGAAAGAGAAGAGACATGTGGCAGAAAAAAACAGAAATTCTAGTAAAGGAAGGAAAGTACCAAGACGTCGACACCGGTTATAATATTTTTATCCTTTATTGATTAAAAGACGTCATCATCCTCATTAAGTTTTCATAACTTTCAGTTGGTCACTGGTTATTTAAGTTTATGTTTGAAAGTTTTGATTTATATTATTGTTTTTATATTATGTTGTTTATATAATATAATATAGGTTACTTTTTACAATATATGGACTTATAGTTAGATTAATTTAAAAAATAGGAAAACATGTAATTTAATTTTTTCATATGACCCTATAATGCAATTTTTTATTAAGTTTCAATTGGTCTCGGATTTTTTTGCATAGATTTTTAAGATTTTACTTATAATATATGTATGAATAATATAGGGACTTATAGTGTGATTATAAAAAACAAATTAATGTAGTTTTTGCATAATATAGGGACCTATATTTCAATTAAATTAAAATAAAATACACCATCACCCCAACCCCTTAGCCCCCTATAGAAATATCTTGATACACCCCTTATTAATCTTATCTTAATTATTTGAATTATTTAAAAATAAAAAAATAAAAAGAATAACGCGTTTTATTCTCGGCGTTTTTTGCCAAGAGATCACCCTGCTGTTAAAGAGATCTAAGTTTGGTAGTTAGTGTGTAGATAATCTATTGTCGAAGATGATTTCTCCCAAAACTCTTGGCGAAGGTTCTGTTTTTAATCCGATTATCCGAGATTTCACATTGAACCGGAGGTTGAGCTGAACCTTGAGATACCTAGTCCACCAGGGTCATATCTACCCTCATATTGAATGTGCATATATTCATGGTCAACAAAAAACGGTTTGAGTAAAAATTCATGGGGTATGTTTAGTTATAATTTCAAATTTTAAGGATTTTTAGGATAATTTTTAAGCTTTTTTTAATTATGTTAAACCTCATTTTTATTATATTTTATATGTTAAAATGATTTTTATTGTTTCGAAATATAGCTTTCATAATTTACAATTTTTATATTTTAGTTTACTAAATTATGCGCAACAATTCTTAACATTATTATGGATTTATAAGAGATGAATTAATCATTAGTTAGGGATGAAATTTCTAGGAGAATAACACATCTGTTGTCTCTTGATAAGACATAATGATTATCATTATTGGACATATGAAGAAAAAATGTGACACTAAAATTTTTCTAATCCAGTTTTATTCTGGTTGGTTTATTTGATATAAGGTTACTCAAACTTGGTGAGCTTCTGATTTTTAATTAAAAATGAAAAAACTGAACAATTATTTCAAAAATAAAAAGATAAACAACTTAAAATATAAAATACAATTACAATAATGCATTGTAAAAATTAATCAAAAAATATTACAATCTAAAGTAATTTATAAAGTTTACAAAACGTACAATCATCAAATGTTGATCTTTAAATATAATCAACAAGTTAAAAAAATATTTTTTTTTATAATTTTATTTAATTTCATTCTTCTCTTTTCTAACAAAATAATCATCAATCTATTGTTCTCAGTGTCTTTGTTTTTCCACATTGCTTCGTTTTTCCAAATTGATTCGTGATTATTTTTTTTCTTTTTTGATCACTTACGTTTTTAATTTTTTTTTCAATTTAATAAACAGATTCTTCTTTAGAACATTAACAGAGGGTTCAAATCTTGTCAACTACTCGTACCCAATCTCTCATCTCATTAGTTACTATACTCTCTTTCTTGAAAAGTGTTGAGACTTTTCATAATCCAATGGACATAAAATTTGTATGTTCATATTAATTGCTCATGTTCTATTTTTCAATCTAGATTTTTATCGGTATTGTATATTCGTTATCTATATTTTAAGGTTTTTTCTATTTAGTATATTTCATTTATTTCCTAATCGATTTTACTCATTATTTTGTATGTATGTGTCTTGAGTCTTTCTCTTGTGAAAACTCCTCTTAAAGGAAAGAAAGGGAGTATTGTAATTCAATAAGTTAAAGTGGAGAAGAATGTAATTAGAAGTTAAACTTCAACATCTCATATGATTAAAGTTTCTTTATGGTTGAGAAGGAATTTCATATATTGTCTGAAAAGAAAATGGGCACCAAAACTATTGGGTTTGTCTCAAGTGAGGAAGATACGTAACTGGGTGTAATATTCTTGTCATGTGTGATATTTCCGATAATTCTACAAATAAGGTGAGTGAACTAAACCTCTGTGATGTGGTTTTTCGAAATTTGTAGAAGGTTAGTCTAATGAATTTCCCAGGCCTGCATGTTGATAACTCGCAGGCCTTCATGTTGATAACTCTCAGGCTTCCCCTCTGAAAGCAATAGAAGGAGGAAACCAAGAGTTATGTGAGTATAAAATCTTCCATGATTTATCCTAATATTACGGAAATCAAGGATAGTAACTTCAGTTTTGGGACATTGGAGGCTAGTTATGGCATACCTTTACTAACTAAAAGTGTTTTCGAGATGGGGTTTACTATTTTGTTTAGACTTTTGAGATAGAGAGTTTCTCCATGAAGGGGAATTTTAATGGGAAAATTTGTTTTCAGAAAATTATGAAGAAGATATTAAGCTTGAATTTTTTATCCTCCTGGGATTAAGACAGAAAAGATATTGGTTAATCCTCTTAAAAAAATTATTGAAAAGGTATTTAATATTTGGAAAGATTTTTTGATAGGACAATTTTTAGTAAGTCTCCTGATTTCTACATGGTAAAAAGCATGCTCGTATTCCCTAGAAAGGTATTGGAAAACTTGTTATCAAATATAATGATTTAAATATGAAATTGTTCCACTTTTAAAGTTAAGGAACTTATAACAAGATACTTGAGCAGGTGTTGAATGTTGGAAACAACATCATGTTGTTAAGAAAGAGGGGTCATGGTATGATGCTTGAAAAGATAGATACTAAGAGGTTTCATATTAAAGAAGATTTAACTACAATTGTAGATAAATGATGGAGTTTTATATGTGGGTAGTGCAGTTCGTGTGATTGATCAAATGGACGCAATTATTGTTACTAGTCCAAGATTGACCTTGTATAGATTGTGTATTTAAATTTATATCTCTAGAAACTTAATTTTTAAAGTTTATGGCTATATTAATGAAGAAATGTGTCATGATGTTGAAGTGATGTATGTATGGTAGTGCCTACTAAGTGTAAGTTTTGTAAGGAAGAAATTATAACATTGCGGACTACACTAAGAAAAAGAAAAAAATGGAGGTACATGATTAAGCACCATGATAAATGCATGATAAACTATAGTTTCTATGTTAAATGTTAGGGAGGTCAATAGGGACTTCAAGCAACATAAAGTTTCTAAATTCATTAAATAAATTGTTGTGTGTCTACTAAAAACTAAAATGGAAAAATCTAAATATGATGAATTTTATAAACATTTCATTGGTTGGGAATAATGTAATTATTAATTCTTTCATTTCAAACTTGACACTGAGAAAAAAACATTTGGAACACTTGTTTTAAGCATTGGGTGAACTGTTATTGAACACTAACCGCTACATCAAACACGAGCACAATATTATACCATTGAAAAAAAGATTTAGCACAAAATTTCAAAATTTAACGCTGAAAAATAACGAAATATTTCATTTTTAATTCATACACTAACAAATATACATTGAGAGCTTTGACCTTGACACACGGGTAAAAAATACTATAATAGAAAAAGCTTACTATATTAGTGATAAGACTAAAATATTTACCGGTCCCTTAATTATTAGAGTCCAACCCAGTTCGTATACCAAACATTTCATGAAATTAAGAATGTTCATGACTGTTCCTTCGATCAAGCTCCTCGAGCGTACAATATGGATCTGTTCTGTAAACATCCGATATCCATTTCATCTTCCTCTTCTATTTTATCTTCAGCAGGACATCTTTTAACATAGGGACTTTGACAATAATCAAGAAACTGAAAAGGGGTAAATTGCAATTTTTGTTATGAGAGTGTGATTAAGTGGTTAATGTAAAATATACCATAGTTTAACTTTGTTTCAAAAGCTTCAGATTTGACACAATTAATAGAATAGACTATGATCTTTGATGTAATCTTTAAATAAATAAATGAAAATTTAAAAGGAAGAATCCTAGAACATTTTTTCTTCTGATACTATGTACTTTGACAAGTATAGGATTAGTTGTTTTAATAATAAAAAAAGGTTGTTATGTTTAATATATGGACCTATAATGTATTCAAGACTAAACCAGTGAGGGTTAAAAGTCTGAAAGTTAAATTAGGTTGACTTAAATATTGAAATGCAATAGCTAAATGGTATAAATAAGTAACTCAATGCATGCTAACAATCAATAAAAAAATTATATTCCGAATAAGGTTTATAGATTTCTAATATGAAGACTTAGAGAATTTTATTCCCTCACATTTTTTCCCAAATATATTTTTTTTGACAAATTCGCATTAAATAACATTCTTAGCTTTGCATTATTTTCGCCAAGTTAAAATTGAGGAAATTATCTCAAATAAAAAAGTTGCCAATAAGAGGGTGCTATTCTAAGAGTAAGCTTGTAAAAAATTAGGCATAAAAACAACACTTTAAAAATCATGAGGATACATGTTTGATCAATGAAAAATCAACCACAAACATAAGTGGGTCTAGCAACAAATAAAGATGTTTTGTGTACGAAGATTGATTTTTCTACAATTACAAAATTAACCCTTAATTCAAGGTTCTTTGTTTTGGTTTTCGTAAAAGTTATTTGGAAACAGGTAAATTAAAAATTAAAGGTAGAGCATGATATATTATAAAGTTAGGCTGGGGTTTGATAATCGTTTTGAGTATCTTGATTGTAATGTTATAGAATATAGTGTTTGTTCTATGGATTAAGTTTAAGTTGTGCATGTTTAAGCTAAACCTGAAATTATATCCTGCAAGTTGTTTTGAAATAAAATTATTTTATCTTTATATAAAAGAGGTCTAGATCTCTATAATATATTCCTTCTTTTCTATTAAGATTACCTAGTTAGTTTAGAAATTTTTGTTAGAAAGCAAAAGGTGAGTCGGACTGTGAACCAAATTTTTTTAGTTTCGTCCAACTTTCCTAAAATTTATTTTGAGTTAATTATATTACTTTCTTATATACAAAAATTAATCAATTACACTGTAATTTTTGTTATTAATATTATACAATATAATTAATATTATCATATAAATATCAAATTTTCATACAAACAATAATGTATATCAAAACCTAAAACAAATAATTTTATACAACAGAAGGGAGCCATGTATATTTTGAAAATAAAACCCATACAATTTTAGTAATTCTTTTCAATGGAGTCGAAAAAGAATTTTTAAAACTAAGGGCCAGATAACCCCCGAGGACTGCACACGAACACAATGTATGTTCATTCTTTGGGAAAAGCCCAATTCGCGAGTAACGCTCAATTTTTCTTTATAACCCTAGCTATAAAAACGTTGTCATTTACTCTTCATTTGTAGTTTGTATGTTAAACTTTCTCTCCCCCCTACAACTTTATCTCCATTCTTTTTGTGTATTTTCCGAAAAACCCTAAAAGGAAATTTATTTAATCTAAGCAATATATATCTCTTTATCCATTTAAATATGCTAAGTTGCTACTTTCCTCTGTCGATTTGCACTATTCCTATGGTAGTTTGGATGGTTTTTATCAACATTTCTAGCTAGGTATTTTCTCTTTTTTCTTTTTTTCTGTTCAAGATTATTTATTTTAATTTCATTTATTTGGATATACTAATGTTTTGTTGTATAATTTTTATTGATTTACTGTTTAAATATTTTTATTTTGGTAAAAATCCATTACAGTTCATTGTTGGGTAATATTCTTGTTTCTAAATTTATTATTAATTATTTGTTATTTGTGTATTTATGTATTTTAATGTTTGTCTGTTGTGATAGTTTTTTCTACAGTTCATGGATAAATGCACGTCTTTATTTGTTGAAATTAAAAAACTGCTTGTATTGAATAAGTAAAAAATTTAAAAAATGTATTTGGTTAAATATTCCTGCATGAACATTAGATGAGGTTGTTGGTTCTTACCTTTGAATCATCAAGAGTTATTGACTGTGGTTTAGATTAATTTCTTGCTTTAGATACTTAAATTTTTATATTATCTTGTACTTAATATGGTGTTACATCTGTTTAATTATTTTACAGAACAATTTTTAAGCGGAGATGGACCTTTAATCAGTATTCATTTGATTATTTAGTAATAGAGTTAAGTTGTTGTTTATAAGAAACCTAAAGAAGTAAGAATATGTAATTAATTTTTTTACAGCAATTTTCATCATTTGTCCTTGTGTTATGCACATTAATCAAATATACCTGACTTTCAAAATCTAGGTGTTATGCAAACTAATTAAATATACCCGTCTTTCAAAATGTAGCAATTATATAGGGTTATTTTTACAATGATAATACATGTGTATATTTGTTCCTCTTTAAAATAAATACATTGGTTTTTTCTTCTTGAATAATAACACGTTTTTATTACAAATTGGATAAGATAACCTTGTACTACTTTAATGCTTTATATTTTTTTAGTCCAAAAACCATTTTGGGGCCAATACACTAACCCAATTTTTCCCATTTTAGTGGAGTATTGGACTACCGACAAAAAAAAATTGAACATAGAATATGATAAAACTTAAAATTTCACTTTATTGATTTTGAAAATTTAAAATATATTACTTTAATTTCTCCATAATCTTTATGAAAATTAGAACCTATATTACCTTTATAGAATGTAATAGAATATCGTGTCTTCTTTTTCAATCATTGATCTCATTTGACTAAATCAATTTTTTGTAATTCTAATGTGTACTATTGTGTTTTATAAATTTCAATTTATGTAGATGATTAATTAGAAAAACGAACAGAGAAACTATATTTTTATAGTTATACTTGTAAGAGTATAATAACCTTTATTATATATCATGCAAAATCGGCATAATCTTTTACTAATGTTGGCGAAAAATGCAGGTATGACAAAAAAAAATTCCATATGCAAAGAGATTGTATAATCCCCAGATACAACTCTTAACATGCATATAGTTAATGTCATCTTAGTAAATTTTTAGAGACAACACAAATACTGGCGGGTAAGCTCCGACTAAGCGCGGTCGGATATTTATGCATCAACCCACCCTTGTACATTGGAGTAGCTGGATACAATGAGGGGAATTTTTTTTCCATAAAGCTATTTTTTATCTTAGAGCTATAAGCCCTTTTCTTATAAATTTTATTGACAAAAAAAATTTGTATATTATGATGAGCTAACAGAAGAGGAAGATAAAGAAATTGTACACGTGGCACCAAATAATGTAGAGGAGGTGAAGGATAAAAACGAAATTTTTACAATTTTTGTAGTAAATACCGAGACAATTGAAAAAATGTATAACTGGCCCTTTATAAAGTTTTCCAGGATTACGCCACATTTTTCACCTTTGAATGAATATGAAGAGAAATCCCTCGAAGAACTTGCGATAAACTTGATGATGAAATTTTCTAATAAAGCCTATATGATATCAAGATTATATGTAGATGATATGAAATCTACCGATATTACCTAATTAAGACTATCCAAAATACCATTAATAATACTCGTATCTTTCATATCATCTATAGATAATTTTGATATCATATCCGCTTTATAAGCAAATTTCACATCAAGTTTATCGCAAGTCTTCGTGAGATTTCTCTTCATATTCATTCAAAAGTGAAAAATGTGGCGTTTGTGGCATTCTTATAAATACACCCATGGATTTGACTGTTTCTCGAATCCTGGAACCCTTTATAAAGGGTCAGTTATACATTTTTTCTACTTTACCGGTATTTACTACAATAATTGTTATATTTTTGTTTTGATCCGTCATCTCCTACACATTATTAGGTGCCACTTGTACAATTGATTTATCTCCTTCTTCAGTTAGCTCATCACCATCTACAATTTTTTTCTTCAATACAAATTTATAAAAGAAAAGTGCTTATTGTATACCTGCAAGTCAACATATTGATCCATAAGGTGACATCAATAGGAAAGGGAAGAGACATGTGGCTGAAGAACCAGAAAATAGCAATTCTCCCAAAGGAAGGAAAGTAGCAGGTTATAATATTTTTCTCATTTATTGATTAATAGACGTCATGATCCTCGTTAAGTTTTCATAACTTTCAGTTGGTCACTGGTTATTTATGTTTATGTTCGAAAGTTTTGATTTATATTATTTGTTTATATATTATGTTATTTATATGATATAATATAGGTTACTTTTTACAATATATGGACTTATAGTTAGATTAATTTAAAAAATAGGAAAACATGTAATTTCATTTTTGCATATGACCGTATAATGCAATTTTTTATTAAGTTTCAATTGGTCTCAAATTTTTTCGCATATCTTTTTAAGCTTTTACTTATAATATATGTATGAATAATATAGGGACTTATAGTGTGATTATAAAAAACAAATTATTATAGTTTTTTCATAATATAGGGACCTATATTGCAATTAAATTAAAATAAAATGTACGATCACCCCTACCCCTTAGCCTCCTATAGAAATATCTTGATACACCCCTTATTAATCTTATCTTAATTATTTGAATTAGTTAAATATGAAAAAATTAAAAGAATAACACGTCTTATTTTGGGAACACATATCCTGCCAACAGATCACCCTACTATTAAAGAGATCTAAGTTTGGTAGTAAGTGTGTAAATAATCCATTGTCGAAGATGATTTCTCCCCAAGCTCTTGGAGAAGGTTCTGTTTTTTATCCGATTATCCGAGATTTCACATTGAACCGGAGGTTGAGCTGAACCTTGAGATACCTAGTCCACCAGGGTCATATCTACCCTCATATTGAATGTGCATATATTCATGGTCAACAAAAAACGGGTTGAGTAATAATTCATGGGGTATGTTTAGTTATAATGTCAAATTTTAAGGATTTTTTGCATAATTTTGAAGCTTTTCTTTAATTATGTTAAACTTCATTTTTATTATATTTTATATGTTAAAATGATTTTTATTGTTTCGAAATATAGCTTTCATAGTTTACAATTTTTATATTTTGGTTTACTAAATTATGCGCCACAATTCTTAACATTATTATGGATTATAAGAGATGAATTAATCATTAGTTAGGGATGAAATTTCTAGGAGAATAACACATCTGTTATCTCTTGATAAGACATAATGATTATATTTATTTGACATATGAAGAAAAAATGTGACACTAAATTTTTTCTAATCCAGTTTTATTCTTGTTGGTTAATTTGATATAAGGTTTCTCAAACTTGGTGATCTTTTGATTTTTAATTAAAATTGAAAAAACTCAACAATCGTTTTAAATGTAAAAAGATAAACAACTTAAAATATAAAATACAATTACAATATTGCATTGTAAAAATTAATCAAAAAATATTATAATCTAAAGTAATTTATAAAATTTACAAAACGTACAATCATCAAATGTTGATCTTTAAATATAATCAACGAGTAAAAAAAGTATTTTTTTTATAATTTTATTTAATTTCATTCTTCTTTTTTCTAAAAAAATAATCATCAATCTATTGCTCTCACTGTGTTTGTATGTCCACATTGCTTCGTTTTTCCAAATTGCTTCGTCATTATTTTTTTTTCTTTTTGATCACTTACCTTTTTAATTTTATTTATCAATTTAATAATCAGATTCTTCTTTAGCACATTAATAGTGGGTTCGAATCTTGTCAACTACTAGTACCCAATCTCTCATCTCATTAGTTACTATACTCTCTCTCTCTTGAAGTGTTGAGACTTTTCATAATCCAATGGTCATAAATTTTGTATGTTCATATTAATTGCTCGTTTTCTATTTTCCAATCTAGATTTATTATCGGTATTGTATATTAGTTGTCTAATTTTTAAGGTTTTTTCTATTTAGTATATTTCATTTATTTCATAATCGATTTTACTCATTTTTTTTTTATGTATGTGCCTTGAGTCTTTCTCGGCCTGCTTTTGAAAACTCCTATACAAGGAAAGAAAGAAAGTATTGTAATTCAATTAAATAAATTGGAGAAGAATGTAATTAGACGTTAAACTTCAACATCTCATGTGATTAAAGTTTCTTTGTGGTTGAGAAGGCATTCTATATATTGTCTGAAAAGAAAATGGGCTCCAAAACTATTGGGTTTGTCTCAAGTGGGGAAAATACGTAACTGGGTGTAATATTCTTGTCAAGTGTGATATTTCCGATAATTCTACAAATAATGTGAGTGAACTAAACCTCTATGATGTGGTTTTTGGAAATTTGTAGAAGGTTACTCTAATGAATTTCCCTATTGCATGTTGGTAACTCTCATGCTTCCCCTCTGAAAGCAATATAAGGAGGAAACCAAGAGTTATGTGAGTAATAAATCTTCCATGATTTATCCTAATATTACGGAAATCAAGGATAGTAACATCAGTTTTAGGACATTGGAGGCTAGTTATGGCTTACCATTACTAATTAAAAGTGTTTTCGAGATGGGTTTACTATTTTGTCTAGACTTTAGAGATAGAGAGTTTTTCCATGAAGGGGAATTTTAATGTGAAAATTTGTTTTCAGAAAATTATGAAGAAGATATTAAGCTTGAATTTTTTATCCTCCTGGGATTAAGACAGAAAAGATACTGGTGAATCCTCTTAAAAAAATTATTGAAAAGGTATTTAATATTTGGAAAGATTTTTTGATAGGACAATTTTTAGTAAGTCTCCTGATTTCTACATGGTAAAGAGCATGCTCGTATTTCCTAGAAAGGTATTGGAAAACTTATTATCAAATATAATGATTTAAATATGAAATTGTTCCACTTTTAAAGATAGATACTAAGAGGTTTCATACTAAATAAGATTTCACCATAATTGTAGATAAATGATGGAGTTTTATATGTGGGTAGTGCCGTTCGTGTTGTTGATCAAATGGACGCAATTATTGTTACTAGACCAAGATTGACCTAGTAGAGATTGTGTATCGAAATTTATATCTCTAGAAACTTAATTCATAAAGTTTATGGCTATATTAATGAAGAAATGTGTCATGATGTTGAAGTGGTGTATGTATTGAGTGCCTACTAAGTGTAGGGTTTGTAAGGAAGCAATTATAACATTGCGGACTACACTAAGAAAAAGAAAAAAATGGAGGTAAATGTTTAAGTACCATGATTAACGCATGATAAACTATAGTTTCTACATTAAATGTAAGGGAGGTTAATATGGCCTTCAAGCAACATGAAGTTTCTAAATTTGATCAAATAAATTATTGTGTGTCTACTAGAAACTAAAATGGAAAAATCTAAATATGATGAATTTTATAAACATTTCATTGGTTGGGAATAATGTAATTATTAATTCTTTCATTTCAAACTTGACACTGAGAAAAAAAAACATTGGGAACACTTGTTTTAAGCATTGGGTGAACTGTTATTGAACACTAAGTGGTACATCAAACACGAGCACAATATTATACCATTCAAAAAAGATTTAGCACAAAATTTCAAAATTTAACACTGAAAAGTAACGAAACATTTCATTTTTTATTCATACACTAACCAATATACATTGAGAGCTTTGACCTTGACACACGGGTAAAAAATATTATAATAGAAAAAGTTTACTATATTATTGATAAGACTAAAATAGTTACCGGGTCCCTTAATTTTTAGAGTCCAACCTAATTCATGTACCAAACATTTCTTGAAATCAAGAATGTTCAGTACTGTTCCTTCGATCAAGCTCCTCGAGCGTACAATATGGATATCCATTTCATCTTCCTTTTCCATTTTATCTTCAGCGGGACATCTTTTAACAGCAGGACATCTTTTAACATAGGGACTTTTACAACAATCAAGAAACTGAAAAGGGGTAAATTGTAATTTTTGTTATGAGAGTGTGATCAAGTGGTCGATGTAAATTATAACATAGTTTAACTTTGTTTCAAAAGCTTCAGATTTGACTCAATTAACAGAATATACTATGATCTTTGATGTAATCTTTAAGTAAATAAATGAAAATTTAAAAGGAAGAATCCTAGAACATTTTTTCTTCTGATGTTATGTACTTTTTCAAGTATAGGATTGATGGTTTTAAAAATAAAAAAAGGTTAATATATGGACCTATAATGTATTTAGGACTAAACCAGCGATGGTTAAAGGTCTGAAAGTTAAATTAGGTTGACTTGAATATTGAAATGCAATAGCTAAATTGTATAAATAAGTAACTCAATGCATGCTAAAAACCAACAAAAAATTTATATTCCAAATAAGGCTTATAGATTTCTATTGTGAAGACTTAGAGTATTTTATTCCCTCACTTTTTTTCCCAAATATATTTTTTTAGACAAATTAGCATTTAATAACATTCTCAGCTTTGCATTATTTTCGCCAAGTTAAAATAGAGGAAATTATCCCATATAAGAAAGTTGCCAATAAAAGGGTGTTATTCTAAGAGTAAGCTTGTAAAAAATTAGGCACAAAAACAACATTTTAAGAATCATGAGGATACGTGTTTGATCAATGAAATATCAACCACAAACATAAGTGGGTCTAGCAACAAATAAAGAAGTCTCGCGTAACAAGATTGATTTTTCTACAATTAAAAAATCAACCATTAATTCGAAGTTCTTTGTTTTGGTTTTCGTAAAAGTTATTTGGAAATTGTCTGGTAAATTAAAAATTAAAGGTAGAGCATGATATATTATAAAGTTAGGTTGGGGTTTGATAATCGTTTTGAGAATCCTGATTGTAATGTTATTGAATTTAGTGTTTGTTCTATGGATTAAGTTTAAGTTGTGCATGTTTAAGCTAAACCTGCATTTATATCTTGCAAGTTGTTTTTTAATGAACTTATTTTATCTTTAAATAAAAAAGGTCTAAATCTCTATAATATATTCCTTCTTTTCTATTAAGATTACCTAGTATTTTTAGGTTCTTTTCTTATAATAAAGTAAAAGGTGAGTGGGACTATGTCCCAAATTTTTTTAGGTTCGTCCAACTTTCCTAAAATTTATTTTGAGTTAATTATATTAGGTTCTTATATACAAAAATTAATCAATTACACTCTAAGTTTTGTATTAATATTATCATATAAATATTAAATATTTATACAAAAAATAAAGTATATCAAAACATAAAACAAATAATATTATACAACATTAGGGAGGCACGTATATTTAGAAAATAAAACCCATACAATTTTCGTAATTCTTTTTAATAGAGTCGAAAAAGAAATTTTAAAACGTGGGCCACATAACCCTGAATAGGGCTGCACGCAAACCCGCCCAGCTTACACGACCTATGGTTTGTAGTGGGCCAATTTTTTTCTATATTTGGCCTTTTTTTTTTTTTTAAAACCCTAGCTATAAAAACTGTGACAACTTTATCTCCATTCATTTGGTGTGTTCTCTGAAAAACACTAAAGGAAATTTATTTAATCTAATCAAATCTGAGCAATATCTATCTCTTTATCTATTTAAATATGCTAAGTTGCTACTTTCCTCTGTCAATTTGCACTATTCCTATGGTAGTTCGGATGGTTTTTATCAACATTTCTAGCAAGGTATTTTCTCTTTTTTCTTCTTTTCTGTTCTAGATTATTTATCGTAATTTCTTTTATTTAGATCTACTAATGTTTTGTCGTATAATTTTTATTGATTTACGGTTTAAATATTTTTATTTTGGTATAGATCCATTAGCCAAAGAGCGTGGTACAATTCATTGTTGGGTAATATTCTTGTTTCTAAACTTATAATTAATTTTTTTTATTTGTGTATTTATGAATTTTTAATGTTTGTCTGTTGTGATGTTTTCTTTTCTACGGTTCATGGATAAATGCATGTCTTTATTTGTTGAAATAAAAAAAACTTCTTGTATTAAACTAGTACAAAATTAAAAAAATGTATTTGGTTAAAATATTCCTGCAAGAACATTAGATGAGGTTATTGGTACTTACCTTTGAATCGTCAAGAGTTATTTATTGTGGTTTGGATTAATTGCTTGCTTTAAATACTTAGATTTTTATATTATCTTGTATTTAATATGGTGTTACATCTGTTTAATTATTTTACAGAACAATTTTTAAGCGCAGTTGGAGGATTGCGGTAATTGTTCTTTACCTTTAATCTTTATTCATTTGATTATTTAGTAATAGAGTTAAGTTGTTGCTTATAAGAAACCTAAAGAAGTAAGAATATGGAATTAATTTTTTGTACAGCAATTTGCACCATTTGTCCCTATGTTTTGAAAATTAATCAAATATACCTGTATTTCAAAATGTATGTGTTATGCAAACTAATTAAATATACCATTCTTTCAAAATGTAGCTATTATATAGGGTTGTTTTTATAATGATAATACAGGGGTATATTTGTTACTCTTTAAAATAAATACATGGGTTTTTTCTTCTTTGATAATAACAGAATTTTATTACAAATTGGATATGATAACCTTGTACTACTTTAATGCTTCATATTTTTATGTCTAAAAACCATTGTGGGGCCAATAAACTAACCCAATTTTTCCCATTTTACTAGAGTATTGGATTACCGAGAAAAATATTGAACATAGAATATGATAAAACTTAAAATTTCAATTTATTGATTTAGAAAATTTAAAAGAAATTACTTTAATTTCTCCATAATCTTTTTGAAAATTAGAACCTATATTACATTTAATAGAATATTGTGTCTTCTTTTTTAATCATTGATCTCATTTGACTAAATCAATTTTTTGTAATTCTAATGTGTACTATTGTGTTTAATAAAACTAATTGAAGTAGATGATTAATTAGAAAAACAAACAGAGAAACTATATATTTATATTTATACTTGTAAGAGTATAATAACCTTTATTATATATTATTCAAAATCGGCATAATATTTTACTAATGTTAGTGAAAAATGCAAGTATGACATAAAAAAAATACATATGCAAAGAGATTGTATCATCCCCAGATACAACTCTTAACATGCAAATAGATAAATGTCACCTTAGTAAATTTTTAGAGACAACACAAATAGTGGCGGGTAAGCTACGACCAAGCGACCAAAGATGTAGTCCGGACATTTATGCATCAACCCACCCTTGTACATTTGAGTAGCTGGATACAATGAGGGGAACAATTTTTCCATAAAGCTATTTTTTATCTTAGAACTATAAGCCCTATTCTTATAAATTTTTATTGACGAAAAAAATTTGTATATGATGATGAGCTCACTGAAGAGGGAGATAAAAAAATTGTACACATGGCATCAAATAATGTGGAGGAGATGAGGGATCAAATATTACCTCATTAAGACTATCCAAAATAAAATTAATAATACTCGTATCTTTCATATCATCTATAGATAATCTTGATATCATATCCGCTTTATAAGAAAATTTCATCATCAAGTTTACTGCAAGTATTCATGGGATTTCTCTTCATATTCATTCAAAAGTGAAAAATGTGGCGTTTGTGGCATTCTTATAAATACACCCATGGATTCGGACTGTTTCTCAAATCCTGGAACCCTTTATAAAGGGTCAGTTATACATTTGCAATAATTGTTAAATTTTCGTTGTGATCCCTCATCTCCTCCACATCATTAGGTGTCACCTGTACAATTGATTTATCTCCCTCTTTCAGTTAGCTCATCATCATCTACAATTTTTTTTCGTCAATACAAATTTATAAAAGAAAAGGGCTTATGTATACCTGCAAGTCAACATATTAATCCACAAGGTGACATCAATAGGAAAGGGAAGAAACATGTGGCAAAAGAACCAGAAAATAGCAATTCTCGAGAAGGAAGGAAAGTAATAGGATGTAGACACCGGTTATAATATTTTTCTCCTTTATTGATTAATAGACGTCATGATCTTCGTTAAGTTTTCATAACTTTCAGTTGGTCTCTGGTTATTTATGTTCATGTTCGTAAGTTTTGATTTATATTATTTGTTTTTATATTATGTTGTTTATATGATATTATATAGGTTACTTTTTACAATATATGGACTTATAGTTAGATTAATTTAAAAAATAGGAAAACATGTAATTTCATTTTTGCATGTGACCCTATAATGCAATTTTTTATTAAGTTTCAATTGGTCTCGGATTTTTTTGCATATCTTTTTAAGCTTTTACTTATAATATATGTATGAATAATATAGGGACTTATAGTGTGATTATAAAAAAAAATTATTGTAGTTTTTGCATAATATAAGGACCTATATTGTAATTAAATTAAAATACATATACCATCACCCCAACCCCTTAGACCCCTATAGAAATATCTTGATAAACCCTTTATTAATCTTATCTTAATTATTTGAATTATTTAAAAATAAAAAATTTAAAACAATAACGTGTCTTAGTTTGGGAAAACATTTTTTGCCAAGAGATCACCCTGCTGTTAAAGAGATCTAAGTTTGGTAGATAGTGTGTAGATAATCCATTGTCGAAGATGATTTCTCCCCAAACTCTTGGAGAAGGTTCTTTTTTTGATCTGATTATCCGAGATTTTACATTGAACCGGAGGTTGAACATTGAGATACCTAGTCCACGAGGGTCATATCTACCCTCATATTGAATGTGCATATATTCATGGTCAACAAAAAACGGTTTGAGTAAAAATTCATGGGGTATGTTTAGTTATAATGTCAAATTTTAAGGATTTTTTGGATAATTTTGAAGTTTTTTTTAATTATGTTAAGATTCATTTTTATTATATTTTATATGTTAAAATGATTTTTATTGTTTCGAAATATAGCTTTCAAAATTTACAATTTTTATATTTTGGTTTACTAAATTATGCTCCACAATTCTTAACATTATTATGGATTTATAAGAGATGAATTAATCATTAGTTAGGGATGAAATTTCTAGGAGAATAACACATCTTTTATCTCTTGATAAGACATAATGATTATCATTATTTGACATATGAAGAAAAAATATGACACTAAATTTTTTCTAATCCAGTTTTATTCTTGTTGGTTAATTTGATATAAGGTTACTAAAACTTGGTGAGCTTTTGATTTTAATTAAAAATGAAAAAACTCAACAATTGTTTTAAACATAAAAAGATGAAAAACTTAAAATATAAAATACAATTACAATATTGCATTTTAAAACTTAATCAAAAAATATTACAATCTAAAGTAATTTATAAAATTTACAAAACGTACAATCATCAATGGTTGATCTTTAAATATAATCAAAAAGTCAAAAAAGTATTTTTTTTTTATCATTTTCTTTAATTGCATTCTTCTCTTTTCTAATATAATAATCATCAATCTATTGTTCTCACTGTCTTTGTTTTTTCACATTGCTTCGTTCTCCCAAATTGCTTCGTCATTATTTTTTTTCTTTTTTGATAGCTTTTTTTTTAATTTTTATTCAAATTAATAATCAGATTCTTCTTTAGCACATTAACAGAGGTTTCGAATCTTGTCAACTACTAGTACCCAATCTCTCATCTCATTAGTTACTATACTCACTCTCTCTCTTGAGAAGTGTTCAGACTTTACATAATCCAATGGTCATAAATTTTGTATGTTCATATTAATTGCTCATTTTCTATTTTCCAATCTAGATTTTTTATTGGTATTGTATATTCGTTGTCTAATTTTTAAGGTTTTTTCTATTTAGTATATTTTATTTATTTCCTAATCAATTTTACTCATTATTTTTTATGTATGTGCCTTGAGTCTTTCTCGACCTGCTTGTGAAAACTCCTCAAAGGAAAGAAAGGGAGTATTGTAATTCAATTAGATAAAGTGGAGAAGAATGTAATTAGAAGTTAAACTTCAACATCTCATGTGATTAAAGTTTCTTTGTGGTCATATATCGTCTGAAAAGAAAATGGGCTCCAAAACTATTGAGTTTATCTCAAGTGAGGAAGAGAGTAACTGGGTGTAATATTCTTGTCAAGTGTGATATTTCCGATAATTCTACAAATAAGGTGAGTGAACTAAACCTCTATGATGTGGTTAAATTCCCTGATTTGCATGTTGGTAACTCTCATGCTTCCCCTCTGAAAGCAATAGAAGGAGGAAACCAAGAGTTATGTGAGTATAAAATCTTCCATGATTTATCCTAATATTACGGAAATCAAGGAGGGTAAGTTCAATTTTGGGACATTGGAGGCTAGTTATTGCTTACCTTTACTAATTAAAAGTGTTTTCGAGATGGGGTTTACTATTTTGTCTAGACTTTGGAGATAGAGAGTTTTTCCATGTAGGGGAATTTTAATGGGAAAAATTGTTTTCAGAAAATTATGAAGAAGATATTAAGCTTGAATTTTTTATCCTTCTTGGATTAAGACAGAAAAGATACCGGTGAATCCTCTTAAAAAATTATTGAAGAGGTATTTAATATTTGGAAAGATTTTTTAATAGGACAATTTTTAGTAAGTCTTCTGATTTCTACATGGTTAAGAGCATGCTCGTATTCCCTAGAAAGGTATTGGAAAACTTATTATCAAATATAATGATTTAAATATAAAATTGTTCCACTTTTAAAGTGAAGGAACTTATAACAAGATACTTGAGCAGGTGTTGAATGTTAGAAGCAACATCATCAAGGTGTTGAATATTGGAAGCAACATCATGTTGTTATTAAAGAAGATTTCACTACAATTGTAGATTAATGATAGAGTTTTATATGTGGGTAGTGCAGTTCGTGTTGTTGATAAAATGGACGCAGTTATTGTTACTAGACCAAGATTAACCTGGTATAGATTGTGTATTGAAATTTATTTCTCTAGAAATTTAATTCATAAAGTTTATGGCTATATTAATGAACAAATGTGTCATGATGTTGAGGTGGTGTATGTATTGAGTGCCTACTAAGTGTAAGGTTTGTAAGGAAGCAATTATAACATTGCGGACCACACTAAGAAAAAGAAATAAATGGAGGTAAATGTTTAAGCACCATGATTAATGCATGATAAACTATAGTTTCTACATTAAATGTAAGGGAGGTAAATAAGGCCTTGAAGCAACATGAAGTTTCTAAATTTATTAAATAAATTGTTGAGTGTCTACTAGAAACTAAAATGGAAAAATCTAAATATGATGAATTTTATACACATTTCATTGGTTGGGAATAATGTAATTATTAATTCTTTCATTTCAAACTTAAAAATGAGAAAAAAAGATATTGGGAACACTTGTTTTAAGCATTGGGTGAACTGATATTGAACACTAAGTGGTACATCAACCACGAGCACAATATTATACCATTGAAAAAAAGATTTAGCACAAAATTTCGAAATTTACCACTAAAAATTAACGAAACATTACGTTTTTTATTAATACACTAACCAATATACATTGAGAGCTTTGACCTTGACACACGGATAAAAAATATTATAATAGAAAAAGCTTACTATATTATTGATAAGACTAAAATAGCTACCTGGTCCCTTAATTATTAGAGTCCAACCCAGTTCCTGTACCAAACTTTTCTTGAAATCAAGAATGTTCAGTACTGTTCCTTTGATCAAGCTCATCGAGCGTACAATATGGATATGTTCTGTAAACATCTGAGATCCATTTCATCTTCCTCTTCCATTTTATCTTTAGCATGACATCTTTCAACATAGGGACTTTGACAACAATCAAGAAACTGAAAAGGGGTAAATTGCAATTTTTGTTATAAGAGTGTGATCAAGTGGTCGATGTAAAATATAACATAGTTTAATTTTGGTGTTCAAAAGTTTCAGATTTGACACAATTAACATGATAGACTATGATCTTTGATGTATTCTTTAAGTAAATAAATGAAAATTTAATAGGAAGAATCCTAGAATATTTTTTCTTCTGATCCTATGTACTTTAACAAGTATAGGATTAGTGGTTTTAATAATAAAAAAAGGTTGTTATGTGTAATATATGGACCAATAATGTATTCAGGACTAAACCAGTGAGGGTCAAAAGTCTGAAAGTTAAATTAGGTTCACTTAAATATTAAAATGCAATTGCTAAATTGTATAAATAAGTAACTCAATGCATGCTAAAAATCAACAAAAAATTTATATTCCGAATAAGGCTTATAGATTTCTATTGTGAAGAATTAGAGTATTTTATTTCCTCACTTTTTTTCCCAAATATTTTTTTCGACTAATTCGAATTGAATAACATTCTCAGCTTTGCATTATTTTCGCCAAGTAAAAATAGAGGAAATTATCCCATATAAGAAAGTTGCCAATAAGAGGGTGCTATTCTAAGAGTAAGCTTGTAGAAAACTAGGCATAAAAAACAACACTTTAAGAATCATGAGGATATGTGTTTGATCAATGACATATCAACCACAAAAATAAGTGGGTCTAGCAACAAATAAAGAAGTCTCGTGTAACAAGATTGATTTTTCTACAATTACAAAATTAACTATTAATTCGAGGTTCTTTGTTTTGGTTTTCGTAAAAGTTATTTGGAAGTTGTCAGGTAAATTAATAATTAAAGGTAGAGCATGATATATTATAAAGTTAGGTTGGGGTTTGATAATCGTTTTGAGAATCTTGATTGTAATGTTATAGAATTTAGTGTTTGTTTTATGTAGCAATTATATAGGGGTATTTTCGCAACGATAATACAAGGGTATATTTGTTACTCTTTGAAATACATGGTTTTTTATTCTTGGATAATAACATATTTTAATAAAAATTAGCTAAGGTAACCTTGTACTACTTTAAAGCTTCCGATTTTTAATACTTAGTTGATTTTTCATTACAATTTGCGAGTCTATATTATTATCTAACTTGAAGTTGATCTTGACTTATAATGTCATTAATTAAAAAAATAGTTAATATCACAATCTATAATTCAATTTTCGTTTAATATAGGTACCTTGAGTGTAATATTTACTAATATAAACTTCAAGTCATCAAAGGCTGTCTCGAATGTATATTCTGAAGGCAGCTCCATTAATAAATCTGTATGTGGGGTAAGATCCATATATTCTGTCATAGTAAATTATGAACACACTGAGTATTAGTATAATGCACACATTTGTTAAAGAAATAATAATGATTTAGAATGTATGTAAATGTACAAACTTCGAATGTACTAGATTCTTTCAATCCATCATGTTACAAACAAAAATACAGAATAAGAATTTAGACCTTTTTCATAATGTAAACTACTAAAGGATAATAGTTTTAATGACGAAAACATTGTCAAACCTTGAGCAAGTGCCTATTACACTTCTGCTTGAATATTCTGAGATCATTTTTGTTCCAAATCTCTGTGTTATGTAAATCCTCAACAAAATGTAAATCATTGCTGCTCCAATTCACTAGTCTTTGGGTTTTTAGAATCTGAATCTTTCATATATTTTTGTTTTACCACATCAACAAACTCATTCAATGGAATTTCATTGCGAGTTTTATTTACTTTTACTTCCACACTATTACCATTCGGCAAAAGTACACGGAAATTGAAAATCTTTTCTAATGCATAACATGATATCTTCTTGACATTAGGCACAAGTGCGGGTATTTTCCTAAATCCTTGAGAAGAATAATACCCGCACTTGATGATAAGAAAGACCTGCACTTGTGCCTAATATCAAGAATATATCATGTTATGACTTAGAAAAGATCTTCAATTTCTGTGTACTTTTGCCTAATGGTAAGAGTGTGGAAGTAAAAATAAATGAAACTCGCAATGAAATTCTATTGAATGAGTTTGTTGATGTGGTAAAACAAGATTATACGAGAGATTCAGAGTCTAAAAAAATCCAAAGACAGGTGAACTGGAGCAGCGATGATTTACATTTTGTTGAGGATTTACATAACACAGAGATTCGAAACAAAATGGATCTCAGGATCTTTAAGCAGAAGTGTAATAAGCTTTTGCCCAACGTTTGACAATGTTTTTGTCATTAAAATTAATGTCCTTTAGTAGTTTACATTATGAAAAAATTCTAAGTTCTTGTTCTATGTTTTGGTCGGTAACAGGATAGATTGAAGGAATCTAGTACATTCGAGGTTCGTATATTTACATACATTCTAACTTTTTTTTAACAAATTAGTGCATTATACTAATATTAATACTCAGTGTGTTCTTAATTTGCTATGACAGAATATGTTGGATCTTACCCCACATACAGATTTATTAATAGAGTTGACTTCAAAATATACATTTGAGACAACCCTTGCTGACTTGATAGTAAGTTTATATAATTCATTTAACAAATCCAATTTAGTGATTTGGAAGAGGCCAAAGGCTCCAACCCCATTTGTGGAGATGGTGTTTTCACTTCAAATCTTTGTAATATGATAAGACAATTCCCAAAATTGTAAATATATTTTCCACCATGGTAAAGAAATATAATAAATTAATACAAAAAAAATCAATATAGAGCTAAAACATTTTTTTAAAACTTTTTGCATGCATTACCTTGTGGAGATTTCAAGGCTTGGATTTATCATTGTTAGCTCAAAACTAGATATGATATCAACCTGCAATATATAAGAAGTAATTTAAGATTAATTATGTTGATTATATAACCATGACAGACTCTTTAAATAGGCTAAAATGCATAGCATGGTCATTTTCATACTTGTATGGAGATTTATGCTCTCATACCACATAATTTTATATAAAAAATTAATTAAATTATACCACAGAACAAAACTAAACATTTATAATTGAGAATACTTATGTCTAAAAAAATTCTTAATGTCTTTATGATAGAAATATTTATTATGATGAATATATTTTAGAAAAATGATAAAAATTATATAATATGATTTTATTATAGTAAATATTTATTAAACATATATTTTTATATGAAATCAACTCATTTAGGAAAAAAATCAATGAACGTAAAGGTTAGTAATATAATTCTGCAAACAAAATGAACTTGGAAATAAAAGGAAAATAATGGGACACCTAAATATCACTTTACAAATAAAAGGAACCTAACTATTTTTCTGGTATAAAAATGTGGATATTCAAGCTTTATTCATCATTAATTCACTCGAAACGGTAAAAATAAGTATTTCAGCAATAATGATTCAAAACTAGTCTATAGTAGATACATAACATGTTACGCACAACCCATATAAAAATTCAGTTATATAAATGATCTAAGTAAATTGTAGAAGGATTGAAGATTAAAACATGCTCATTGTTAAAAGACGGAGAGCTAGAAGACTCAAGATTATACATACCCGTTGATCTTTAAAATTTTGTAGAATGCTTTAAGTGAAAATTGGTTTCCAAAAAATATAGGATGTAGGGTGAATAAGGTTAGGGTGGAAGAGGGAGAGGGGAGAGAGGAGTATATAAGAAGAGGAGTAAATTGTGTTGTATGTGTTATTTTAGAGCCAACATTGTCATAACATGGTTTTTTTTTGCTATCTTTATCTTTTTAGCATACTATATTTTAAATATTTATCAATATAGCCACCAAAAGATTGAATTTATTTTCTAAGACCTCATTTTTCTTGAATTATTTTTTAAATTTTAACGTCGAATGAGACTAATTGAATACGTATAGATCCGACGTTTAATATAATTAAATAAGTATATATATTATATATAAAAGAAACTTATGCCTTTTCCGATTCAATAGTTTTTATGAGTTTGTCCAAAAAAGAATATTTAAAATTTTAATTAATTTGAAATAGTAAATTATTGAAAAATAATTTAGTATTCTTAGAAATTGAGGTTATACCTAATTAAATGACATTATGTGCCCGTTTAGAAGTGTTTTTCTAGAAAAACACTTAAAAGTATATTTAAAACTTTTAAAGTGTTTTAAACCGGGAAAAACACTTTTATAAGAAACACTAAATATGTGCTTCTTAAAAAAACATTTAAAGTGATTTTAGATGTCAAACTTATATTTAATAATTTTTTAAAATTTTAATTTTTATTCAAAAAGCGCTTTTTTCTTTTAGAATAAGCACTTCCAAACAGGTCTTATATAGTATTAAATATTTTAAAAATAATAATATATTATTTATAAACTAAATCTTCCCATTTCCAAAAGGGTGGGCGCGGTAAGAGTATTAAAGAAAAGTCCCAAACAATAGTTTAATTACATAAAATTGAGAATTTTATCTTTGATATATGTTTAGAGTAAAAAGTAGTCTACAAAAATTTACAGCCCAATATATTTATTTTTGAAAATATTATACTTGTTAGATTTGTATTAACCATAATTTTTATCTTAATTTTGAGTCATTCGAAAGATGGATTATTTTGAGTCATTCTTATTGACCTTCCCCAAGTGTTTCTGAATCTTCACTTGGGCATTCCACGTTTAAAAAGAAAATTATTTGAAAAAATTATTGTATATGTATGAATATTTTTCATTTGTATAATTAAATATATATTGACTTATATTTTCAATAATTAAAAAACTAGTTAATATCAAGACTTATAATTAATTTTTTTTAATACAGAGACCTTGAGTGTAATATTTCATAATAAAAAGACATATAGTGTGCATTTAAGTCCAAAAACCGTTTTTGGACCAATGTCCCAACCCACTTTTCCATATTTCAGTAGAGTATTGGATTACCAACCAAAAAATAGAACATGAAATATGATAAAACTTAAAATTTTACTTTCTTGATTTAGAAAATATACAAAAATTATTTTAATTTATCCCATTATCTTTGTGAAAATTAGATCCTATAATACCTTTATATAATGTAACAGAGTATTGTGTTTTCCTTTTTAATCATTAATCTTATTTGCCTAACTCAATTTTTCGTAATTATAATGTGTATTTTGGTGTTTAATAAATATAATTGAAGTGGACGATTAAGAAGAAAAATAATCAGGGTAACTATAGATTATTTTATATTTATACTTGTAAAACTATAATAACTTTATTATATATTATGCAAAATCGGCATAATTCTTAACTAATGGTGTACAATTTGTTAGTGAAAAATATAGTTACGACATCAAAAAAAATTCCCATATGCAAAGATATTGTAAGGGAGGATCCCTTCAAGTCCCAAGGGGCTTAAGCCCCCTTCCCCCCTTGAACCCGTAAATTTAAGAATACGTCAATGCAATTTTGTCCCGAAAAATAATTTAAACCCCTATGAGAACGCATAAGTTATTATGTCTTAATAGTATAGAAATATTGCATTTTAGCATTAAAATTGAGGTTAGGTGTTAAAATCGTAGCATTTGCTTCATGTTTTTTACAAATAAAGATCTATGTTATAAATTTGTCAATTTTTATAAAACCTATTTTGATTTTGATAATAGTATTACTTAGTAATATATTATTTATATTACTCAAATAAAATTAGTGTTTAATTTTTACAAATGATTAATTTCTCATCTTTATAAATTAAAATATAACAAATGGTATATTAATAATTTAATATAATGCTACTAATACCATATACATCAAGTGTATATAATGGTGCTGGTTTACATATTTTTGGGGTAACTAGGAACGGATAAACTCATCAATTAAAGAAAAGAAAAACGTCAAGACGTTGGATTCTCATAGTTGCATTGCTAGTTATATGTTTATGTGTTATATTTTTACCTTAAAAAATCTCTAGAAGCATGGACTCCTGACTCCCGTATATTTTAAGCCCCCTCTCAATTTAGTTTATTGATCCGCCTCTGATCCCCAGATACAACTCTTAACATGCATATGGATAAATGTCATCTTAGTAAATTTGCTGGGACAACACAAATAGTGGCACGTAAGCTACAGACTAAGCAACCAAACCCGGCCTTGTACATTAGAGGTGCTGGATACAGTGAGGGGAACAACTTTTCTATCAAGCTCGGGAACAACTTTTCCATCACGCTTAGGTATACCTGCAAGTCAACAGATTGATCCCCAAGGTGATATCGATAGGAAAGGGAAGAGACATGTGGCGGAAGAACCCGAAAGTAGCAATTCTCGTAAAGGAAGGAAACTACCAACTGGACGTAGACACCCGGTACAATATTTTTCTCCTTTATTGATTAATAGATGTCATGATCCTCGTCAAGTATTCATAACTTCCAGTCGGTCCCTGGTTATTTAAGTTTATCTTCGTAATTTTTTATTTATATTATCGGTTTGTATTTTGTTGTTTATAAGATAAAATATAGGTTACTCTTAAAAATTTATGGACTTATAGTGAGATTAATTCAAAAAATAGGAAACATATTGTTTAATTTTTGCATAATGCAATTTTTTATTCCGTTTCAATTGGTCTATTTTTTTAGCATATCTTATTAAGCTTTTAGTTATAGTATTTGTATGAATATTTTGTTATATATTTGATATATATATGGTATATGTATAACATAGGTACTAATAGTGTGATTATATAAGAAACAAATTATGGCAGTTTTTGCAAAATATAGGGACCTATAGTGCAATTAAATTAAAGTAAAATATACCATTACCCCAATCCCTTAGCCCCCTATAGAAGTATCTTGATCCACCCCTTATTAATATTATATGAATTATTTGAATTATTTAAACATAATAATAATGAAAAGAATAACAAGTCTTATTATGCGCCACAATTCTTGACACTATTATGGATTTATAAGAGATGAATTAATCATTAGTTAAGGATGAAATTTCTAGGAGAATAACACATGTTTTATCTCTTGATAAGACATAATGATTTTTATTAATGGACCTATCAAACAAAAAATGTGACACTTAAATTTTTCTAATCCAGTTTGATTTTGGTTGGGTAAGTTGATATAAGGTTACTCAAACTTGGTCAGCTTTTGATACTTTATTAAAACTTAATAATTTAAAATGAAAAACTCAACAATCGTTATAAAAATAAAAAGATTAACAACTCAAAATGTAAAATACAATTACAATTTTGCATCGTAAAAATTAATCGAATATATTACAATCTTAAGTAATTTATAAAATTTACAAAACATACAATCTTCAAATGTTGATCTTTAAATATAATCGACAAGTTAAAAAAGTATTTTTTTATCATTCTTTTTAATTTCATTTTTCTCTTTTCTAACAAAATAATCATCTCATCCATTGTTCTCATTGTCTTTGTTTTTCCACATTGTTCTGTTTTTCCACATCGATTTGTCGTTATTTTCTTTCTTTTTTTGATCACTTACCTTTTTAGGTTTTTTTTTTTAATTTAATAATCAGATTCTTCTTTAGCACATTAATAAAGGGTTCAAATCTTGTCAACTACTAGTACCCAATCTCTCATTCATTAGTGACTTTACTTGTTCTCTCTCTCTCTTGAGAAGTGTTGAGACTTTTCATAATCCAATGTCATAAATTTTATAAGTTCATATTAATTGCTCATTTTCTATTTTTCAATCCAAATTTTTTATCTGTATTGTATATTCGTTGTCTAATTTTTAAGGTTTTTTCTATTTAGTATATTTCATTTATTTTCTAATCGTTCCTTGGGTCTTTCTCGGCTTGCTTGTGAAAACTACTCTTAAAGGAAAGAAAGGGAGTATTGTAATTCAATTATAAAAAGTGGATGAATATGTAATTAGAAGTTAAACTTCAACATCTCATGTGATTAAGAGTTTCTATGTGGTTGACAAGGCATTTCATATGTTGTGTGAAAGGAAAATGGGCTCCAAAACTATTGGGTTTGTCTCAAGTGAGGAAGATATGTATCTGAGTGTAATATTCTTGTCAAGTGTGATATTTTGGATAATTCAGGAAATAAGGTGAGTGAACTAAACCTCTGTGATGTCGTTTTTGAAAATATGTAGAAGGTTAGTCTAATGATTTTACCTGATTTTCATATTGGTAACTCTCATGCTTCCCATCTGAAAGCAATAGAAGGAGGAAACCAAGAGTTATGTGAGTCTATAATCTTCCATGATTTATCCTACTATTACTGAAATCAAGGATAGTAACTTCAGTTTTGGGACATTGGAGGCTAGTTATGGCTTACCTTTACTAATTAAAAGTTTTTTTGAGGTGGGGTTTAATACTTTTTCTAAACTTTTGAGATGGAGAGTTTTTCTATGAAGGGGAAGTTTAATGGAAAAATTTGTTTTCAGAAAATTATGAAGAATGTATTAGGCTTGAATATTTTATCCTCCTCGGATAAATACTGAAAAGATATTGGTTAATCCTCTTGAAAAATTATTGAAAAGGTATTTAATATTTGGAAAGATTGTTTGATAGGACAATTTTTAGTAAGTCTCCTGATTTCTACATGGTAAAGAGCATGACTCGTATTCCCTATAAATGTATTGGAACACATATTATCAAATATAATATAAATATGAAATTGTTCCACTTTTAAAGTGGAGGAACTTATAACAAGATACTTGAGCAGGTGTGGAATATTGGAAGCAAAATAATGTTGTTAAGAAAGAGGGGTCATGGTATGATGCTTGAAAAGATAGATACTAAAAGGTTCCATACTAAAGAATATTTCACTACCATTGTAGATAAAGGATGTAGTTTTATATGTGGGTAGTGCAATTCGTGTTGTTGATCAAATAGACGCAATTATTATTACTAGACTAAGATTGACCTAGTATAGATTGTGTATTAAAAATTATATCTCTACAAACTTAATGCATAAAGTGTATGGTTATATTAATGAAGAAACGTGTCATGATGTTGAAGTGGTTTATGTGTGGTATTGCCTACTAAGTGTAGGTTTGTAAGGAAGCAATAATAACATTGCGGATTGCACTAAGAAAAAGAAAAACATGGAGGTAAATGTTTAAGCACCATGATAAACGATAGTTTCTACATTAAATGTAAGGGAGGTCAATAGGGCCTTCAAGCAACATGAAGTTTCTAAATTCATTAAAGAAATTAAACTAAATGTTTTGCGTCTCCTAGAAACTAAAATGGCAAAATCTAAATATGATGAATTTTATAAACATTTCATTGGTTGAGAATAATGTAATTATTAATTCTTGCATTTCAAAATTGACACTAAGAAAAAAAACTTTTGGAACACTTGTTTAAGCATTGGGTGAACTGTTATTGAACACTAAGTGGTACATCAAACACCGAGCACATTATTATACCATTGAAAAAAATATTTAGCACAAGATTTCAAAAGTTAACACTAAAAAATAACGAAACATTTCATTTTTTATTAATACACTAACCAATATACACTGAGAGCTTTGACCTTGACACACGGGTTAAAAATATTATAATAAAAAAAGCTTTCTATATTATTGATAAGACTGAAATAGTTATCGGGTCCCTCATTATAGGCCAACCTAGTTCATGTACCAAACATTTCTTGAAATCACGAATGTTCAGTACTATTCCTTCGATCAAGCTCCTCGAGCGTATAATATGGATCTGTTCTATAAACTTTCGAGATCCATTTCGTCTTCCTCTTGCATTTATCTTCAGCTGGACATCTTTTAACAGAGGGATTTTGACAGCAATCAAGAAAAAGGAAAAGGGTAAAATGCAATTTTTTGTTACGAGAGTGTGATCAAGTATTCGAGGTAAAATATAACATAGTTCATCTTTGTTTCAAAATCTTCAGATTTGACACAATTAACAGAATAAACTATGATCTTTGATGTAATCTTTAAGTAAATAAATGAAAATTTAAAAGGAAGAATCCTAGAACATTTTTTCTTCTGATTCAATGTACTATGACAAGTATAGGATAAATGGTTTTAATAAAAAGAAAAGGTTATTATGTGTAATATATGGACCTATAATGTATTCAGGTTTTAACCAGTAAGGGTTAAAAGTCAGACAGTTAAATTAGGTTGACATGAATATTGAAATACAATAGCTAAATTGTATAAATAAGTAACTCAATGCATGCTAAAAATCAAAAAAATGTTTATATTCCATATAAGGCTTATAGATTTCGACTATGAAGACCTAGAGTATTTTATTCCCTCACTATTTTTTTCCAAATACATTTTCTTCCGACAAATTCGCATTAAATAACATTCTCAGCTTTGAATTATTTTTGCCAAGTTAAAATAGAGAAAATTATCCCAGAAAAGAAAGTTTCCAATAAGAGGGTGCTATTCTAAGAGTAAGCTTATAAAAAATTAGGCATAAAAAACAACACTTTAAGAATCATGAGGATAAGTGTTCGATCAATGAAAAATCAACCACAAACATCAATGGGTCTAGCAACAAATAAAGAAGTCACATGTAACAATATTGATTTTTCTACAGTTACAAAATTAACCATTAATTCGATGTTCTTTGTTTAGGTTTTCGTAAAAGTTATTTGGAAACTGTTAGGTAAATTAAAAATTAAAGGTAGAGCATGATATATTATAAAGTTAGGTTTGGGTTTGATAATTTCTGAGAATCTTGATTGTAATGTTATAGAATTTAGTGTTTGTTCCATGGATTAAGTTTAAGTGGTGCATGTTTAAGCTAAACATGCATTTATATCCTACAAGTTGTTTTGTAATAAAATTATTTTATCTTTATATAAAGAATGTCTATATCTCTTTAAAATATTACTTCTTTCCTAATAAGATTACCTAGTTAGTTGAGAAAAAATTGTTAGAAAGCAAAATGTGAGTGGGACATAGCCCCTAATAGGGCTGCACATTAAAACCGCAAAACCTCACTAAATCGACCCAACACATAGTTTGTAGTGAGCCTAATTTTTTTTATGGTTTTGGTTTTTGGCCCAATTTTTTTTATATAACCCTAGTTATAAAAACAGTGGGACTTATCTGCTTGTCCTTTGTAGTTTCAGGCTAAACTTTCTCTCTAACCTACAAATGTATCTCCATCCTTCAATGTGTTCTCTTGAGAAACCCTAAAGAAAATTATTTAATCTAATCAAATTTGTGTCATATCTATCTCGTTATCCCTCTAAATCTAAATCTGCTACCTTGATACTTTCCTCTGCCAATTTGCACTGTTCTTATGGTAGTTCTGATTATTTTTATCAACATTTCCAGCAAGGTGTTTTCTCTTTTTTATTTTTTTATGTTCTAGATTATTTATTTTAGTTTCATTTATTTGGATCTATTAATTTTTTGTTGTATAATTTTTATTAATTTAGGGTTTCAATATTTTTATTTTTGTATAAATCCATCAGTCAAACAGCGTGGTATTGTTCATTTTGGGTAATATTCTTGTTTCTAAACTCATAATTAATTAAGTTTTTGTTATTTGTATATTTATGTATTACAATGCTTGTCTATTGTGATGTTTCTTTTTCTTTCTCTATGGTTTATGGATTAAGGCATGTCTTTATTGGTTGAGATAAAAAACTGCTTGTATTGAATTAGTACAAAATTTTAAAAAAAAATTGGTTAAAATATTCATGTAGAAACATTAGATGAGGTTGTTGGTACTTTCCTCTATATCATCAAGAGTTATTTATTGTTGTTTAGGTTAATTACATGCTTTAAATACTTAGATCCTTATAGTATCTTTTATTTAATATGTTGTTACATCTGTTTAATTATTATACAAAATAATTTTTAAGCAAAAGTTAACAGATGAAGGATTATGGTAATTGTACTTTTACCTTTAATAGTTATTCATTTGATTATTTAGTAATACCATTAAGTTTTAGATTATAAGAAGTCTAAAGATGTAAGAATATGGAAAAGATATGTATGAGCCATAAAATTATGAAATTTTAGTTCCTTCATAACTCAGTGGTTTAGAAGAATGAAAGCGTAGACTAGAATTGAATATTTGGAATATTATTAGATTTAAAATTAAATTTTTTTACAGAAATTCGCACCATTGGTCTATGTGTTATGCAAATTAATAAAATATACCCGTCGTTTAAAATGTATGTGTTATGTAAATTAATCAAATATACCTTCTTTCAAAATGTAGCAATTATATAGGGGTATTTTTGCAACGATAATACAAGGGTATATTTGTTACTCTTTGAAATACATGGTTTTTTATTCTTGGATAATAACATATTTTTATTAAAAATTAGCTAAGGTAACCTTGTACTACTTTAAAGCTTCCGATTTTTAATACTTAGTTGATTTTTCATTACAATTTGCAAGTCTATATTATTATCTAACTTGAAGTTTATCTTGACTTATAATGTCATTAATTAAAAAAATAGTTAATATCACAATCTATAATTATATTTTCGTTTAATATAGGTACCTTGAGTGTAATATTTACTAATATAAACTTCAAGTCAGCAAAGGCTGTCTCGAATGTATATTCTGAAGGCAGCTCCATTAATAAATCTGTATGTGGGGTAAGATCCATATATTCTGTCATAAAAAATTATGAACACACTGAGTATTAGTATAATGCACACATTTGTTAAAGAAATAATAATGATTTAGAATGTATGTAAATGTACAAACTTCGAATGTACTAGATTCTTTCAATCCATCCTGTTACAAACCAAAATACAGAATAAGAATTTAGACGTTTTTCATAATGTAAACTACTAAAGGACAATAGTTTTAATGACAAAAACATTGTCAAACCTTGAGCAAGTGCCTATTACACTTCTGCTTGAATATTCTGAGATCATTTTTGTTCCAAATCTCTGTGTTATGTAAATCCTCAACAAAATGTAAATCATTGCTGCCCCAATTCACTAGTCTTTGGCTTTTTAGAATCTAAATCTTTCATATATTCTTGTTTTACCACATCAACAAACTCATTCGATGGAATTTCATTGCGAGTTTTATTTACTTTTACTTCCACACTCTTACCATTCGGCAAAAGTACACAGAAATTGAAAATCTTTTCTAATTCATAACATGATATCTTCTTGACATTAGGCACAAGTGCGACTATTTTCCTAAATCCTTGAGAAGAAGAATACCCGCACTTGAGGATAAGAAAGACCTGCACTTGTGCCTAAAATTAAGAAGATATCATGTTATGACTTAGAAAAGATCTTCAATTTCCGTGTACTGTTGCATAATGGTAAGAGCGTGGAAGTAAAAATAAATGAAACTCGCAATGAAATTCTATTAAATGAGTTTGTTAATGTGGTAAAACAAGATTATACGAGATATTCCGAGTCTAAAAAAATCCACAGACCGGTGAACTGGAGCAGCGATGATTTACATTTTGTTGAGGATTTACATAACATAGAGATTCTAAACAAAATGCATCTCAGGATCATTAAGAAGAAGTGTAATAAGCTTTTGCCTAACGTTTGACAATGTTTTTGTCTTTAAAATTAATGTCCTTTAGTAGTTTACATTATGAAAAAATTCTAAGTTCTTGTTCTATGTTTTGGTTGGTAAAAGGATAGATTGAAGGAATCTAGTACATTCTAGGTTTGTATATTTACATACATTCTAACTTTTTTTTAACAAATTAGTGCATTATACTAATATTAATACTCAGTGTGTTCTTTATTTGCTATGACAGAATTTGTTGGATCTTACCCCACATACAAATTTATTAATGGAGCTGCCTTCAAAATATACATTTGAGACAACCCTTGCTGACTTGATAGTAAGTTTATATAATTCATTTAATAAATCAAATTTAGTGATTTGGAAGAGGCCAAAGGCTCCAACCCCATTTGTGGAGTTGGTGTTTTCACTTCAAATCTTTGTAATATGATAAGACAATTACCAAAATTGTACATATGTTTTCCACCATGGTAAAGAAAGATAATAAATTAATACAAGAAAAATCAATATAGAGCTAAAACATTTTTTTTAAACTTTTTGTATGCATTACCTTGTGGAGATTTCAAGGCTTGGATTTATCATTGTTAGCTCAAAACTAGATATGATATCAACCTGCAATATATAAGAAGTAATTTAAGATTAATTATGTTGATTGTATAATCATGACAGACTCTTTAAATAGGCTTAAATGCATAACATGGTCATTTTCATACTTGTATGGAGATTTATGCTCTCATACCACATAATTTTATATTAAAAATTAATTAAATTATACCACAGAACAAAACTAAACATTTATAATTGAGAATACTTATGTCTAAAAAAATTGCTTAATGTCTTTATGATAGAAATATTTATTATGATGAATATATTTTAGAAAAATGTTAAAAAATATATAATATAATTTATTATAGTAAATATTTATTAAACATATATTTTTATATGAAATCAACTCATTTAGGAAAAAAAACCAATGAACGTAAAGGTTAGTAATATAATTCTGCAAACAAAATGAACTTGGAAATAAAAGGAAAATAATGGGACACCTAAATCTCACTTTACAAATAAAAGGAACCTAACTATTTTTCTGGTGTAAAATTATGGATATTCAGGGTTTATTCATCATTAATTCACTCGAAACGGTAGATATAAGTATCTCAACAATAATGAATCAAAACTAGTCTATAGTAGATCAATAACATGTTACGCACAACCCATATAAAAATTCAGTTATATAAATGATCTAAGTAAATTGTAGAAGGATTGAAGATTAAAACATGCTTATTGTTAAAAGACGGAGAGCTAGAAGACTCGAGATTATACATACCCATTGATCTTTAAAAATTTGTAGAATGCTTTAAGTGAAAATTGGTTTCGAAAAAATATAGGATGTAGGGTGAATAAGGTTAGGGTGGAAGAGGGAGAAGGGAGAGAGGAGTATATAAGAAGAGGAGTAAATAGTGTTGTATGTGTTATTTTAGAGCCAACATTGTCATAACATGGTTTTTTTTTGCTATCTTTATCTTTTTAGCATACTATATTTTAAATATTTATCAGTATAGCCACCAAAAGATTGAATTTATTTTCTATGACCTCATTTTTCTTGAATTATTTTTTAAATTTTAATGTCGAATGAGACAAATTGAATACGTATAGATCCTACGTTTAGTATAATTAAATAAGTATATATATTATATATAAAAGAAACTTATGCTTTTTCCGATTCAATAGTATTTATGAGTTTGTCCAAAAAAGAATATTTAAAATTTGAATTCATTTGAAATAGTAAATTATTGAAAAATCATTTAGTATTCTTAGAAATTGAGGTTATACCTTATTAAATGACATTATGTGCCCGTTTAGAAGTGTTTTTCTAGAAAAACACTTAAAAGTATATTTAAAACTTTTAAAGTGTTTTATACCGGGAAAAACACTTTTATAAGAAACACTAAATATGTGCTTTTTAAAAAAACATTTAAAGTGATTTTAAATGTCAAACTTATATTTAATAATTTTTTAAAATTTTAATTTTTCTTCAAAAAGCGCTTTTTTCTTTTAGAATAAGCACTTCCAAACAGGTCTTATATCGTATTAAATATTTTAAAAATAATAATATATTACTTATAAACTAAATCTTCCCATTTCAAAAAGGGTGGGCACGGCAAGATTATTAAAGAAAAGTCCCAAACAATAGTTTAATTACATAAAATTGAGAATTTTATCTTTGATATATGTTTAGAGTAAAAAGTAGTCTACAAAAATTTACAGCCCAATATATTTATTTTTGAAAATATTATACTTGTTAGATTTGTATTAACCATAATTTTTATCTTAATTTCGAGTCATTTGAAAGATGGATTATTTTGAGTCATTCTTATGGACCTTCCCCAAGTGTTTCTAAATCTTCACTTGGGCATTCGACGTTTAAAAAGAAAATTATTTAAGAAAATTATTTTATATGTATGAAAATTTTTCATTTGTATAATTAAATATATATTGACTTATATTGTCATTGATTAAAAAAATAGTTAATATCAAGACTTATAATTTTTTTTAATATAGGGACCTTGAGTGTAATATTTCATAATATAAAGACATATAGTGCATTTAAGTCCAAAAACTAGGGCCAATTTCCCAACCCACTTTTCCATATTTCAGTAGAGTATTGGATTACCGACCAATAAATAGAACATGAAATATGATAAGACTTAAAATTTTACTTTCTTGATTTAGAAAATATAAAAAAATTATTTTAATTTGTCTCATAATCTTTGTGAAAATTAGATCCTATAATACCTTTATATAATGTAACAGAGTATTGTGTTTTTCTTTTTAATCATTAATCTCATTTGACTAAATCAATTTTTCATAATTATAATGTGTATTATGGTGTTTAATAAAATATAATTGAAGTGGACGATTAAGAAGAAAAATAATCAGGGTAACTATAGATTCTTTTATATTTATACTTGTAAAACTATAATAACTTTATTATATATTATGCAAAATCGGCATAATTCTTAACTAATGGTGTACAATTTGTTAGTGAAAAATATTGTTATGACATCAAAAAAATTTCCCACATGCAAAGAGATTGTAAAGGTGGATCCCTTCAAGTCCCAAGGGGCTTAAGCCCCTTCCCCCTTGAACCCGTAAATTTAAGAATACGTCAATGCAATTTTGTCCCGAAAAATAATTTAAACCCCTCTAAGAACGCATAAGTTATTATGTCTTAATAGTATAGAAACTTTGCATTTTATTATTAAAATTGAGGTTAGGTGTTCAAATCTTAGCATTTGCTTTATCTTTTTTACAAATAGAGATTTATGTTATAAATTTGTCAATTTTTATAAAACCTATTGTGATTTTGATGATAGTATTACTTAGTAATTTATTATTTATAGTACTCAAATAAAATTAGTGTTTAATTTTTACAAATGATTAATTTCTCATCTTTATAAATTAAAATATAACAAATGGTATATTAATAATTTAATATAATGCTACTAATACCATATACATCAAGTGTATATAATGGTGCTGGTTTACATATTTTTGGGGTAACTAGGAACGGATAAACTCATCAATTAAAGAAAAGAAAAACGTCAAGACGTTGGATTCTCATAGTTGCATTGATAGTTATATGTTTATGTGTCATATTTTTACCTTAAAAAATCTCTAGAAGCATTGACTCCTGACTCTCGTATATTTTAAACCCCCTCTCAATTTAGTTTATGGATCCGCCTCTGATCCCTAGATACAACTCTTAACATGCATATGGATAAATGTATCTTAGTAAATTTGCTGGGACAACACAAATAGTGGCACGTAAGCTATAGACTAAGCAACCAAATCCGGCCTTGTACATTAGAGGAGCTTGATACAGTGAGGGGAACAACTTTTCCATCAAGCTCGGGAACAACTTTTCCATCACGCTTAGGTATACCTGCAAGTCAACAGATTGATCCCCAAGGTGACATCGATAGGAAAGGGAAGAGACATGTGGCGGAAGAACCCGAAAGTAGCAATTCTCGTAAAGGAAGGAAACTACCAACTGGACGTAGACACCAGGTATAATATTTTTCTCCTTTATTGATTAATAGATGTCATGATCCTCATCAAGTATTCATAACTTCCAGTTGGTCCCTGGTTATTTAAGTTTATCTTCGTAATTTTTGATTTATATTATCGGTTTGTATTTTGTTGTTTATATGATATAATATAGGTTACTTTTAAAAATTTATGGACTTATAGTGAGATTAATTTAAAAAATAGGAAACATATTGTTTAATTTTTGCATAATGCAATTTTTTATTCGGTTTCAATTGGTCTATTTTTTTAGCATATGTTATTAAGCTTTTAGTTATAGTATTTGTATGAATATTTTGTTACATATTTGATAAATATAGGGTATATGTATAACATAGGTACTAATAGTGTGATTATATAAAATACAAATTATGGCAATTTTTGCAAAATATAGGGAGATATAGTGCAATTAAATTAAAATAAAATATACCATTACCCCAATCCCTTAGCCCCCTATAGAAGTATCTTGATCCACCCCTTATTAATATTATATGAATTATTTAAACAGAAAAATAATGAAAAGAATAACAAGTCTTATTATGCGCCACAATTCTTAACACTATTATGGATTTATAAGAGATGAATTAATCGTTAGTTAAGGATGAAATTTCTAGGAGAATAACACATGTTTTATCTCTTGATAAGACATAATGATTTTTATTAATGGACCTATCAAAAAAAAATGTGACACTTAAATTTTTCTAATCTAGTTTGATTCTGGTTGGGTAAGTTGATATAAGGTTACTCAAACTTGGTCAACTTTTGATATTTTATTAAAACTTAATAATTTAAAATGAAAAAACTCAACAATCGTTATAAAAATAAAAAGGTTAACAACTCAAAATGTAAAATACAATTACAATTTTGCATTGTAAAAATTAATCGAAATATATTACAATCTTAAGTAATTTATAAAATTTAAAAAACATACAATCTTCAAATGTGGATCTTTAAATATAATCAACAAGTTAAAAAAAGTATTTTTTTTAATCATTCTTTTTAATTTCATTTTTCTCTTTTCTAACAAAATAATCATCTCATCCAGTGTTCTCATTGTCTTTGTTTTTCCACATTGCTTCGTTTTTCCACATCGATTCGTCGTTATTTTCTTTCTTTTTTTGATCACTTACCTTTTTAGGTTTTTTTTTTTAATAATCAGATTCTTCGTTAGCACATTAATAAAGGGTTCAAATCATGTCAACTACTAGTACCCAGTCTCTCATTCATTAGTTACTTTACTCGTTTTTTCTCTCTCTTGAGAAGGGTTGAGACTTTTCATAATCCAATGTCATAAATTTTATAAGTTCATATTAATTGCTCATTTTCTATTTTTCAATCCATATTTTTTATCTGTATTGTATATTCGTTGTCTAATTTTAAGGTTTTTTCTATTTAGTATATTTCATTTATTTTCTAATCGTGCCTTGGGTCTTTCTCGGCTTGCTTGTGAAAACTCCTCTTAAAGGAAAGAAAGATAGTATTGTAATTCAATTAGAAAAATTGGATGAGTATGTAATTAGAAGTTAAACTTCAACATCTCATGTGATTAAGAGTTTCTTTGTGGTTGACAAGGCATTTCATATGTTGTGTGAAAGGAAAATGGGCTCCAAAACTTTTGGGTTTGTCTCAAGTGAGGAAGATATGTATCTGAGTGTAATATTCTTGTCAAGTGTGATATTTTGGATAATATAGGGAATAAGGTGAGTGAACTAAACCTCTGTGATGTGGTTTTTGAAAATTTGTAGAAGGTTAGTCTAATGATTTTTCCTGATTTTTATGTTGGTAACTCTCATGCTTCCCATGATTTATCCTAATATTACGGAAATCAAGGATAGTAACTTCAGTTTCGGGACATTGGAGGCTAGTTATGGTTACCTTTACTAATTAAAAGTGTTTTCGAGATGGGGTTTAATACTTTGTCTAGACTTTTGAGATGGAGAGTTTTTCTATGAAGGGGAAGTTTAATGGAAAAATTTGTTTTCAGAAAATTATGAAGAAGGTATTAAGCTTAAATATTTTATCTTCCTCGGATAAAGACTGAAAAGATATTACTGAATCCTGTTAAAAAATTATTGAAAAGGTATTTAATATTTGGAAAGATTGTTTGATAGGACAATTTTTAGTAAGTCTCCTGATTTCTACATGGAAAAGAGCATGACTCGTATTCCCTAGAAATGTATTGGAACACATATTATCAAATATAATATAAATATGAAATTGTTCCACTTTTAAAGTGGAGGAACTTATAACAAGATACTTGAGCAGGTGTGGAATGTTGGAAGCAAAATAATGTTGTTAAGAAAGAGGGGTCATGGTGTGATTCTTGAAAAGATAGATACTAAAAGGTTCTATACTAAAGAAGATTTCACTACAATTGTAGATAAAGGATGTAGTTTTATATGTGGGTAGTGCAATTCGTGTTGTCTATCAAATGGACACAATTATTGTTACTAGACTAAGATTGCCCTAGTATAGATTGTGTATTAAAAATTTGATCTCTAAAAACTTAATGCATAAAGTGTATGGTTATATTAATGAAGAAACGTGTCATGATGTTGAAGTGGTTTATGTGTGGTATTGCCTACTAAGTGTAGGATTGTAAGGAAGCAATATTAACATTGCGGATTGCACTAAGAAAAAGAAAAACATGGAGGTAAATGTTTAAGCACCATGATAAAAGATAGTTTCTACATTAAATGTAAGGGAGGTCAATAGGGCCTTCAAGCAACATGAAGTTTCTAAATTCATTAAATAAATTAAAATAGATGTTGTGCGTCTCCTAGTAACTAAAATGGCAAAATCTAAATATGATGAATTTTATAAATATTTCATTGGTTGAGAATAATGTAATTATTAATTCTTGCATTTCAAAATTGATACTAAGAAAAAAAAATATTTGGAACTCTTGTTTAAGCATTGGGTGAACTGTTATTGAACACTAAGTGGTACATCAAACACCGAGCACATTATTATACCATTGAAAAAAATATTTAGCACAAGATTTCAAAAGTTAACACTGAAAAATAACGAAACATTTCATTTTTTATTAATACACTAACCAATATACACGGAGAGCTTTGACCTTGACACACGGGTTAAAAATATTATAATAAAAAAAGCTTACTATATTATTGATAAGACTGAAATAGTTACCGGGTCCCTCATTAGAGGCCAGCCTAGTTCATGTACCAAACATTTCTTAAAATCACGAATGTTCAGTACTATTCCTTCGATCAAGCTCCTCGAGCGTACAATATGGATCTGTTCTATAAACATTCGAGATCCATTTCATCTTCCTCTTCCATTTTATCTTCAGCTGGACATCTTTTAACAGAGGGACTTTGACAGCAATCAAGAAAAAGCAAAAGGGTAAAATGCAATTTTTGTTATGAGAGTGTGATCAAATAGTCAAGGTAAAATATAACATAGTTCATTTTTGTTTAAAAAGCTTCAGATTTGACACAATTAACAGAATAAACTATGATCTTTGATGTAATCTTTAAGTAAATAAATGAAAATTTAAAAGGAAGAATCCTAGAATATTTTTTCTTCTGATTCAGTGTACTTTGTCAAGTATAGGATCAGTGGTTTTAATAAAAAGAAAAGGTTATTATGTGTTATATATGGACCTATAATGTATTTAGGTTTTAACCAGTAAGCGTTAAAAGTCTGAAAATTAAATTAGGTTGACATAAATATTGAAATACAATAGCTAAATTGTATAAATAAGTAACTCAATGCATGCTAAAAATTAACAAAAAATTTATATTCCAAATAAGGCTTATAGATTTCTACTATGAAGACCTAGAGTATTTTATTCCCTCACTGTTTTTTTCCAAATACATTTTTTTTCCGACAAATTCGCATTGAATAACATTCTCAGCTTTGATTTATTTTTTCCAAGTTAAAATAGAGAAAGTTATCCCACAAAAGAAAGTTTCCAATAAGAGGGTGATATTCTAAGAGTAAGCTTGTAAAAAATTAGGCATAAAAAACAGCACTTTAAGAATCTTGAGGATAAGTGTTCGATCAATGAAAAATCAACCACAAACATCAGTGGGTCTAGCAACAAATAAAGAAGTCTCATGTAACAAGATTGATTTTTCTACAGTTACAAAATTAACCGTTAATTCGATGTTCTTTGTTTAGGTTTTCGTAAAAGTTATTTGGAAACTGTTAGGTAAATTAAAAATTAAAGGTAGAGAATGATATATTATAAAGTTAGGTTTGGGTTTGATAATTTCTGAGAATCTTGATTGTAATGTTATAGAATTTAGTGTTTGTTCCATGGATTAAGTTTAAGTGGTGCATGTTTAAGCTAAACATGCATTTATATCCTACATGTTGTTTTGTAATGAAATTATTTTATCTTTAGATAAAAAATATCTAAATCTTTTTAAAATATTACTTCTTTTTCTAATAAGATTACCTAGTTAGTTGAGAAAATTTTGTTATAAAGCAAAAGGTGAGTGGGACATAACCCCGAATAGGGCTGCACATTAAAACCACAAAACCTCACTAAATCGACCCAACACATAGTTTGTAGTGGGCCTAATTTTTTTTATGGTTTTGGTTTTTGGCCCTTTTTTTTATATAACCCTAGCTATAAAACAGTGGGACTTATCTCCTCGTCCTTTGTAGTTTCACGCTAAACTTTCTCTCTGCCCTACAAATTTATCTCCATCCTTCAATGTGTTCTCTTGAGAAACCCTAAAGAAAATTATTTAATCTGATCAAATTTGTGTCATATCTATCTCGTTATCCCTCTAAATCTAAATCTGCTACCTTGATACTTTCCTCTGCCGATTTGCACTGTACTTATGGTAGTTCTGATGATTTTTATCAATATTTCCAGCAAGGTGTTCTCTCTTTTTTATTCTTTTATGTTCTAGATTATTATTTTAGTTTCATTTATTTGGATCAATTAATTTTTTGTTGTATAATTTTTATTAATTTAGGGTTCCAATATTTTTATTTTTGTATAAATCCATCAGTCAAACAGCGTGGTACATTTCATTTTGGGTAATATTCTTGTTTCTAAACTCATAATTAATTAAGTTTTTGTTATTTGTATATTTATGTATTATAATGCTTGTCTATTGTGATGTTTCTTTTTCTTTCTTTATGGTTTATGGATAAATGCATGTCTTTATTGGTTGAAATAAAAAACTGCTTGTATTGAATTAGTACAAAATTTTAAAAATAATTTTGGTTAAAATATTCATGTAGAAACATTAGATGAGATTGTTGGTACTTACCTCTGTATCATCAAGAGTTAATTATTGTTGTTTAGGTTAATTACTTGCTTTGAATACTTAGATCCTTATAGTATCGTTTATTTAATATGTTGTTACATCTGTTTAATTATTATACAAAATAATTTTTAAGCAAAAAGTTAACAGATGAAGGATTATGGTAGTTGTACTTTTACCTTTAATCATTATTCATTTGATTAATTTAGTAATAGCGTTAAGTTTTAGATTATAAAGAACTCTAAAGATGTAAGAATATGGCAAAGATATGTATGAGCCATAAAATTATGAAATTTTAGTTCCTTCATAACTCAGTGGTTTAGAAGAATGAAAGAGTAGACTAAAATTGAATATTTGGAATATTATTAGATTTAAAATTAAATTTTTTACAGAAACTTGCACCCTTGGTCTATGTGTTATGCAAATTAATAAAATATACCCGTCGTTTAAAATGTATGTGTTATGTAAATTAATCAAATATATCGTCTTTCAAAATGTAGCAATTATATAGGGGTATTTTCTCAACGATAATACAAGGGTATATTTGTTACTCTTTGAATACACGGTTTTTTCTTCTTGGATAATAACAAATTTTTATTACGAATTAGTGTTTGTTCTATGGATTAAGTTTAAGTTGTGCATGTGTAAGCTAAACCTGCATTTATATCCTGCAAGTTGTTTTGTAATAAAATTATTTTATCTTTATATAAAAAAGGTCTAGATCTCTATAATATATTCCTTCTTTTCTATTAAGATTACCTAGTTAGTTTATAAATTTTTGTTAGAAAGCAAAAGGTGAGTGGGACTGTGTCCCAAAATTTTTTAGTTTCGTCCAACTTTCCTAAAATTTATTTTAGTTAATTATATTAGGTTCTTATATACAAAAATTAAACAATCACACTATCAGTTTTACATTAATATTATACAATATAATTAATATTATCATATTAATATCAAATTTTCATACAAACAATAAAGTATATCAAAACTTAAAACAAATAATTTTATACAACATTAGGGAGCCACGTATATTTTGAAAATACAACCCATATAATTTTAGTAATTCTTTTTAATGGAGTCCAAAAATAATTTTTAAAACTGAGGGCCACAGAACCCTGAGGGCTGCACACGAAAACCGAAAAACTTCCCAACTTACCCTACCTGTGGTTTGTAGTGGGCCACTTTTTTTTTATGGTTTTGGATCTGTCTGAGGGTAACTGACCAAATCCTCAGATTTGGCCCAATTTTATTTTTATAACCCTAGCTATAAAAACGACCTCGTTTACTCTTTCTTTGTAGTTTGTATGTTAAAGTTTCTCTCTCCCCTACAACTTCCTAAAGGAAATTTATTTAATCTAATCTAATCTGAGCCATATCTATCCTTTTATCCATTTAAATACGCTAAGTTGCTACTTTCCTCTTTGGATATGCACTATTTCTATGGTAGTTCAGATGGTTTTTATCAAAATTTCTAGCAAGGTATTTTCTCTTTTTTCTTCTTTTCTGTTCTAGATTATTTATTTTAATTTCTTTTATATGGATCTACTAATGTTTTGTTGTATAATTTTTATTGATTTATGGTTTAAATGTTTTTATTTTGGTATAAATCCATTAGGCTAATGTTTTGGGTTTATCCAAGGTATTAAGCAGGTGTCAGCAACATGTTGGAAAACACAATCCATAGTCTGGAGAATTATTTCTTAGGCTAAGGAGGTAGAACCTTTGGAATTTCGGTTCCATCGTAGACACCTCAATAGCAGAGCGGACAAGATCGCAAAATTAGCTAGACACAGAGTAGTGAAGGATGTCCTTGTTAGCATCTTTGAGTTGACATTATCTTTCTCTAGATTAGGAATAGGTTAATCTTTGGTTTGTTTTTGGTGCCTAGGCACCTTTCATTGTCCAAAAAAAAATTAATTGTACTGTCGGTCTATCAAGAAAATTGTATAACTTTTGCTACTAAAATTATGTAGTTTTTTTACTTGTCGAACTAATGAACACCTAGGTAGAACTTTTCTTAATTAATTGCACTATATGTCCCTATATAATGCAAAAACTACATCAGAGGTCCCTATACTATGCATTAATTGTATCATATGTCTCTATATTATACAAAAGTGTAGTATATGTCCTAGTGTTTTGCAAAAACTGCACTATAGGCCCCTATGTTAATTTATTAGTTAAATGCGCTATACGTCCTTTGATTATATGTATCTACTTTATCATACGAAAATATAATATAAATAAGATGAATTAATGCCTTGAAAGACAATTTTAAAAAGTTTTAGTCATATTGAAAATTTGATCATTTATCATTCGCATCAAATATTAAGTTAGCTCAGTGTGTTGGTACTCCTCATAATTAAAAGTGTGTGTGTTGTGATTATTTGAAATGATCTTCCGTGTATCTGTGATGTTGATATATACATGCCATACCATTTTTTTTTATTTCTAATGAATTTGCTAATGATGCAGTTTATTTTTAAGTGCAAAATGAGTTGTAGGGCAAATCAGTTGTCTAGGGTTATGGATAAAGTCACCTTGGATGCTGAGGGAGATGATGAATGGGAGGTTTATTATGGACGAAAAACTAAGAAGAAGCGTGATGGAAAGGGAAATCCTATTAGTTCGTTCGGGATTGTGGGGGATTTGCTACTAGCTGATAAATCTTTACTTAAGAGCTTGTATTTTGGAAGATATAGCTGAAAAATCTGCACTTGTGACAAGAATGTCATCAACCTAAACAAGTATGATAGTTAAGGTTTTATTAGAACCCCTAACAAACATTGAGGAGTCAGCTTAGCTGATATGAAACTCTTGACATATTAAAAATGATGCAAGTAGCTGTACCAAGTACGGGGTGCCCGTTTAATACCATAAAGAACGGTTTAGCTTGCACACAAAGTGAGTATTAGTCTTATAAACAAACCAAAGAGAGGACCAGTCTTATCAAGAAACCTCGATAACTGAACCATGTAAACCCCTCATCAAGTGAGCCATGGAGAAACTCATTAGAGACATCTAACTGCTTGATATCCCAATAATATGAAGCAGCTAAAGAGAGAATAACGCTAACTGTTTGATGCTTCTCAACTCAACTAAATGTCTTAGTGTAATCGAGTCTATATTCCTGTAAATAACCTCGAGCCAGAAGACAAGCTTATAACGTGCCATAGATCAATTAGCATTACGCTTAATTCGGTTTATCCACTTACAAGTAATGTGAGTTCGACAATAACGTGGAGGAACTAAATCCCATGTATTTTGACTGATCAATGCATTATATTCCTCTACCAAAATCAAAATCAAACGAAGCATCACACTATTTATTGATTGTATAATCCATAAATACGTTTCTTGATTAATATTTGGGTTTACTATGTGCTAATTGTAATCTTTCATGACCATCTAGTTTGACCCAACCATCTTCTTATGAAAGAGTTTACTCTATTTGAAGCAATTTTTAAGAGATAATTATACATAGGGTCTTGAAGACACCCCCTCTTTTCCAATCCAAACCCCTACTTTTTGTCTTCTTACTAAAGACGTCCAATAAGATTTAACACTAAAATCCAAAAACCCGATTACAATTATACCCCTTTTTGTTTTTTCCCTATATATACTAAATATATCATTTATGAATTATAAATCATTCCTAACAAAACCCTAGAAACCTCACTGCTTCTCTCTCCTCTCAACAGCCACCACCACCACCGAAATGGCCATCCCACCGACACTACCAACAAGCTCACCTATCTTCTCTCTCCGCTCAACACCCACCACCTGCGTCCTCCATGGCCTCGTTGCTCTCTCGAGCTTCGTTGCTTCGCTACTACAGGCAGTGGAGATTCGTTAATTCGCCAGAGATTCATTGATTCGCATGCGGTGGAGATTCGAGCTTCTTCTCACGCTTCACCGTCGCCGAAGATGCGAGTTCATATAGGATATGCGATCTCGACTGAGAGGCTGCCAACAAAAGAGCTCCATCACTGTTCGATCTAGTTTTCTCGATCTGGTTTTCATTTCCTAGCACCATCACTGTTCGATCAAGTTTCCATTGCTGCACAGAAGATAGTTGATGCTCAGAGGTTCGTGGTGATGTCGGAGCTGTTTCAGGCTTGGTGGATCGGGAGTTCTCCACCTCCGTAAGAAGCCATGGAAGATAGTACCGGAGTTCTCCACCTCCGTGAGAAGCCCGTTCGTGATTTGCTGCAACGCTGTGTTTTTTCTTTTTTTTCTTTTTTTGGTGATGAGCGTACAGTGTACGCGAGAGCCTTGTGTTTTTTCAGCTCTGGTCAAACACAAATCTAGCTAGTTTTTTTTTTAATTCGTTTGCATTGCTGTTTGTGTTGTAATTCATTTGAAATTGTATAAAAAACATTGGAAAGTGAATAAATTGTTATTTAGGATTTTATTCTTTGATTTTTGAATAATATTCATGAAATATACATAGTACTCATTAAATTTACAGAGTACTTATCAAAATTACAGAGTACTCATCAAAATTATTGGAATACTCCGTAAAATTATCGAGAGTACTCATCAAGGTGTATGGAGTACTTCGAAAAATCTATAGAGTACTCATCAAATTTATAGAGTACTCCATAGTTTTTCCGACACTCATCAAATTTTTCTAATACTCTATGTTTTTCCGGTGACCGGTGACTGGTGGTCGGTGGTCGGAGGTTGGAGGTCGGAGATCGGTGGTCGGTGGTCGGTGGTCCGAGGTTGGAGGTCGGAGGTCGGTGGGTAGTGGTAGGTAGTGGAGAGAGAGGAACAGTGACATCATATTTATTTTGTCTTTTAGTGTTAGTAAAAGTAGAAAAGACAATTATCAAAACAGAGGTCTCTAATAAGAAGAAATTCCTAGACTATACTCTATAGAGAAGAAATATGGTCTCTAAGACCATATGAATCATTCACCCATTCTTTAATTATAGGCCATGGTTTCCTCAACCCCTATCATTTTGCCTCCTGAATTTGTCAGAGTATAATACAAAGCAACACCATAAAAATATTTTTTATGATATCATCTCTTTGTATAGTTAATAATAATATTCATAATTCAGTCCCAAGAGAAACTTTATTTGTTCGATCAATTTTAATTTGCTCTATTGATTTTGCTTAAGTTTCATAGTTGATGAGACATGATAGTAGAGAACACGAGTCAATTAAGGAATCGTGGTTTAATTGAATTCTCCAAGCCTGGTTCACAAAGAGGGAAACATTTCATCTTCTGGAAGTCCCTAAACCCAATAGTACAAATTATTTAGCTACTTACCATCTAGTTCCCATAAAATCCATCTTATACATTTGCTTTTTTTTTTGGAGCCCTATCAAAATCTAGCGGATGTTGTATGCTGTGGATCTCATATAAATTTTGGAAAGAGTAAATCCTACACCGTGTTATTTGGTATCATCTGTCGAACAAATGCATTTGAACCTCCTTACCGTGATCAGACGAGAGAGTTTCCTTTACTCCATGTGTCAAATTATAAATTATGTCCTTAACCAATTCAAGGGTATCCACTTTTTACCAATCATTTCTTTAGTTTCCTAGAGTGAATTAAGGGTTTGAGAAATCAAATTTAACTTTGTCTCTTGATTGAAGCAAATAGTAGAGTATGCCATATTAAATATTAATTTGTTCATAACACTCATAATAAAATGATATTGACTCCTTAAAGGCTTAAATCTCATTAAGGTTAATCACAAAAAAACAATGAATCATCGAAAAAGGAAAAATGAGTAAGAATCGGAAAGTTTTTTGTTTTTTCATCCCTTTGATATGACATTCTCTACATTTCAAGTTGATTTGTCTCACACGATTTTCAGAGATAAAAAATATAAAAAATGAGAAATGTAGTCAACCTATCTGGGCTCGCGAGATGGGTATAATGTATGAGTATTTCTCTGTTATAATTGAATTGTTATGGAAACATAAAGATATAATTACACACACATGAAATACAGTAATCATGAAAAAAAAATACATAGAAAACACTAGTTCTCTGTGAAAGATATGAGATCATGAAAAAGTTTAGTTGTATATGCTCCTATGCTCCTAAGATAAGCTATATTGTTTAACTTGTTATTTAACTAATCCATGATAAATAATCTATAATCCAAACTAAACAAGCAGATTTAACAAGACACCCACATTCCCTCCGTTAACCTATTGCTTTGCTGCAGACATGGTTTAAATACCAGGTGATTAGTAGAACCAAAGCTGAACCTGAACCAGAACTGGAAGCTGAATCTTTTTCCTTTGAAGCCTCATCATCAGACTTCTTACCAAAAAGTCTGAATCTTTTTAATTTGAAGCCTCATCATCAGACTTCTTACCAAAAAGTCTTTTGATCCCCCTTCATCTCTTACAGCATGTTCATGTCGGGACTCATAAAGGTATGCCTACAGTAAGGAAAACAAAACAAAGTTTTAGAACATTACTTATATACCATCAAAAGAAGTAAAAAAACAATATACTTAAAAAACATCCATTGAAGAGTAAGCTAAGATGAGCATACAATGTTAACAAATAATTTGAATTAAAAAGAATCTATCCCGACCAACGACACGAACATTCATAAATTTTGTCTATGTTAACTAAAGTTAGAATATCACGCGGGATTTAAAAAGATACAATTCTCATATTTAGTATTTAAGCTCAAGGAATAATGCATTTAGGCCCGGGGATAATTCATTCCGAGCAGGGGCGACCACCCCTTTCCTTTCCTGAATAACCTTGTATAAGTGATAAAATTGAATTTAAGAAGAATAATCCCCACCAAGTATCATTCCTAAATTGGCCATCAACTTCTTGCAAAAAGACATGCATTATCACACACTACATTATGATATTAATAAGGGCGAATTTTGTTAAACGCCAAACCTATTAAAAGACAAATTAATTTACATACTATATAAATGATAGGAGTACTCATTACTCATTAAGTACTGGCTAAGTTATTATTCAGTTCATACTTCATACATAGAAATTGCTATCCTCACAGTGCTGCCTAGCTCCACCACCACGTCATCCACCAACTTATACCTTTTTCCTCCATTTCTTGATGTCTTTTCTCTAAACACTAAAACTTCTTCTCATCCCTCCAAGTTTTTATTTAGCTTTTTGTGCCTTGCTTTTCGGTTTAATTTGCTCTTCTTCCAAGTCCTGCACCACAACAATTTTAAAATTAGCTCAGTATTATTCATCCGCAAATAGCAGAATATGCTTAACAGCTAGTGAATATTAATTTAAGTATCGTCACTATCACCTGTTGTTCTCTCTTCCTCTGAATCTCTTGCTACACACATCCAAAAGTTAATAGTCTTATTAGTCAATGTACATGAAACTTTAATTGTACTTCAGCTCCTAATTAATAACACCTATAGTATATATAAAAAATATATTAATTACCAGAGCTTCTTCTAAACGACTGTTTTCTTCTTTCAATTGTTTGATTTCTCATTCCAGTACAGCTCTATACTCCTGTGTAGAATATAAATAAATTCTTTAATAAAAATTCATTGCCTCAACGTGTCAACAAAAACATACTTGCAAAATTATTCTGAAATTTGTGATTCAAGGTTATAACAAAGAAGTCATAATAGGACAAGTACCTGTTTTCTAGCTCTAGATCGAGCTGCGGATTCTCTGTTCATGATCATCCTACGTCGCTTCTTCTGCTCCACCGTCTCTTCCTCTACAGGAACATCTGTGCTTCTTTTTCTCGAATTTCCCGAACCTCCCGAACCTCACATAAACCGGCTTCAATGCTCGCCAGATGTTCATGATGATCCCATAGGTGGCCATGCGACCTTGAAATTATTAATATTTTCCGAGTCAGATTAGATGCAACTCTAATAGACAAATCCTCCTCATTCCCGAAAGAACCAATAACATTTCTCTTGATACCATGTTTCCTCTTGGATTTTCGTCCATAATAAATATCACATTCATCGCTTCCCCTAGAAAACTGATTTACTCTGGAACTCATTGTGCACTAAATGATTAACCTTTATAAATAAGAATATAACAGAATTATTATCATAATAAGATTACTTATTAATGATGGCAAATCAATATATGAAGAAATCATAAATACATCAACAGAACAGACACATAAGATACTAATATAAACACTAAACACCGGCACTTCTAATTATTAGGGAATGAAACGATTGGAAAACTTGAATGAATAGTAAACCTCACTTAATCATTATCCTAAATATTTTTGGCCCGGAACAACTGAAAAATATGAAAATTGTAAAGACTTAGGTTTTGTTTAGTCTAACTCATTTTTTCCTTAGTTTTCTTGGTATTCTTTTATATCAAAGCTACAGTTACCCAAAAACGATTCATGATTACACTTTTAAAATGATTTGATCCAATTCAATAAAGTATTTAATCCAAGTCTAGACTCTACTTTAGTTTCCTTATTATTTTTTTTATATCATAGCGATGCGTTACAAAAAATAATTCTGCATTACTCTTTTAAATTCTTTTTATCCAATTCGATAAAGTATTGAATCTAAGTGTAGACTCATTTTTTCCTTCGTTTTCTTAGTATGTTTATATCAAATAGATCGGTTACCAAAAACAATTCCAAATTACACTTTAAAAAAAAATTGTTCCAGTTCAAAAAAGTATTGAATCATGGCTAGTCCAATCAGTTTTTACCTCTTTGAACAAAAAAAAATCAATTTTTTCCTTAGTTTTCTTAGTATTTTCTGTATATAAAACTTTTTAACAAAAAAAATCCCGATTTGCACTTTAAAATAATTGATCCATCTAATAAATTATTGAATCCATTCTTATTTCAAAAAAGTTAAATTAAAAAAAAAAACTAACCTAACCGGTACTGGCAAGACTGGCTTCACAGTATAGTATATACATTGTGTACAACCATAGTTAGCAATGGGCTAACACAGTGGCGGCCCTACACCAAAACTTGTTACAAATTTTAGGTTTTATTTGTATTAAATTTATATAATAAAATTTATTTTTATTTGTACAAGTATATGACTTATAATGCAATATATTGCAGTTTTATCGATAATATAGTGACCTAGCTATAATCTATTTTTGCATATATAGGGACCTTATTACAGTTTTTGCTTAATTGAGGGACCGATCTGTCCACACATTTTGTGAATTAGCCAAATATAACTAAACCACGGGTATCCCCAGATATAGCAAATATACCCCGGTTCTTTCCAAAGAAGACAAGTATATCATCTCTAACCCTATGGAGGGGTAGATCTATAACCGTGAGTATATTTTCATTTATTTGAAACAGTGTATTTATTTTGCATCATAAAAGGACGGAGAGTGCAATTTACTTATAACCTACTAACGATTCGAACGTGAAAAAGGTGGTAAATTCTCTGCTGCGGGTAACAATCAAAGATTCTTCAAAATGAAATTGTTTACTAACAAAAAATTAATCAAAAAAGTACCACTTATACTACAAATAAAATGATGAAATTAATTGTATAATCGGAGTAAGTCTAAAAAAATTAACACTAATTCTGACCTTAATTGCTCGTAAGAAGGGTGAAGCAACGCTAGATGGACTTTAAGAAGAGATAAAAAGATCGAGAAGGTTACAGCAACCAGGATGGACTTTGAGGAGAGAGAGAGAGTGAGATAGAGAGAGAGAGTTTGACGATTGAATGAGCGTGTTCTAAAAGCTTAGAAATAACATACACGATAGCTGAAAAGACCAAAATAGACCCAAGTGAGGCAAACATCTTGAAAAGACCAAAATGCACTCAAGAGAAGTAACTTCGTTGACAAATCACTTGGTCTAAGTTAGCCAGGAAAATGAAGTTGAATGTGATACTGAGCCCTCTTAAGCTCAAAGAGAGTAATAAAGATCTAGCTTATTTTGATACATCAACCAGTACCCTTATTAGTTTTTTTTAACTCGAGTACATTGTACTCCTTGTATGATTTTGAGGATTGTTAATTTAATATTGGTTTGTTTTTATATTGGAGAATTATTGAGCCAAATCTAAAATAAATCAGATGCTAAAACTTAGAACACTGGGTGAGATTTGAGATATGTCTCGAAATGTTTTCTCTGGGTTAATGCCTAATTCGAGGTGGACGAAATTTGAAGATATTTTGTCCTAGGAAGGCTAATAATTAGGTCGGGAAGGGACATTGTAATTTTTAATCATGTTTTTTCCCATAAAAATTAAAAAGATCGAGTAATTTGTGCTAAATTTTGGAGTTAGGGTGGGATGTAGTCTAACCCCACTCATCCTTTCAGTGTCATTTTGACTCGATTAATATTGAATATACAGATTATTCTAATCATTACAAATATCTAAATCTATCTTTTCAATTCTGAAGTTTTGGCATTGCATATAATTTTTGTTATAACTTAATTTTTCATCCGCTTTGAAGTTCTTCTGAAGTATTAATCGATCTTAGGTGATAAATATGACATACGTTTGGTGATATTTATCATTATTACGAGTCACATGTATCGCTATAATCGTTTTATCATATTCATGATTGTGATCCTTTTTAATCTCTTTGAATTGGATGTCCTTCTCGGCGTCGTGGTAGTCGTGTTGGGAAGTCTTAAATACTGGATGCTATGAAAAAACTCCAGTGACAATCCTTAAAAAGGTCCAATTAGCATGGTCTACTACATTTAACACATCTATGCTGTAAATTCCATTTTCTAAGACAGACAGTGCCATTTAGTGCCAAATAAACGCTATTTATCCATTTTTAAAGTTGAAAATTTATATGTAGTTCACTTAATAAATAACTAGTCACTTAATAGTATTAGGAACAACTAGTCAATGTAACCCCATATAAATAAATAAAAAATCCTTACCTTTGATTTACTTTCTTTTAACTTTATTCTAAACCTTTCAGGTTTTCATCTTCCCTCCCACCCTTATCATGTCTTCGTGCAAAAAATGATCACCATACCTCAATAACCATGCCATCATAAACACGAGCTTAACACTGGAGAAGATCAAAAAGACAATCGCAACAAGAACATTGTTGACCCTTATTGAGCTTTGAGTCCTCACAGCAAGTTTCAAGCCCAATTTGTTTCCATATCAAAGATGAGCTTTTGAATCATCAGTGCGCGAGTAATTATTTGAGTACTTTCATTGGTGAGCAATGGCGGACCTATGTGTAACTAAGAGGAGCTAAAGCCACCTAGATTTCATGAAACCGTTGAGAATTGATCAATATAACTAATTAATATTCACTTAGTTCTTTTGCTCACATATTGAAAGGAAGTATATGCTTCGAAGTTCAGGTAAATATTCGATAAAAACAAAGTTCAGTTAAGTAAAAAAAATTAGTTAACTTATAATATCTCATTTACATTACATAAATAATTCTATTAAAAAAACTTAACTCTATATATACTAATTTAAAACTCTTAATTTCATAAATTAAACATAAAAAGATATATTATTTTCCCTTAATTTTATTTATTATTTTAAACAATTTTAAATAGTTTTATATATTTATGGTGAATATATATTTGTTTTACTTATACAATTGTTGATCAGTTTATCATAAAAGAATCGAATTGTTACGTCTTCGAGCCCCCTTGGAGTAAGCTCGCTAAGTCCGCCACTGTTGGTGAGATCTATCGATTGTGTCGTTGATTGACGTGATTTTTCGATTAAATTCCATGTTGAGTTTTGGTGAATAATTATCAACGCCTCCCAAAATGGCTACATAATTATTTGAAATAAGCCTACCCATTACTTTGGATGCATTGAGATAGTAAAGCTACAGAAAGATGATGCGAAAACTAACCAATTCTAGTAATATGTTGAATTTGTTAACTTCCGGTTCATTTGCGGTTTGCTCTTTTTGTCCAGATTTGGATAAGCCAAGGTTATGATTCAGGAAGCAAGGACAAAACTTCAGAATGTCATTGTCTTTTAATTACTCAATAAAGATATAGTAATTGATTATTACCGTCTCCTAGTAATAATGGTCTTTTTGTTTTTTTAATATGTATCATAATAGAGGTTTTGAATCGATTTTCATTTTTGTTCGTATTATAGTTTCTTCTTTATGTTACTTTATGTATATCTGCGTAAAGTTGTTGTTTCAGTTTAACAAATTTTTGGTCATACGAATACCCGAACTTTGTGGTTTTAAAACAAAAACTTTGTACTTCTGGTGTGTTTATTATATGTGTTCAACTCTTCATCTGGGTTTGAGAAATCGAAAATTGATACAGTGATCAATCTTGATAGAAGAATTGTAAAAAAAAATGATCATAGGAGTTGACTAAATTTGACCGTCATAATTGACCCATGGTCACTTTCTTCTTCAAGTACCGCAATTTAATGAGCGTATATCGCTCGTTAGGTTCTTTAATATCTCCTACCCCATTGGTTTATCATGTGATTTCCCTTAACTGAACCTGGCCAAAGAATTTGTTCTCCAATGTATTAGTTGATAAAATAATTTACCTAATAGGTTGTTGACATGAGTAAAAGTTGTAAAGAACATAGAGTGAAACGCTAATTAAGGCAGCAGGTTAGGATAGCTAACCATTTAAGGAGCTCTGCCACTAGTACTTTTTCAAGCAACAAGTTGGTATGGAACATTTCATAAATAATCCCATGGAAATATTTGGTCATTAATATATGAATTCTTTCCCAATTCATTAATGTAGTTGAAGCCCTTCAGGCATTAAGAACTCAATACGGAACAAGAGGGAACAACTGATTATTCTGGGTCTTTTTTAATTAATCTGAAGAAAAAAAATACTTTGGTGACAATTCGATCTTGAATATCAGCTTAAGCTGCTACACCATTTTTAATAACAAGCTTCTAGAAAACCCCCATCTTCAACAAGCTAATGCGTTTATATCATTGCGTTTCGCAACACATATATCTGCTGTTTTACGAACATAAACATGGAATAAAAATAATTAGTATTTGGGTAAAATTACCAAATTTGAATGAATGCATAAAAATGTCTCCTTGTCATTCAAATCCTGTATAAAAATGATTAAACAATCTGGAAAAAAGTATCAGTAACAAACATTCGTTACTCGCACTTAACATCACATGCTCCATGAGTAGTTGGGAGAAGTCATAACCTGCCCAATAAAGGGATATATCAAAAAGAAAAAGGGAAAAAAGAGGGAAAAAAGTAGCTCTTCAAGTGTAGAATATCGAAACAATGCAACATCTGCAAGATTATCCTGAGGTATAGCCCTACAAGTAGCTGTTGCTCAAACTGTCCCATATGGTTAGCGAGCCCAATAATAGATTCAGCTACGTACATCAATAATGCTTGTTGCTCCCGTGTTCGCTCGTAAAAATTTTATAGTAAGAGATGGAGTATATCTATAAAGATTCGAAAGGGTTATTGCACACACAATTTAATTTCAATTACAAATAAAAAGAGAAAGGAAAATTCCTACGGATCCTCGATGAAGCTGTTAAGAAATTATCTAACGTTTCGTTTGAGGATCCACTTTCTGGAATTAATATGGAGTAAACGTAAAGAGTAATCTGTATGTTTTGCACTAAAATGGTAAAAGAGAGACTTAAATGCTTTAAAACAGAAGTGAAGAACTGACAAATTACATTTAACTATAGCATTAAAGTGATACCCATGCAAAGTGGAAAAGCTTATCGGCGGTAACATAACAAAGATCATATATTATCAACACACAAAAATGAAGGTTAATTACACCATTGGTTTTTGTGCTAGGGAGAACAGCCAAAATATACATCAAATAGTCAATATACCTATGTTACTAAAAAAATTAGCAATATACCCCTATGGAGCAATACATTTGAGTGATCAAGTTGCCCATTATGCTTCTTAAAGCTATTGATCATGATTTTCCATTCACGATATTATAACCAATGAAGCTACAAAATTCTAGATTTGGCTTTGTAAATCAGTATCTAACCACTTATGGAATAACAATTATTGTAATTATTTCCACTTTTACTCTAAAATATAGTTACACATGTATAGAGAAAGAAGTGTAGTTAATACTAGCTAACTATATAGTAGGTGTTAAATTTTCAGTTTCATTCCCTTGTTATTCAGCAGTTCAACGGAAAACCATAAAGATATAATATCAAACACCTTATCTTAAATCTCCTATGATCATTTAAACCAGAAATTATTACAAGAAGACTGAAATTGAGAAATTTATTGCAATAATACAAATAATACTTTGTAACTGAAATTTATAATATCAAAAAATGGTGTAGGATAATAATTTAAAAGTAATTATTACTAGGTGAAATTTAGATTGGCTCAGTGAGGAGAGAGTAAGAAGCCACCCTAGGCGTTTATTTCTTTCAGTGAAGAAGTCGAAGTTATAATCCCTGTATCATTTGATCTCGCACATCATCACCATTCATTTTGCCTACTGATTAAATCTACGGCTAATGAGTGTGTGAGAAATAAGAGAGGAATAGAAAATCACTTGTGAGAGAAAGAGTGAGTAAGATCATGTAAAACTCAGGCGAGAAATCGATCTGGTGGAGTAAAATACGAGTCGCCCTTCGAGGCTTGTTCAGCCCTAAGAGACTTATTCACCCCTTCGAGGTTTACGAAGATATGATGGGCGAATCACATTCTTCTCCACCATAAATCGTGTTATTCCAATCACCGGCATGATAAGACCGCTGAAGCAATATTTTCGTAGTGATGACGATCATCACTGAACCTCCATCATGTCTATTTGTAACGTAGATTATTGCTTCAGAAGGATCTCAAATAGGCTTAAGAACTGAGTTCCAACAAAAATTATTTGCAAAGTCAACATCAAAATTGAAAAGATAGTTTTTCTTAGTGCTTGAGTACTCTAGAGTGATCAAGAGGTTTTCATATTGAACCTTACCATAAAAAAAAAAAACCCACCAATATATTTTCCAAAATCCATCATAATTGATGATACAATCCTCATAATCATATTATGTGCCTGACTTGGAAAAAAGTAATCATGAACCTGTTGAAATTATAAAGGAACCCACGTATACAACTTTTTGGTCCTGCTAGCGTAGACTAAGCAGTTGGTTAATAAACTTACTTTTCTTAAGTGCATTTTAGTCTTTTCGAGAAACGCCTACTTTTAATAAAATCACTTCTAGAACACCCTCACTCTCCAAACTTCTTCAAACTTCTTCCGTGTGCATTTTGGTCTTTTCAGGTTTTGCCGATGTCTATTATAAAAAAGCATTTAGAACTCCCTCACTCAAACATCAACACTACTTCTCTCTCTCTCTCTCTCACACACAAAGTCCGTCCAGCTTTTCACCCTTCTTACTACTTACAAGCAATTAAGGTCAGAATTTGTATATTCTTTCAATTTATTTCAGTTATACTTTTTATATCATTATTTTATTTGTTAGTGCATGTTTTACTGTTTTTAAAAACTTATTTGTTAGTAAAATATTTTAATTTTGAAGAATCTTTGATCTTAGACCGCAGCAGATAATTCGCCAGTTTGCTCATGTTCGAATCTTTATTAGATTATGAGTTAATCATACTCTCGGTCCTTGTATGATGCAAAATCTATACCCTATGTTTCACAACATAGAAAAATATAATACTGTGATATAGATCTACCGATCTACCCCTCCACGGGGACATATATACAATTCTTGCCTACTTGTAAATTTTTTTATAACTGGAATAACATAGCCATTGGTTTATTTGGATATTTCACATGATGTGTGAATAAAGGAGCATTTTTTTTTCTAAATTAATTGCTCTATAGATCCCCATATTATGCAAAATGTAAAACCCGGGACCTATTAAAAACTATTTCTTAAAAGTTCTGTGGTCTTATTAGTAATTTGTTAAAGTTGAGGGTTTTTTTATTTGAATAATTTAAAATCTAGGGACTAAGATGTAAAGAATAAAATATTGTGGGCCTTAAAACTAATTTAATAAAAAAATTGAGGCCTGATGTGTATCTAGTAGAGATAACTTTAGTTGTGTCATACCTTTGATATATATACGTGTGAGTAACCAAACCATTCCAAATTGCAAGTGTCAGATAAGATCAGTGATAAAATATAAGAATATAAAAAAGAAACAGAATGAGATAGAAAAGAAAATGAGAAATGAAAACCCCTGCAAACGAAGGATAGACCGTAACCCCTTTCCCCTTTTTTTGTCCATTAAACCTATGTTCATCTTGAAGTTGTTCAACATTTACAATGATTTGAGGAGGATCGGGGATTTAATTAAGAGCACGGTCGAGGGGAAAGTGAGCTAGTGTGTTAACCACCGTTGTAATTATTAGTTAGCGTATTGGACCAGGGGTCTATCGAAGATTCATAAGATTTCTTCAAGATTACCAAACTGCTTTGCAATTTACTTGATAATGAAACTGCCTTCGAATTTGATGATGAATGCATGGTGGACTTCTTGTAAATCACAAAGAACTAATATCCTCTTCTATTGTCATACCTCAGTTTTGGAGTCTACAATTCGAGATAATGTGTGATCCCAGTGATTTAGATATGGGTTTCGTGTTGGGCCAGAGAAGGTACAAGGTATTTAACCTCACCTATCACGCATTTAAGACTTCTAAAGGGTGAAATTGAGTTATATTGTTAATAAGAAGGAATCATTGGGGATAGTAATTTCTTCAGCTAAGTTTCATTCATATCTCCTTGGTGTGAAATTTGTCCCGTACATATACCATTCTGCGATCAAGTACCTCGTGGAGAAGAAGACGTAAAGCCGCATTTCATTAGATAGTACTTCTTTTTCAAGAGTTCAATTTAGAGGGTCAATAATAAAGGGGGACGGAGAATCAAGTAGATGATCATGTATCTCGTCTAGAGGGATTTCCAGTCAACATCAAACCAGAGTTGGTCAAAAAGGAATTTTTAGATGAACAACTGTTTGCTCTCAATCGGACTATTACTCCTTTGTATAAAAATATAGCGAATTTTAATATGAGTGAATTATTCCCCATAGAATCCGTCTATAATAAATAAAGAGACTCATCCTCCATGTGAAACAATATATTCGAGAGGATCCATATATATTCAAGGTGTATAATGATCAGGTGGTTCTAAGTTTCATACCAGAAATTGGTATGTGTTTACTGATAGAAAGGTGTCATGACTCACCATATGGATGTCATTTTAAGAGAAATAGTACAACAATAGATTTACTTTCATCTTGGTTCTATCGGCCTACCATCGACAAGGACTGTCATGAGAGCGTGTAGTAGTGCAAGAGGTTTTGGTTCACTAGGAGCGTATCATGAAGATGACATGATTCTCAACAAGGTCTTTAAAGTGCAGATCTTTGTTGTTTGAGGGATTGATTTCATTCCATAATTCATTTATCCTATGGTAACCAATACATCTTATTAGATGTAGATTATGTTTCTGAATGGCTTGAAGCTATAGTGTTCCAACAGAACAATGGAAAATCCTTCGTCAAGTTTCAGAACTCACATTTTCTCGAGGCATGGTACTACTAAGGTTCTCATTATAGATACGGGTACTCACTTTTTGAATATGCAGTTAGCAACAATTCTTTGTAAGTATGTGGTTAAATGCCAACAGTTTACAACATACCATCCGCAAACTAACATGTTTGCTGAGGTCTCTGACCAAAAGATCAAGTCAATTCTGTAGAAAACCGTGGGACTAACGAGGAAGAACATCTACATATCAAGTGGTGTACAGAAGAGTGTGTCACCTTCCACTTGAGTTGAAGATTGGTGCATACAATGCAATCAATGAACTGAACATGGATGAAAAATTAGTAAGGGGCAGGGAATGATCTAGTTTGATGAGCTCGAAAATGTCTGATTTCATGTTTACGAGAACACAAAAATCAATATAGAGAATACTGAGAAGTGCCATGAAAACTAAATTTGAAAGAAAAATTTTGAGGTAGGATAGGGTGTCCAAAATTACAACCTCAAGTTCTTAAATATCCTGGGAAGCTGACGTCAAGATATTCGGGTAAGTTCCTTAACGACGCTAAAAAAATGTTGTTGGGAGACAACCCATATTTTACATGATTTCTTGTAGTTTTATTAAGTTATTGTTCAATATTTTCTGTAGTTTAATATTTAATTAGTGTATATATATAATGAGAAGGATGATATGTTTTATATGATACACATGTAAATTTAGTCGAGATAAAAAAAGGGAAAATAGAAAAAAAGTAAATTCCAAAAATAATCGAAGCATCGGTTAAAGAATACAAGTATTCTAGGGTCAGGTTTCCGAAAATAATTAAAAAAAATTGGACACCAGCTCAATTAATTGTTTCTGCCTAAAGATAGTAAAGAATTATAACCAGTAAGGAATGGATCGGGTGAAGTATCCAATGGAACCGAATTATAAATATTGTACAAGGACCTCTAAAGGGGTTAGGTCGGAGCAAAACAAATTGTGAGGTCGGTTATAACCCTTCTCCAACATACCTACTTCAACTTTTTCTTTTCTTCTTCTCCAACCCAACCCACCCCCTTCGAAACCCAACCCAACCCACCTCCTTCGAAACCCAACCCACCTCCATCAAAACCTCATCTCACACATGTATACTTTTCTTTCATTAAATCTCTAAAAAAACACCTAATTTTAAAAAATATATATATTTTTGTTTTTAAATTCCAATTTAATTCTTTTTTTTTCTAACATACCCATTTTATTAAAGAATATTCCAACACAAAATAGATCTAAAAACAAAATATCATCCAAAAACCCTAAACTTTCCAGTTATAGATTCTTATAGTTTTGAAAATTGAAGTTTGTGATAATACATCCAAGAGTTCAAATCCATTATTATCTGAAGAATTTTGTTTCAAACTCTGTAAAAGAACAGTTCAGCTTTGTAAAATGACTGATGTCTCTGTTATAAGGAGGTAAATATTTTTTATTTTAATTACAGTTTTTTTTCTTTAATAGTTTGATGTATTGAGACTATAAATAACATATTAACAATCAAAATTATTTTACGTAATTAAATTTTATTTTTGATCATGTTTATTAATCCATTTATACTATGAGAATAAGCTATAAAATGGAGTATTTTGTTCAAAAAGAATTATTCTAATTTAATTTTTTAGTGTTACTTCTTTAGATCTATTTAAATGAATTGAAGTTTATTTAATTGTAGTTAGTATTATTTATAAATTTTTATAGGGTTATATATAATTGACAAAAGAAGATCGTTGGTCATGTCATTTCAATAAAAGAAGAGCAATACATGTTAGGATTTGGGTAAGTTTTACACTTTTCTAGTAATTATATGTTAGATCTTAAATTTTCTGAAATTGATGTTACATTCATAATTAATTATTTATTGTGAAAGATAAATAATTTTACATCAACTACCTACATAAGCCTAATTCGTTATAATAATTCAGATTTGGAGGTATATAATTCTAGTACGTCAAATTATCATCACTAAGGAATTCTTTTGTATCTATGTTTTTCATATTCAAGGCCTTACTTGTACATAATACTCAGAAACTAAAAAACATGTATTTCTCATGTGTTTTCTTTGGATATTGTCCATATTCTAAGCACTATAAATATTTTCATCTCCCTATTAAAAGAGTGTATATCTCTAGGCATGTCAAGTATTTTTTCTTTTTCCAAATTTTCCACTGAATATATTTCATCCATTTGCTTTGTTCTTGTCCAACTATTCTTCTTCCATTTCTCTTACTAATTATGTGTCTGTGAATTTAGTTTACGTACTTAGATTATTATTTGTAAAAACCAAGTACCGGTATCATACTACACTCACTGGACTAATACAATGATCTTTAATTATTTGTGAACATGTATGGTGTATTTTATATTAATGTCTTAGTATTCGTGATTTATAGCATGAATTCTAGAATGCAACGAGTAGTCCTCTTGCTGGTCTTGGAAAAATAAGAATCTGATAGTAATCTATACCCCAATTTTTTTACTATCTATTGAAATTATACTTCAATTATGATGTTTTATGTTTACTAATGTTTTTATTTGCTATAAAAGATTGAATTTCAATTTTTATTTAATTGTTGTTACTTTGAAACTATATTTGAAATGTGTTATAGCATTGGTTTTAGCATGTGCATATCTTTTCAAACTTTGCTAAAATGTTTCTAGGTACAAAATATGTCATGTACATCAACAAATGAATGAGTTGGTGATATCCTGCCAACTGCCTATTCGGTTGATAGTACTGCATCTCCACACACATAATCGACACTATGGAACAAGGGAATGAATCAATATTCACGTTTGAATGTTATTTCATCAACTGAAAGGGAATATAACTCAGATTCCACTTCAGCCAGTTGAGGTATTATTTAATATATATAAAAGAAATTTTGTCTCATTCTTATGTAAAAAAATTGTATCTTCAGGTGCAGGCTAAGAATGTGCTAGTAGAAGAATAACGAGCGATAAATCAACAACTTATAGAGACTCTTGTAGATATTAGTGATCACAACCAAAGTATATTTAATGCTACTCGACAAGACTGTGGAGTAATTGTTAAATGTTCTTTCAATCTAAATGCTTGGTCCATCTGGTAAGATATTTTATATTCGTTATCTGAATTTCGAGCTTATATTTAATTTTTATGTTTTCTACTTATATAGTCACCAATTTAGCCTCTGTGGTTACTCTCTCTCATACCCTCATTTCCTGAAAATTTTGGTTTCTATAGTTTTGGAGAACTTCCCAATTGAAATCAGATTTTTGTCTCTCTTATTTATCTATGCACCTTTTAACAAGATTTAATCAATGTATAAAAGTTTCATCTTCTGCAAAAAAAATGAAGATCTATCGATGAAGGTTAAGTCAAGGCTTGACTTCTCGCTTAGAAGTTTTACACTGCCTATGTCACTGGGAGAGATAGTAAGGACATGGGATGCTTGTGTTAGAGATGTTATGTCTAAATATGCTCATAAATGTGATGTAGGAAGCCTTAGCTCTAAGTATGGGACTTGGAGGAGATCTTAGTGTGACACCACGTGCTATAGGAGATTTGATCGGCCGTAGCGAGGTAAACTTGACTTTGCAGGGATAATTCTGTAATTTTTATAATATTATAGAAACTTGTATGAATGTTATTGAAGGTAACAAATATATAATAGAATAACAAATAATTGTCAGGAGATCTTGCGTGAATAAGAAGGTTTTTGTTGATGTTACGGTGTTAGGAGGTTAGATATTTGCTGGTCGAGAAGTCGTTCCCCGTGATTTAGATGTTGACATGAATTTTAAAATGTTAATATAAATTTTCTTTATAGTTCTCTATGGTTGTTATTTAATATTCTCTACATATTGCATATTTTATATTTTTTATTTTGTATCATTTTATCTAGTTATTTATATTGTTTGAACTTTATATTGTAATAGATCTTTCAGATAACTATCACAAATAGTTTTTACACATACGTGTTTTTGATTAGCGTGATTAAACAATATTTTTTTTTCTTTAGTCAATTATGATACACAATTGTAATAGTTTTTTGATATGATATGCACACTAAGTCCTACCAAAAAAGTAGGAGAGAGATTGAATATAACTAAATTGATAAATGACCAATTAAAAATATATTAAGTAAATGTTTTAAATTTTAAAAAAGTTTGAACAATTTATCAAACATTTAAAATAACTATAATATAAAATAGATTTATGATATCCATTTATAGGTTTCTCATCTATGCAAAAATGACAATACATTTTAGGAAAATTCTAATTTTTGTTTTGAATATTTTATAAAACTGTGTGTATTGCAATTTTCACTCCTCAAATCTTAATATAATAGTTGCTATATTAAACATCTCGCATGAAAACGTATTATATCACAAAGTTATATATTAAGTTTACAATTTAAAAAAAAAAAGTTACGTTGATTATAAAATAAATCTATTTAGAACGAGTTGTTGTGAATTTTTCACACATATTTTAAGATAAAAGGGATTAGAGTATACTTAAAAACACTAGGTGACTGTAAATTTGCAAAAAAGTAAAGATTACAAGCCATTTTTTGGTTCAAAGAAAAATAACCTACATCCATCTTAAACTCAAATGAGAGTAACTAGTTCACTAAAAACCTCAAATTATAAATTACAACACCCCTTTTGAATCACACCAATCAATCAACCTAAAGATATCAAACAACTACCTACAAATCTCCTCCAAACTATCAACTACGCTGAAAAACTATAAGTAATGAATCAAAAAGATTCTTATATATATAGATTTGCTCGCTATTAGAGTGATTCTAGCAATTTAGAGTGAAAACTATAGAAACCAAAATTTTCAGGAAACGAGGGTATGAGAGAGAGTTTCAGTGAGGATAACAGAATATAATTCTACAAGTAAAGAACAAAAAAAATTATATGAGATTTAGCCACAAGGAATAAGAGTCGTTGATGCAACACCAAAACGACTAGATAAGGGCATGTATTGCACCATTACTATAAAAACAATATAGTTTCGAGTTGGGTCCAATATCATGTTAAATAACTTATCCTAATTTTATTTTAATAAAGTATATCACTTTACTATAATATATATCCAACATATATATTTCAAACACTAATTCTAATAGATGATTTTCTCCAAAAAGTTTTTGTGATTTTTCAATTTTTATTTCCATTTATCCTTCTATATTACAATAGAATTTGTATGGATGATCATGTTCATCACTCTTTATTAATATGATTTAACTTAATCAACTAGGTTAGCTCAACTAACTACGACCTTGTTAATTATTCAGCACTCTTAGATTGTGAATGAGAGGTAAAGGTTTTTAATATCTTCCATAAATATGGGAATCCTAATTCTGATTTACCTTAGGGGTATGCATGATAACTTTTGTATATATAAAAACGTGAGATACATCATGATGAGGTAAACTAACCATTTTTAGTTAAATCAAGTAGGAGGAGAAGATGTTCAATATGATCCATGATTAGGTAATAATTTTTACAAGTAGAATTTCAAATACACTTTCTTTAAATTTATTCTCTTATTAAGGGAAATATTTATTTCCAACTAATTTCTCTCCTTTTATGATAAATTAATATTCTTTTGCCACATCTTTTAATAGAGATTTAGTTATTACACGTGCGATTCACCCTATATTTGACGTCTTTTGATTTAGTGGCTTATTCTTGGAGTATTATATGTATGAAGCATTTTTTAGGTATATTGTTTGTTAATTATAAAAATCCTAGGTACGTGAATGATTTTAGACCCCAAGATGATGCCAAGAAGTCAAAAAATGAAGATGAAACACAAATAATGTCACAAAAGGAGCCAAGAAGTGCGTTAAAATGTTAGGATTTCCGACATATTTTTTTCATCAACTTACGAAGGCCATAAATCAGAATTGGTGACTTGATCATGAAATCTCACCTAAAGGTAGTTATTTGAGTGTAGATCGCGTGGGAAGACATGTTCTCTATATGGAGTTTACTTGAGGAAGTTATGGACGTTGTATTGAGAAGAACCAATGATGTCTAGGTTTAGAAGAGTCCAAGCCACTAAGGCTCACTTATGTTGACCCAATTGTGACAAATTGTTTTTTGTAGCCTATATATATATTTTTTTGACAATCAAAACAATCTACTTATCATATTTTAAAACTAGAATTTTGGAGAGAAAAGGAAAGAAGCAATAGGTCATATATCCACTTATCATATCGAGCCACTCGCACCTTCAATTAAGAAAAATTGGAAGTAAATTTTCTTTCATGTAACGCCTTGAGTGATGCACGCATCACATATTTGCATTGACTTCAAAATAGCTCATACCAGATCTTTATTGTCAGCTCCACTACAATTACCATAGTTAAGGAATTTATTCAACATATACCTATATTGGGCTTAAACCGTGCGACTGGAATAGTTAGAGGGTGAATCCCTAAAGATTGAACACGAAAAGCCACTCCTGAATCAAGGATGCCATGTATTGGATGATTTCCATTTGGTGGATTTCCTTCATTCAAGTTATCTCCTTGTTGAAGATGATTGTGAGCCTCCCTAGGTGTATTTTATCCTACTCGTGGGTTCACCTGATTTCCATTGACCCTGAACCAGGCAGTGAGTCAAGATTAGCCATTACTACTTGGGATTTTCTCTTTCTTTCTCTCTTTCTTTGGTCTCAGAGAAATTCTCAGGATCCGAGAGCATACACCAAAACCTATGAATCTATGAAGAGACAAAAACAAAATAACAACGCAAAACCAAAAACAATTATATTTAGAGCATATTTGGTTTGGTTTGTGTATTAATGTGAAGATTTAGAGATATATGGAAATTGATTAGATGACAAATCAATTCCACGAGATAAAGGAAAGAAGTTATGGATGGAAATTTGAGATTAAATAGGAAAGGAAAAGCTGCCAAGTAAATCTGAAATTCTGCAGCCACGTCCACTAATTTTAATATAACTAAAAATAGGCTAGGAATTTGGAGGAGAAATTTAAATGCAAAGTGAGAATCATTTCGGCGCGATCGTTTCTATATAAAGTAGACGAAAATCGGAGCGATAAGGTAGAAGTTACGACCAGAACAAGACAATATCATTTATCCTATCTCCTATATTTTAGGAAACGAATTTGATTTGGAAAAGAAGTCCAATTACTTGCCTTCTACTCCAAGATTTCGACCTATATACCTCTTAACACCTATAAATACACCCTCTTATCATTAGAAACATATCCTTGCTCAGTTCTAAACCTTAGATCAATCCTTAATAATCCATAGAAGCAAGAAGACAGCAATCATTTGTCATCCATAGAAGCAAGAAGACATGTAGAGAGGAAGACAAGAAGTTAAAAAGTCACAAACTCCTTTTCTCCATAATATACCTCTATCATTAGGAAAATTTGTTTTAAATTCTTTAGCTTATTTTTGTTTCTAATTACTTTTATCCATAGTTTATTTCTATGTCATTAGATATGAACTAATTTTTCCATAGCTTGGGTTTGCATATGTATAATATTTGATTTTTAATTCTTTACTTTCTTTTATGTTATTTGGGAAAACCTTTTTAAATTGATTCTAGCTTCTTAATCGTATATTTGTTTTATGTTCTTTGATTTATTGAGCGTAGTTCTTGTGAAAGCATGCATATAGACAACCCCATTAATAGTAGTTAGATGGTTACCCGAAAGGAGTGTCTAATTATTGAAACATCACATAATATTCTAGTGTGCGGTAGTGATCCGGAAGGGCTTGCCTAACTAGATAGTAATTAGGGTTTGAGATTTAACCACCGATCATTGCGCATGGTCCCCTTACCCAAGTACCCTGGTAATTGTTAGGTCGCCACCTAAGTTCACCCGGAAGGGAATTAGAAGGAATATAGAATTTTAGCTATTCATCTAAAAGCTTTAATCACCTTATAACTAGAATCTTGATTTAGAAGGATAAGTGCATGCTAGCAACCCTAAGCTATTTTTCTCATCTCCATTCTTTTAGTATTTATTTATTTGCATTATTTTCAGATCTGAAACCAAATAAATATTCTTACTTTTATTGTCTTTTTATTTTAACAAGTAATTTCTCCTACATTTCTTTATATACATAAGTACATCTTGCGGATCAAATCCCAGCAAATGAACTTTTACTTACTACCTAAACTTGCAAACGATCTGTAATACTTGCAGTGAGTTTCTCGTGGTAGTCAAGTGTATGTCCTTTATTATTATCTTTATTTACTTGTTTATTTATCACACATTTTCCCCCACCAAGTTTTTTGCGCCGCTGCCGGGGATTTATCTTTAAGTTAGTTTTATTTGAGTTTATCAAGTGAATAAGTTTTTGTTTGTTTTCGGTTTTACGCATTTTCTTTTTAGTCTCTTTTCAAGTTCCTTAGGTATGTCGAATTTTCTTAAATCTATGGATCGATGTTCACACTGTGGGTTGTTAAGAAACCATTGGGAAGAGTTTTCATTCCATAGATCAACGTTTAGGAACCCTACATATCAAAATCAATTACCGCAACTTAAACCAACCTACGCCACTAGGACCAATAATAATACTCAAAGGAAGTCAACATTCTATACAAACATAGAAATATTGAGGGCAAAACTCACCTAGGGGCGCATAATTTGTAAAGATGCTCGAGCTCCAGCACAGCTCATGGATAAGCCGCAAGAAGATTCCGACAATGATCTCTCACAATCCTGGAAAATTTCATGGAATCAACATTAACCGGCTTGAAAACATTATATGAAATAGACATAGAGTACTCCACTGAAGTAATTCATTCAAAGGATGCTCTTCCAAAGTTTATCAAAGATTCAACCGATAAAAGTAGAGAAAGTGACACAAAGCTCAATGCTCACTATCAACAATGCAACTCATGCACCAACAAATTCAAGCGAGTAAGCAAAGATTGATGCAAGTCATTATGATCAATCAACAATTACAACAAGAATTATGAAATTGGGCGATAGCAATGTTGGGTTCAAAGTTTCAACCATAAAAGAACCAACCAAGCTTAGCTTAGAAGAAGTAATTGTTATTCGGAATGAGAAAGAGGTTGAACAAGAATTCAAGCATGTGGTTAAAGAAGATGAAAAAGAGACTAAGAAAGAAGAGACAACTGCATAAAAGGTGCTAACAGAAGAAAGTTTGGTGGAACTACCTCCTACACAACCATCGTCACCAATCAAGTTGAATTTTATTGAGGTAAGAATTGAAGATTTTGAAATCTAGAATGAAGTTGAAGGTACAACTGCGAGGAGTGCAGTAGAAATTCCAACAATTGAAGAACCCACGAAGCTTAATTTAGACAAACTAACAATCAGAAATGGGATTTAAGAGATTGGAAAAGAAGAGAACAAGGAGGAGATACTGCATACAGATCTGCTACTATCACCACCTTATCTACAAATAATTACATATCATAGTGGTGATACCGAATCTGAAATGTCAAGAGATTCTGTCCAAGAAAAGTAAGAGTGTAGAGGTTAAGATCGAGACTGTGGACCTAACTAAAGAAAAGTTTACAACAGTTCCAAAGAAGCTGCCACAAAAGATACAAGATCTAGGAGCCTTATACCTCCAATTCAATATAGGTGGTAACTTTGAAGCTAAATTGATGCGTTACTTGGGTTCATCAAGCAATTTCGTGCCCAAGAATATGTTTGAAAAGTTAGGCATAGGAGATGCCAAATGAAAAGTTGTCAATTTGCTGCTCCTAGATAACTCCACGATTAAGCCATAGGGAGTCATTGAAGATGTGCTTGTCCAAGTAGGTACTTTAGCTATACCTAAAGATTTTTTGTTATTCTTGATAGCATTGCAAGTCAACATGTTCCATTGATACTTGGGTGCCCATTCTTGGCGACAAGTCACAACATAATTGATGTTTATAACGAAACCGTTACTCTCCATATGGAAGAAGAATCTGAAACATTCCACTTTCTGGGTAAAAAGGATGGGGAATCACGTGAATTTTCAATACTACAAGTTGTGACAAAGGAAACTATTAAGAAAGTCCACAATAAGCTCGTGAAGAAAGAATCAAAAGTGAGTTTGGGGTTGGTGACGAGGTTGCTTGGAAAGCCCCCAAGCGAGAGAAAGACCACGGGGATTCAAGAATTCGTGGATGGGTCTGTTTGTAGTTGCAAGAGTTGTTTCGACAAAACAGATTGAGATACAAGCTAAGAAAGGTCACAAACTTTGGATAGTAGATATGCATAGCCTAACCTGTTGTTGGGGAGGCTATATAATCAAGAAATAATCGAGGTAACACGTCTAACTTTGAAATACGTTAAACAAAAGTGTTGTACGGGAGACAACCCGCAATTTTTATGACTTTATATTCTTAAATTTATGTTTAGATTAGTTATTTTTACCTGATATTGCATTATTGAGGAAGGTATCGGTGCTTTTGATGTCAGGCACCTAAGAAAATCGAGTCAGGGCGTAAAAGAAAAAAATTGAGAAAAATCTTACCCTTTTGCTGTCTATCCGGTGAGAAGACCGGTATGCTGGTGGGATTAAAACCGTTAAAACGGTTCTAGAATCAGGTTCATTGCCGAGACGAAGGAAAAATATAAAAGTCCGGTCAGCCAAAAAACCGTCACCATGGCATGCAAAATCAGGTACAATGCCAAGAGATCGATGGGAAAAACTGTGGGAGCAACCCTCAACACGGACTGGGACCGTTAAGCCGGTCAGCACCGCTGAAGAAATTTTTTAGGGTTTTTAAAGAAGAGGAGGTTAGTAATGTTACAATGTTTATTTCTTTTAACCCTCTTTTCTTCTCAAAACCTCTCCTAACTAAAGCTACTACTAACATTCACCATACACCAAAACACTACCCAATTACCATAAACTCACATCCAAAACCTTCCCCACATCATTATAAAGAAGATTCAACCACCCAAATAATATCGAAACACCTAGAATCCAAGAATCAAAGCCCAAAATTTAGAAATCTTACCCAACAAAAGTTTAGATCCATACCAATCAAGCAAGAGTTCATCCTACCCATATAGAGTTTCATCATCCTTACACATTTCCTAACCCAAACAACACTTTCTCAACCTAAAATCATAGGTTACAAATTTCAAGAGTGTTCAAAGTTTTGAGTTGGAGGTCAATTGAGATGACGAAAGAACAGAAACATTATCTATTGTTGAGGAGATGAAGAAGAATCAAAGTAAGGTATTGGGTTCTATTGAGAAGTAGAAAATTGAACTGAGTCATAAGAATTAAGAATAATGAAGGAGATTGGATAAAGGAACCTAAAGATATTAAAAATTGCTTCCGAAATTTCTATAAGTCAGTTTTCACAAAATAGAAAACAACAGATGATAATATTATAATAGCAACAGATTTTATCAAACCAAAAATTACACAAGAAAATGAAGAAAGAACTTACTAAGGTACCGACCACGGAAGAAATTGAAGAAGCGGTAAGGGAATTATCTGCTTCTAAAGCTCCAGGTCCGGATGGCCTGAATGGTAAGTCTTATAAAGAATTTTGGGACATTGTTAAATATACTGTTATTAGTGTCATTCTTGATATTTTTACCCACAATTTCTCTCTTGAAAAAATCAACGATACTCTAATCACACTTATTCCTAAGGGTGTTAGTCAAGAGACTTTGGGAACGTTTAGACCTATTTCGTGTGTAAATTTTATTTACAAGATAATTGCTAAAAATCTTTCTAATAAATAGAGAAATGTTATGGATAAAATAGTATCCCCAACACAAGCAGCGTTCATTAAAGTGGGGCAATACAAGATAACATTTTAATAGCTCAAGAAATTTCTTATTTTATGAGCAGGAAAAGAAAGAAGGAGAGTTACATGGCAGCTATAAAACTTGATATGGCTAAAGCATACGATCAAGTTAGATGGGATTTTATAATCAAAGTTTTAAATAAAATGGGATTCAGTGAGAAATGGATATATTGGATCAAAAATTGCATCTCTACAGTTCCTTTCAATATTAATTTAAATGGAGAAAGGTTAGCTAATTTTAAACAAGGAAGAGGGCTTAGACAAGGGGACCCCTATCACCCTTCCTTCTTTCAAGTATGACAGATTCTTTAATTAGTATTTGAGTCTTACATAAAGGAGGGGGAAATTAAAGGTATTCAATTAAATCGATCTGTCCTACTATAACTCACTTATTATTTGCAGATGACTCGCTTTTCTTTTTAGAAATCAAAGACACTAATTTACAAAGTTTCAAAAATGCTTGGAAATATATTGCTCTGGATCAGGGCAAAAAATTAATTTTGATAAATCAGCTATAGTTTTCAGCAAAGAAAATCCTGAGAGCATAAAGAATGAATTTACATCATCCATGAAGATCAAAGGAACTACGGACCTGAGAATTATTTTGGGATACCACTATTTCATAAAAGATCAAAAATCGAATTTCCAGAGTGGATAGCAAAATAATTATTTAAAAATACTGAGGGATGGAAAGCGAAACTTTTTTCTGAAGGAGGGAAGGAAGTACTTATTAAATCTATTTTACAAGAAATACCTAATTATTACATGTCGATCATCTCTTTCCCTATCACTTTTTGTAACAAACTTATCGCAGCAATCTCTAACTTTTGGTGGAACTCAGGGAAAAAAATAGAATCACTGGGTAGCATAGGAGAAAATTGTTGTAGGGAAGCTCAATGGAGGACTAGGATTTAAAGATTTTAAAAGAATGAATACAACGCTATTAGCAGCACAAGGTTGGAGAATTATGAACAACCCGAATAATCTAGCAACAAGACTTCTGAAAGGTATATATTATAATAAATATTCGTTTATTAATGTTAAATTAAGACAAAATCGATCTTGGAGTTGGGCAAGCTTAATGGAAGGAAGAGACATGCTAAAGAAACATGAGATTGATATCATAGGGAATGGAGCTAAAACGAATATTTGGGATGATAAATGGCTAGATACTAATTGGAAACTCGGGAGACCAAAAAAATGTAAGATACACAATGTTAAGGATCTTCTCATACAAGGGACTAGTATTTGGAACTCAGAGATTCTGGACAATACCTTTCAAAAACCGGTTATTCCAATTATTAAAAACCTAAAGATTTATGATATTGATTGCGAAGACAAATTTATATGGCTTTATTCCTATGATGGGGTTTATAACACAAAAATGGGTTACAAAATTTTGTGCGGTGATCAATAAGCCGTCCACGACTAAGGATAAGGCCGAACACAACTCTGAGATATGGAAAGTAGTTTCAAAGTCAAACATTCCAAAGAAAATCAAAATGTTCACATGGAGAATAATAAAGGACGTGTTACCAACAAGAGAGAACCTTTACAAGAGGAAATGTGTGGATTCAAAGAATTGTTTATGGTGTAAGAACGGTGAGGAAAACACTAAAAACTTAATATTACAATGTACTATGTGTAAAGAAATTTGGGCAGGAACATCTCTCAAAATAAAAATTCAAGACAAGATGGAAGAAGATTTTGAGAATTTGTTCCTAAAGACCACTGAAACCTTTGTTAAAGGGGGATGGACATTTGAAATAGTTAGAGACTACATTATGATTACGTATTGGAATATTTGGAAGGAAAAAATGAAAGCCCTACATGAAGACTCGAAAGTAGAAGGTGAAAGCATCATATACTTAACCAATAAGCTCATGACAGAAATTTATGGAATAGACTGGAAAAAGATTAACCAAAATCAAGGCTTTACCATATATAAAAGCTCAGAAAAAGATATACAATGTGAGATACAAGATGCTGAAAGTAATATCATTATCTCTTGTGATGCATCTTTCAAAAACAAGGACGATCCAACGAGAATAGCCGTAATTTGTGAAAACAGAGAAACGGGGATCTATTTATAAAAGGCTATGACTACGACCTGTACTATAGCCATAAAAGGAGAAGCGCTAGCTATATTCGAGGCTGTCCAGATATGCAAATTATTCATAGGAAAGAGAAAGAAGATTTTGTCTGATAACCTTGGGCTTATCCAAGGTATTAAGCAGGTGTGAGCAACGTGTTAGAAAACACAATCGATAGTCTGGAGAATTATTTCTCAGGCTAAGGAGGTAGAACCTTTGGAATTTCGGTTCCATTGTAGACACCTCAATAGCAGAGCGGACAAGATCGCAAAATTAGCTAGACACAGAGTAGTAGCGAAGAAGGATGTCCTTGTCGGCATCTTTGAGTTTTGCAGTGGTTTTTCCTAGCGTTTCAAATAAATCCCCACTTATTTTGAATACTAATATTGGGTCTTTGTCTTGTAGTGGTTTCTCCTAGCGTTTCAAATAAATCCCCACTTATTTTGAGTATTCATGGTTTTTATTAAAAAATTAATGCTTTTAAGTTCTATAGTATTTGGGTTCATCATAAGTTACTTATTCATTTGGTTATGAAAACTTGGACTTTGATTATATAAGGAACTTTGATTTATAAACTTGAGCAAAGATTGAAGGAGTAAATAGGCTTGTGAATATCTTTATTAAACAATAATTTAGTCAATCAAATGAAGATATGAATATGATGAAAAAATATCTTATTGATGTGTAGATTTAGTTTTAAATGGGGTAGTAAATACTATTCCAAAAGAGAAAGACCTCAGAGAGAAAATTCAACATATTATAGAAGTAGAGAATTTTTTTTAGCAACAAAAATCTAGAGTCTTGTGGGTTTTGGAAAGTGATTGTGGTTCTAGGTTATTATTTAAGGTTTAATAATGAAAAATAGAAAATAATCTTTAAGTATGATGAATAAGGGGTTCTTAATAAAGAGGGGAACATCAATGAAACATTTGTGAGTTATAAGAAAAAATTGTTAGGAGAAGTTTACAATGGTGAAGAGGAAATATCTAGACAATGTTTAAAAAAACTTCTTAACAAGGAGTTGGATAGTGATAATGCAGAAAGTATGATAATGAATGTGTCTAATAAGTGCATTCAATAGGATACCATCTCGATAGATAAAAATAAGGCTATTGGACTTTTACAGGTGCTTTTTATCAACATACTTCCTTAGTGATGTTAAATGATGTATGTATATCTATAAAGTATCTTAATAGTAGATCATTGTTAAAACAATTGAATATAACTACCTTAGTCCTTATTACAATAGTAGAGGCTCCAACTAATCTGAATAAATTTAGACTTTATACAATAGCAATTGAATATAACTACACCATTTTATACAAAGAAATATCAACATTGATTACAAATAGGATGAAAATAATCTTGCATATGCTGATTTCAAAAACCAATATGCATTTATAGGTTTTATAAGCATTGTAATAAGTTATTGTTCAAGGGTATGATAGGTAGAGTTAATGTCCAAGATGTACCTTAAACTCTCATTTGCATAAGGTTTATGACACTATTAACTAGAAATTCTTGAGAAATATGTTGTTTGACTTAATATTCATGAAAAATTTATACAATGGATTAAGATGTGAGTTACCTCGGCTTCATAATCTTTCAGTTGAGCTACAGTCTCGGTATATCTACCCGGTTCGTTGAACTTTGTTTTTTCTTCTTGAAAATAACGTGATATAAAAGTCAAAGTCTCCTCTACGGCGTAGCCCTTGACGATTGAACCCTCCGGCCTAGCCGGGTTTCGTATGTACTCCTTTTACTTCTTTAAATACCGCTTAAACGGGTACATTCAACGCATCTGAATCGGTCCCCCTAACAGAGCTTCGTCGAATATGTGTATAACCAAGTGGATCATTATATCGAAAAACGCAGGAGGCAAAATTATTTCCAGTCTAAACATTATTTCAACCACTCTCTCCTTACCCGATTCCAACTCTTTCCTACTGAGATTTTTCTTACAAATGACTCTAAACACGTTAGCTAACCCAATAATCGCATCACTAATCAATTTATCTTCAATAAGCCCTAAAATACTAGCCACGAAAAGATAATGCATCATCACGTGAAGCCGTGAGATTTCATTCCAATAATCTTGCCCACATCACTTTGAACATTATTTCTCAAATTAGATGCAAAACCATCGGGAAACTTTTGTGCCTTCAACCAGGTAAGAAATATTTTCCGCTTTTCCGTTAACAAAGTATACTTTTCTCGCTTCAATATCGTTTTACCTCCTCTCTATGTCAACCACAACTCTTTCCTGATGTTCATATCCTTAAGATCCATTCTCGCTTTCACGTTATCTTTGTTTATTTTTCCATCAAGACCTATAACTTTACAGAGCAAACTATCACACACATTCTTCTCGCAATGCATAACGTCAAAGTTATGTTTCAATAAATTTTCGGAATAAGGTAAACGATAGAAAATACTCTTTTTCTTCCAATTGAATCGATGAGGAACAGTTTGCTTCACGATCTCACCCCCAAAATCCTTGTATTTACCGGGAAACACAGTGGGAAGCCAATCTAACTGTGTATGAATATTAGCATAAGTATGTTGTCTTGGTGGACCCTTATGATCGGCAGCCGGGTACGAAACCTTGTCATTTCTAAATCGATGTCTGGGAGGTAACCAACCTCTTTCTTCACCCTCAATGATGGAGTAGAATCCATGCATTCTGGACAAGTTAAGTAACCTTGACCCGACCATCCTGAAGTGTATAACCTGGCGGGGTAATCATTAGTCGTGGACTTTTATAGATAAAATAAGGCTATTGGACTTTTATAGGGGTTTTTTATCAATATACTTTGTTAGTGATGCTAAATGATGTATGTATTTCTATAATTTATATCTTGAAGATTAGATCATTGTTAAAGCAATTGAATAAAACTACCTTAGTTCTTATTTCAACAGTAGAGGCTCCAACTAATCTGAATAAATTTAGACTTATAGCATTCTACACCAATTTATACAAAGAAATATCAATTATGATTACAAAGAGGATGAAAATGTTCTTACATATGCTGATTTCAAAAAACCAAGATTTATTTATAGGTATTACAGGCATTGTAATAGGTTATTGTTAACTAGAAATTCTTGAGAAATAAGTTGTTTGACTTGATATTCATGAAAAAAATATACAGTGGAGTATGATGTGTGTTACCTCATCCTCATTATCTTTCTGTGTAAAATAGTAAAATGGTGTGTTTTATCAAAGGCAGTAGGATCTACTTTCATATTATTTGTTTATTATATGTAAACATGCCTTTTAAGCTATATTGGGTTTTATTGGTTCACGTATAAAGTTTACTTATCATCCTAAGTGTAAAAAAATATATTTGGCCACTTAGTCTCCGAGGATGATTGATAGTTATCCTTTAATGGTGAAAGGAGCTCAACTAGTAGATTGATATGGGGATATGTATGTTTTTTAGACTTTTAGTATATAAAATAAATTGTTAGACGAGTGTGTTGAATTGCAATGGATGGGCTAATGCTTTAAATGATGATTTGTGTGAAATTTTAAATATGAAGAAAGGAAAATTGCATGTCATATATCTTGGCACTTTTTTTACTAATAGGAGTCCAAATATGTTAGCCCAAAAAAATTAAAGGTAGAGCATGATATATTATAAAGTTAGGTTGGGGGTATGATAATCGTTTTGAGAATCTTGATTATAATGTTATAGTTTAGTGTTTGTACCATGGATTAAGTTTAAGTGGTGGATGTTTAAGCCAAACCTATATTTATATCCTACAAGTTGTTTTGTAATGAAATTATTTTATCTTTAGATAAAAAATGTCTAAATCTCTAAAAAATAATCCTTCTTTTCTAATAAGATAACCTAGTTAGTTGAGAAATTTTTCTTAGAAAGAAAAAGTTGTGTGGGACTGTGTACCAAAAGTTTATAAGTTCGTGCAACTTTCCTAATATTTATTTTGAGTTAATTGTGCTAGATTATTATATACAAAAATGAATCGTTTACATTATAAGTGTTTTATCAATATCATACAATATAATTAATATTATCATATAAACAACAAATATTCATACAAACAACAAACTATATCAAAATCTAAAACAAATAACTTTAGACAATATTAGGGAGTCAAGTATATTTTGAAAATAAAGCCCATACAATTTTAGTAAGTCTTTTTAATAGAGTCCAAATAGAATATTGAAACTGAGGGGCCGACATAGCCACCCAAACAATATGTTGCTTCATTACTCATACATGGAGGTGATGAATAGATTCTAATCACAATTGTCGGTTTTCTAGGGTAATTATACATTCGAGTGAAACTATATATTTTCATTCATTCAATACGCGAGAATGTATATATTATGCTGTGTGACATAAACAAACTCTTTACCACTAGTCTTTCTATTTGGAATAGCAACGTTATTTTATGTGCTTAAAATTTAGTAGTAAACTTATATTTGAATTTTTATAATATTCTTAATCATGAGAAGCTACTTGAGAAGCATGACTGTGAGCAATCCAGCAAGCCAATTACTACATTTGTGCACAAAAAAAGGATCCAAAGCATTTACGCAGTTAAAGACTAAAATCTAAAGACTTAAAAGCATTTCTAAATCACATATTCTAGATCATAAGTAAACCCAATATGAATTTTGGATAAAAATTATTAAGAAAAAACATGCTTGTAAAAATATAGTTTAGAATGAAAGTAAACCCATATAACTCAATTTTAAACAAATTGAAAGCATTATATATATATATATATATATATATATATATATATCAGATTAAATATACAAGGAGAGCCTGAAAATAAGTTTTATTTTAATTAACAAATGTGGATCAAGACTACAATAGAAAAAAAACTATAGACCATGATTTTTTTTCATTAAAGATAAATGAAAAAAAGTCTTTAAAGTCTCTTACAGTACTACTCAAAATAAAAAAAATCATCATTTATTCATATGATATGATAAAAAAAATAGTTAATCATGCATCTATCAATACTTACATCTCCATCATGAAGGTTCAAATCGGCATCAAGAGTGTTTATCTCTGAAGGTGCAGAAGAAATGTTTGGTGCGTCCTTTCCAAGTAACTCCATAATCATATTTTCATAGCCCTCTTGAACATGTGCAATAATCACTCGATTATTATCTGGATTATTAGGAAAGTTATGCGGAGCAGAAAACTCTGATCTCGGTTCTGCGTGGTTAAGAATTAGAGCATGATTCTTGAATGAACTCTCGATTCGAATCCAACCCATTATTCTTGAACGAACCGGAGCATCTCCACTAGTATTTCCTGATCAAAACTTTCCTCCTTGATTCTTGAAATACCAGTTTGCCACTTACTAGAAAGTGCATTAGGTGGTAATATCCCCTTACAGACTAAATACTCTACTGCGAGTTTACCAGCTTCCATGAAAATGTCCCTTTTACGAGGCTGTGGAGGCTAGCCAGCTCCACTTATCGTATTAGACTTGTCATTATTCCCCAAATTACAATACTTTCCGTGCAGTTTCAGATAAAAGTCCCTGAAATATTCAATAAATACAAATCACCTCACAAGTTTAGCGCAAGTTAACAAGATCACAAACTTTATTGCTATTTCTAAACAAAATTTAGGGCATATGATAGATTTACAAAAAACATTTTACAGTAAGGCCCAACATAATCCTAAAATACATTTCCCACCGCAAGAATTCAGAAAAACAATCATTTGAAGAAATCGTAAACCAGTTACCACGATCACTACTTACAGCATAACCGAAATCACATTTAGGACACTATAAACATAAAATTCACATTTTACAGTCAAGTCCAATGCAAAATTTCCAAATTTCTGACATATTGAGCTTAAATATAGCTACCTGACAGCTAAAAAAACTTCAAAGTATTAAACTAAGAAATCAAATGAACACAGTGTGTGAATTTCATTCATGCTAAATCGGCCTTCAAATAACCTGAACAAAGGGTTAATATAACCTTGCGAAAGGTGATTCCTTAAGTAAACATAATGAGGATTAGTCGGATATGGTCCATGGTTAATTACAGTCAAACAGTCATTAGTAGATAATTCCGATTCAACATCAAATTACATCACACAAAACTGAAGTTGGTGTGCTTCACAGATCTCTCAAAATTGAGTATTATGCAATTGTAACAAATTAAATCTGCTACCTTTGCAAAATAGTCCCATTCAAGTTGTTTTAATTTGGTGGATTTCTTCCAAGGCTGATAGGTTCCAGGGTTTCAGACTTTCAGTCACAATCAACACACATCAAATTCTCATATTTTTTGAAAAATTCAACAATTGTAAAAGAAAGTTGAGATTATTTTTGTAACATATAAATAGATTTGAAAAAGAGAGTGTGTGATTCTGTTTTATTTCTTAACTAGTCAGTCGTCTGCTGTAGCTGTAGCTGTCTGTATGTCATAGGTTTTATATTTTCTTTTGGTGGATCCCACACTCTTTTAGGTTTTTCTCTTTCGAGAATGTGTAAGCTCATACTAATTATTACAAATGATTACAATTTTGTTTGCATAAGGTGACACAATATTTGATCTTATTCAGAATATTAATTAAACTTATCTCGGAGAATAAACTTTGAGAACAATATATTTTGATAGATGTATCAATTTAATTAAGATTTTAGTGTTAGAAACCATAGTTGTTATCACTAAATCTAGATATAACTATTTTACTTGATTAAGCTCAGAATTCTGGTAAATATTATCATTCATCTAGATAAAATTATTTCTTAACACATACAAAACGAAAGAGAATTAGTGTTTTCATCTAAGTGAGTAACAAGTTCTTTCCCTTGGGTAAAGAAATATCATTGTTAATACCTCCTAAGGTGCGTACAAAATAAAAAAGACTTTGTCGGAGGAGTGTATTTTCAACAAATGTATCCTCTTTTGGCGTTGAATTTCTTTTTACATGTTAAAGTATTGAAAGTGATATGAATCAGTACAATTCATGAATTATTGAAATTAAAATAAATCATTACAATTCATGAAGTATTGAAATTTATATGAATCATTATGATTCATATACTCAACCTCATATTATATGGGAAATATTTTGACCATAAATGTTATTAAAATTATAAACTCCTATTCTATTGTAATAAATTGAGTATGACTATTTATTCTACATAATAAGTAAAATAGTTACACTATTGATTAAAAAAACTTTTTCTTATAGTCCATTAAAATTAATAATTATAAAAGTTTTCTATATAACATAATTAAGATTGCCGACTACATTATGGATTACATGCCATAATAAATTAAGATGACTAAGAATACACTAATATATAGTATTAATAAAATAAATTATATAATATAAAAATAATCCTTGAAGATACTTAAATTATATAATGATTAAAAAACTAAAAAATTTGTATGAATTAAATATATAAAATATTATATAAAGTTAACATAATATGAATTTATCATACTTACATAGTCAAAAACAGTAGAGAAGACTATTTAAAGATTTTATATTGTTTCATTAAACTGAAAAGGAAAACACAATACATGAGTTAAAGCAAAAACCATCGTCCAATTCATATATGTGAGATCGCTTCCCTCATACAAAATTTAACGTTTGCTAGAGAAAGGCATGCCTAGGTGGACGAGAATATTCACTACACATTTAGCAATGGAATAGCTACTTCATTTTTGGAACGAGAAATGTTAATTTATAGACTATCAAGTATCATATACTTGTAGGATAATAGCACAAGCATATAATGCATGAAGAATTAATCCAAGACTATTCAATCATATAATATTTGATAAAGTAATAAAGTGTTTTATTTATTTATGATTCATGTATAGTTTAAATTAAGACAAAAATTATGGTTAATACAAATTTAACAAGTAAAATACTTTCAAAGAATAAATATATTGGGGTGTAAACTTTTGTAAACTGATTTTTTAACCGAAAGATATGTTATAGATATGTAATTAAACTATTGCTTGGGACTTTTCTCGAATAGTCTATTTAATTTTATTTTATTACCAGGGCCCGCCCCTTTTAAAATGGTATTATTTAGTTTATAAATAATATATTTTTATTAATTTTAAACATTTAATAAGGTATAATCTCAATTCCTAAGAATACTAATTGATTTATTAAATTATTTCGTATTTCAAATGCATTCAAATTTGAAATTCGCTTTTGGATATACACATATAAATACTATTGAATGAGAAAAGACATAAGTTTCTTTTGTATATAATAGATATATACTAATTTAATCTCATTAGACGTTGGATTTATATGTATTCAATTTGTCTAATTTGACATTAAAATTAAATAAAAATCTCACAAAAAAGTAGGTTTTAGAAAATTAATTTAATCTTTTGGGGGCTATGGTGATAATAATTTTAAAATATAGTACACTAAAAAGACCAAGACAGCAAAACAAAACACTATGTTATAACAATGTTGGTTCTAAAAGAACACATACAATATTATTTTCTCCTCAACTTCCATACTCATCTCTCCACACTCTTCCTCCTCCCCCTAACCTTTGTCACCCATACCTCTTAAATTTTTTGAAACCATTTTTATCTTAAAGAATTCTACAAAAATCTTTAAGATCAACGGGTATGTATAATATTGAATTTTTGCTCTTCATCCTTTAACAACAAGCATGTTTAAATCTTCAATCCTTCTATAATTTATTTAGTTAATTTATGTAATGGAATTTTCATATGGGTTGTGCAATATACTTTATTGATCTAATATAGACTAATTTTGATTCATTTTTGGTGAAATACTTATTTTTACAGATTTAAGTGCATTAATGATGAATAAAGCCTGAATATCAAAAAATTTATTTCAGAAAAGTAGTTAGATTCGTTTCATTTGTGAAGTGAGATCTAGGTGTCCCATAATTTTCTTTTTTATTTCCAGTTTCATTTTCTTTGCAGATATATTTTACTAACCTTTACATTCATTGATTTTTTTCCTAGATGAGTTGATTTCATATAAAATGATATTATATAATTTTTTTTTCCTTTTTCCAATATATATCTAACACAATAAAAAATTTCTATCATAAAGATATTGAGCAAATTTTTTAGACATGGGTATTCTCAATTGTATAAATGCTTAGTTTTCTTCAGTGGTATAAATGTATTGGTATTTCTTCTAGCGGTACAAGTTCAAACCGAGTCAACTCTGAGTCCAAAGTGGCTATGTATTACAAAAAAATTAATTTATTTCATATAAAAGAACATAAAGAGTCTTTGTAAAAGAATGAAATTTACCATGTTCTGCATTAATTCTTTTTAAAGAGACTTTCATGAATATATTATCAACATAATTAAGCTTAAATTACTTCTTATATATTGCAGGTTGAACTTATATCCAATTTGAAGCTAACAATGACAAATCCAAGCCTTGAAATCTCCATAATGAAATGCATACAAAAAAAAATTAAATTAACTTTATATTGATTTAACATTTATTAATTAATTATCTTTCTTTAACATGGTTGAAAACATATTTACAATTACTGGGAATTGTCTTATCATTTTTACCAAGATATGAAGTGACAACACAGGCTTCACAAATGGGGTTGGAGCCTTTGGCCTCTTCCAACTGGGGTGAAATTCCATGTGAGTTTGGTAATACGGTTGATGGTGTTTTGTCTACATTCTTAAATCACAAAGAAGAAGATGACCATCAAACCATGAATGTATCTTTAGGTCATGATTATGAAAGAGATGAGTATGAGGCAAAGAGAAGGTATTGTTTAAATTTTTTATACTTGAAGAGACTGAATTTGGATTATAAAATTATAAATTTAATTTTAAATCTGATTTATTCCAGAAAATTTGAAAATTATCCCACTGAAATGAACTGGGAATCAACGGTCGTACTGCACAGTAAGTGAAGTTGACATTCTCGACGATGGCTATAACTACTGGTGCGAGAATGGGAAATACTTTTTAAAAGGAAATACTAATCCAAGGTTCGTTCCATTTACTTACACTTCATAAGATCACAATAATTATTTTAAGAGTAATTAAGTCATTTGGATCCTTATCTTTTCATATTTTGTTAGTTTACTCTTTATCATGCAAAAGTAACACGTTGTGTCATTTTATTCCTTCATCTTTAATATAGTTAAAAGTATTTTCACTTTTTAGTATATGTGGTAATATAATTTAATGGCTATACAAAAAATGCCCAACAATATCACAATATTAAAATTAAAAAAAGGACTACAATATGATATTTAATAATCTTGATAATGGAATAACATGTCAAAAAGATCAAATATAAAAGGTAGTTTTGACTTAAAATGATTAATTTTTTTCCTGATCCAGGAGGTACTACAAATGCGCCAACATCGGATGCAATGTACGGAAGTGTGTTGAGGGAGTCTCTCAGGATCTACAGTCGGTGACAACCACGTACAAAGAAAAACACAATCACAAAGTCCATGATGCTTATAACAGCAGAAGAAAGATTATGGGGCCTTGACACACTCTCCTTGCAGCCAAGCATCACGATAGATCCTAGACTTCACAAATGCCCACTCACATGCAACAAGAAAGAAAACCTACATTTGGGTCATTTGGACCCTTTGGTCCACCTGGGACAACTTAAGGCTACGGGTTTGTACTGGACAATCAAAGAATTTTGAGATTCATTCTTGGAGATATGGGTCTAACTAAGAATTATTATTTGAGTATTTAAGTGAATTCATTGAATTTTTGGATATGTCGTTGAGGTATACTTTTAGTAGATTACCCTATAGAAGTTTGATAAATTCTTTATATTTTGTTTTGTAATGATTAGGTCACTGCTGATGACTGGAAATACTTGGATGATTTGATTTTCTTAACTTTATTAAAAAGCAATATATTACATAAAAAATTTATAACATATAGATATAAATATTAGCTTAGTCTAAAAACCATAGGATCCACTCTTCGTATAAAACACTAAACTAAATAATCACACACAAGTCCTACATAACTATAATCAAATTCCAATGTAACATTATGATACTCTACATGATAATATATATCAAAATTTCTTTAACGAAAACTGGAAAATCGAATTAATGGTTAATTTTACTATGGTAGAAACAAATCCAACTTGTTATACGAGACATCGTTTTTCTTTTGTAGACCCACTGTGTAGTTGATTGTTTATCCATCAAACACTTATATATACTTGTGCTTCTTACTATGTAACTTGTTTTGTCTAATTTTGTAAGAGCTTACTTCTAGAATATCGCCCTCAATTTCAATTCGTCGGCAAAAGTGAAAATCTAAGAATGTTATTTAATAAATCCGGCTAAACAAATTTATTTGGAGAAGACTCTTGAGAAATAAACACTCAAGATCCACAAGATAAATCTATAACCTTTACTCACTCACCAAGAATTTCGCTGGGTATGGTTAGGGAATTGGGGACACCACCCCCATTTTTATATTTTCAGTTAGTGACATTATAGGTCCATATAACATTAAATTTTTATCATGAAGACAAAAAATATACAATGTAATCTACTTGATAATGTACATAGTACTTGAAGAAATATTTTTAAGATCTTTAAAATCTTCATTTATTTACTTAAAGATTATGTGATCTGAAGCTTTTTCTTTTTTAGGTAAACAATTATATCAAAGTAATTAAAACCGTACACTGTATCAAGAGTATATCCACCAAGGCCCAAAAACTTGTGGTGGTATCTATTTGAAGCTTATGTAATCTAAAGATTTTGACACCATGTTGAACTATGTTGTATTATAGATAGATCACATAATTACCCTATCATAAAAAATATTAGAATTTACCCATTTTCAGTTACTTAATTTCTGTTGAAGTGTTTATATTAAGAGATGTCCTGCTTAAGTTACAATGTCTTCCAAAATCTTTCATGTTTGCAAGAAATTTAAATCTTCTTCCATCAACATTTTGAACAGCAACATAAATTAATGCCTTTCTGGTGAATCCAAGATTTGTTAGCTTAGAACAAAGAAGAAAAAGATGATATGTATCTCGAATATTTGCGCGGAATATCTCCTTATTGTACACTGGTGAAGCTTGATCAAAGGAATCAAACTGAATATTTTCGATTTTAAGAGTTCCGTCAGAACTGGGTTGGACTCTGGACCATTTCAGATCGATTTACTTGAGATACTTGACCACCAGGATCGTTTTTTTGCCTAGTCCTAAATGTACCTGCTCAAGGAAAATTCTTAATTTAGTCATCAAAAGATAACCCAGAATTTGTGATTCGCTATCTGTGACATCAACTGTCTCTAAGTATATAGCGAAATCAGTTATCAAATAGATGGAGAAGGAAATAATAATAATTAAAAAAGAAAATCATATGTCATCACCTCAACAATTATAACTGTGGACCACCCGGCCCATTTCACATCTTCTTCGGTAGAATACTGGTGCTTACCATTTATGGTCTGCACTATAGAGGTCTAAGGTGTAAATTTTCTGATGGCAAGTACCAGCCAAAATTAGAGGTCTACAATAAGATGTCTGTGAAGATAGGCAATGAATATTTAGATGTGGGGTGGCATAAAAAAGAAAAAAATAATATATATTTTTACAGTTATTTTAGTAAAAACTTGATTACTATTGGATAACATGAAAATTGATATAAGTTTTAGGATATATTAAGTGTGTAATAAGTTTAAAATCAGAGAATATAGTTAATACAACAGTGAACTACATACATCGGTCTTCGGCTGTCTGGACAAGTTTGAAAGATATTTAAATTATTTTTATTCTTTAGGATACGTGCTAATTTGATGCTCCACATTCTGGTACTTGTTACCTGTGATTGGAGGGTTGATCACCATAGGACGATACTATTCCCGAAAATTAGTTAGTAAAAATCCAAATAAAGGAAAATTTCTCAAATGAATACTCCACATACATGTCCTATTTTAGAATACATGGTATTTATAGGGGATATTGTAGGTCCATTGACGTTCAATGAGTTTTTGGCGTGTGTGGAAGAGCCACCGAGGGGGATATGCCCCCGAACCTCGTAGATGCTTCTCGTAACCTATTCTATCTTAAATATAAGTCTATATCATTATTGGTCGAGAAATATATTAGTTGTGTAGACTCTTTGTCAGCACATAAGCTCTACGACATGTTGGCCAGTTTTTGCGGAGAGTATTCTTGGTATATGAGTTCCCCTTGAATTTGATATTCATGCTTCACCTTTCAAATATTACTCCAAAAAAGAATCATTTTATTTCACTTTTTTGTATATTTTATCAAAGCCAAACTTTTTAATATCAAGGATCTACACAGTTTTTTTAGGATAAGTATGATCGATGACACCTTGAAAATTGGAACAACATATCTAAAGTGGTGCCTTATGAATAGAAGACCATGACTCTTTATTAACCCTACTCAAAGATTTCTCTACAAATATAGGCAATGACTCATTATTACAAGTAAAGTTGATTTTCCATCCATGTAGGATTAAGATATAGAAGCGTGATCTTTTCATGGATCATTTACATTAATAGCAGTAGAAGTAATAAAGTTATCTATATTTATAGAAGTACTGCCAACACTAGCATTAAAAGAATAATTTTTAAACAAACCCTTCAATTTTCATATATCTTAGTAATCAACATGCAAAACCTCTTATCACTATACATCTCTAGAACCAGCCGTCTATATATCACAATTTTCCTAAGATACAACGTAACAGTAACAACCAGACTAGATATGACAAAACAAGTCATCACATTATTTTTAAGAACTTATAATTATCCAAATCTACATAATTCACCAAGGCATTGACACTTGTGAAATCTGATGGCGGTGTAGCAAAAAGAGTAGGGATACAATTCTAATCACTTCAGTACTAAAGTTCTTTCTAACCATTGATAACAAATATATGTAGAAAACCAAAAAATGCACCAAAAACCTAGAAAAATGATCATAAAACGAGTGAAAATAATAGATAAATAAAGTGAAACTAATAGGAGATTATCGTGGTGGAAAGTTTTGTTACAAAAAATTCGTTATTTTCATTATTAGATGCTTATGGTAAAATTTACCTAGATGAGAGATGAAACTCTAACTCTAGAAATAAGTCTAAACTTTAATTTTTATGTGTTTTTCCTTTAAATTGGGACTTTTACCTATAAAATATTTTTATTTATAGTTTGTTTTTTCACTTAACGTTTTCCAAAGTTGGATGACTTAATTTTGTAACTGGTGTATCATGTTTTTGAACAATAGATTTATTTTTCTAATTTTTATTAAGGATAATTAATTGTTGCCTACTTATTGTGGATTAAAATTTATAATAATGTAAATACATTTAATTAAAATCTTCCCTTTTTTGTATAATAGATAAAAAAATTAGTATGTAGATTAGCACGTCTTCAATATGAATCGAACTCGTGGGAGATATTATGGTTATAATTTGAAAATATAATATGCTTTAAATATAAAGATAAAAACAACAACTATGTTATTATTGTCTATGTTTGGATATGTATATAAGTATATATAATATTGTAAATTTCAATGTAAACAAATACACATACATAAACACACAAAAGGGATTTACCTTCCTGGATCCCCTCAGTACTACAAAGGCATTTTTATCTTAAAGTAATTTCATAAAAAGCTTCAACACCAACATCAGGTATGTAAATTAAATATTAAGTCCTGTAGCTCTTCGTCTTTCGATAAATAGAATTATTTTTAGTCATTTTTTATATATATATACACATTCAAACCTTATTATAGTTTTATATAAACTCGAAAAATCTTGCTTGTAATTAATCTTCAATCTTTCTATCAATAGTGTGTAATTTTCATAGGTTTTCTTCTTCAATGGAATCTGCATATACGGTAATGTTTAAAATTTATAATCATCTGATGTTGCACAATTTTGTTTATTTAATTTTGTGAATTTTAAGTATTCTCCCATGTATAAATTGTGAATGAAGGTTACAGAAATAAATTTTTGTTTTGTAAACTACAGGTTTCTTAGTTTTGAGTCGAAAGTAACTCCTAGATGGATTAAAAAATTATTTTTTTAATATATATATATATATATATATTATACCTTATGACCCTTCTCCCAAGTGTTTCTGAATCTTCACTTGGGCATTCGACATCTAAAAAATTTTTATTAAATTTTATTTTATTTTATATGTATGAATAATATTTGTCATTTGTATAGTAAAATATATCTTGACTTATATTTTCACTAATTAAAATAGTTAATATCAAAACCTATAATTCAGTTTTTGGTTAATATAAAAACCTTGCATGTAATATTTCATATTATATAGACATATAGTGCATTTAAGTCCCAAAACCATTTTAAGGTCAATACCCCAACCTATTTTTCCCCATTTCACTAGAGTATTATATTACCGACCAAAAAATAGAACATAGAATATAATAAACTTAAAATTTCACTTTCATGATTTAAAAAATTTAAAAAAATAACTTAATTTCTCCCATAATCCTTTTGAGAATTAGATCATATATTACCTTTATAGAATGTAACAGTGTATTGTGTCTTCCTTTTTAATCATTGATCTAATTTGACTAAATTACGTTTTCGGAATTCTAATGTGTATTATGGTGTTTAATAAAATATAATTAAAGTGGAAGGTTAATAAAAACACGAACAGAGAAACTATATATTACTATATATTTATACTTGTAAAAGTATAATTAATAACCTTTATTATATATTATGCAAAATCGCATAATTCTTTACTAATGTTATAAAATTTGTTAGAAAAATACAGGCATGACATCAAAAATTTGTCCCATATGCAAAGAGATGGTATCATCCCCAGATACAACTCTTAATGCATATAGATAAATGTCATCTTATTAAATTTGTTGGGACAACACAAATAGTGGCGTATATGATACAGACCAAGCGACCAAAGATGCGGTCCATTGCGAACATTTATGCATCAACCCGCCCTTGTACATTGTAGGAGCTAGATACAGTGATTGGGAACAATTTTCCCATCAAGCTTAGGTGTAACTACCTGCAAGTCAACATATTGATCCCAAAGTTGACATTGATAGGAAAGTGAAGAGGCATGTGGCGGAAGAACCTGAAAGTAGCAATTCTCCCAAAGGAGGTATAATATTTTTCTCCTTTATTGATTAATAGTTGTCATGATCCTCATCAAGTTTTCATGACTTCCAGTTGGTCCTTGGTTATTTAAGTTTATCTTCGTAATTTCCGATTTATATTATCGGTTTGTATTTTGTTGTTTATATGATATAATATAGGTTACTTTTTAAAATATATGGACTTATAGTGAGATTAATTTAAAAAAATAGGAAAACATACTGTTTAATTTTTGCATAATGCAATTTTTTAGGTTTCAATTGGTCTATTTTTTTAGCATATCTTTTTAAGCTTTTAGTTATAGTATTTGTATGAATATTTTGTTATATATTTGATAAATATATGATATATGTATAACATAGGTACTTATAGTGTGATTATATAAAAAACAAATTATTGCAAATTTTACAACATATAGAGACCTATAGTGCAATTGAATTAAATTAAAATATACCATTACCCCAATCCCTTAGCCCCCATATAGAAGTATTTGATCCACCCCTTATTAATCTTACATGAATTATTTAAATTATTTAAACCGAAAAATAATGAAAAGTAAATGATTCTTATTATGCACCACAATTCTTAACATTATTATGGATTTATAATAGATGAATTAATAATTAGTTAAGGATTAAATTTCTATGTGAATAACACATGTATTATCTATTGATAAGACATAATGATTCTTATTAATGGACACATGAAAAAAAACACGACACTGAAACTTTTCTAATCCAGTTTGATTCTGGTTGGGTATGTTGATATAAGGTTACTCAAACTTGGTCGTCTTTTGATTTTTAATTAAAAATAAATAATTTAAAATTAAAAAATCAACAATCGTTATAAAAATAAAAAGATTAACAATTGAAAATGTAAAATACAATTACAATTTTGCATTTTAAAAATTAATGGAAAAATATTACAATCTTAAGTAATTTATAAAATTTACGAAACATACAATCTTCAAATGTTGATCTTAAAATTTAATCGACAAGTTAAAAAAAGTATTTTTTTATCATTCTCTTTAATTTCATTCTTCTCTTTTCTGATAAAATAATCATCTCATCCATTGTTCTCACTGTCTTTGTTTTTCCACATTAATTCGTTTTTCCACATTGATTCGTCTTTATTTTTCTTTCTTTTTTTGATCACTTACCATTTTAGGTATTTTTTTTTAATTTAATAATCGATTCTTCTTTAGCACATTAATAAAAGGTTCAAATCTTGTCAACTACTAGTACCCAATCTCTCATCTCATTAGTTACTTTACTCGCTCTCTCTCTTGAGAAGTGTTGAGACTTTTCATAATCTAATGGTCATAAATTTTATATGTTAATATTAATTGCACATTTTCTATTTTTCAATCGAGATTATTTATTTGTATTGTATATTCGTTTTCTAATTTTTAAGGTTTTTTCAATTTAGTATATTTTATTTATTTTTTAATCGATTTTACTCAATATTTTTTATGTACGTGCCTTGAGTCTTTCTCGGTCTGCTTGTGAAGAATCCTCTTAAAGGAAAGAAATACCCGTATCTTCTTTTCCTTTCGTGGTTCTTCTATAAGAAGAGTTTCGTGGCTTCTTTCCTAACCTTAAAAGCCCTATCCTTAGGAGCTAGCCACGTTTCGCTGTACCCCCTCATAGTCCATTCATTAGGGTTGAGTATTGTAATTCAATTAGATAAATTGGATGAGAATGTAATAAGAAGTTAAACTTCAACATCTCGTGTGATTAAGAGTTTCTTTGTGGTTGAGAAGGCATTTTATATATTGTCTAAAAGGAAAATGGGCTCCAAAACTACTGCGTTTGTCTCAAGTGATGAAGATATGTATCTGGGTGTAATATTCTTATCAAGTGTGATATTATAGTTCAGCAAATAAGGTGAGTGAATTAAACCTCTGTGATATGGTTTTTGGAAATTTGTAGAAGGTTAGTCTAATGATTTTCCCTGATTTGCATGTTTGTAACTCTCATGCTTCCCCTCTGAAAGCAATTGAAGGAGGACACCAAGAGTTATGTGAGTCTAAAATCTTCCATGATTTATCCTAATATTACGGAAATCAAGGATAGTAACTTTAGTTTTGGGACATTGGAGGCTAGTTATGACTTACCTTTACTAATTAAAATTGTTTACGAGATGGGGTTTTTTACTTTGTCTAGACTTTTGAGATAGAGAGTTTTTCTATGAAGGTCTTTAATGGAAATTTTTTTTTCAGAAAATTATTAAGAAGATAATAAGCTTGATATGACAATTTATAGTAAGTCTCCTAATTTCTACATGGTAAAGAGAATGACTTGTATTCCCAGGAAAGGTATTGGAAAAATTATTATCAAAGATAATATTTTGAAAATTATATTGGTGAATCCTTTTAAAAAATTATTGAAAAGTTATTTAATATTCGAAAAGATTGTTTGATATGACAATTTTTAGTAAGTCTCCTAATTTCTACATGGTAAAGACTGAAAAGATATTGGTGAATCCTCCTGGGATTAAGACCGAAAAGATATTGGTGAATCCTCTTACAAAAATTATTGAAAAGTTATTTAATATTTGATAATATTGTTTGATAGGACAATTTTTAGTAAGTCTCCTAATTTCTACATGGTAAAGAGCATGATTTGTATTCCCTGGAAAGGTATTGGAAAAATTATTATCAAATATAATATTTTAAATATGAAATTTTTCCACTTTTAAAGTGAAGGAACTTATAACAAGATACTTGAGCAGGTGTGAAATGTTAGAAGCAAAATCATGTTGTTAAGAAAGAAGGGTCATGGTATGATGCTTGAAAAGATAGATACTAAGAGGTTCAATACTAAAGAAGATTTCACTACAATTGTAGATAAAGGATGTAGTTTTATATGTGGGTAGTGCAATTCGTGTTGTTGATCAAATGGACGCAATTATTGTTAGTAGACCAAGATTGACCTAGTATAGATTGTGTATTGAAATTTATATCTCTAGAAACTTTATTCATAAAGTTTATGGTTATATTAATGAATAAATGTGTCATGATGTTGAAGTGGTTTATATGTGGTATTGCCTACTAAGTGTAAGGTTTGTAAGGAAGCAATTATAACATTGTGGATTGCACTAAGGAAAAGAAAAAAATAGATGTTGTGTGTCTAATAGAAACTAAAATGGTAAAATCTAAATATGATGAATTTTATAAACATTTCAATGGTTGGGAATAATGTAATTATTAATTCTTGCATTTCAAACTTGACAATGATAAAAAACATTGGGAACACTTGTTTAAGCATTGGGTGAACTGTTATTGAACAATAAGTGGTACATCAAACACCGAGCACAATTATTTACCATTGAAAAAAATATTTAGCACAAAATTTCAAAATTTAACACTGAAAAATAATGAAACATTTCATTTTTTTATTAATACACTAACCAATATACATTGAGAGCTTTGACCTTGACACACGGGTTAAAAATATTATAATAAAAAAAGCTTACTATATTATTTATAAGACTGAAATAGTTACCGGGTCCCTCATCAGAGGCTAACCTAGTTCCTGTACCAAACATTTCTTGAAATCTAGAATGTTCAGTACTGTTCCTGCTCCTCGAGTGTACAATATGGATCTGTTCTGTAAACATCCGAGATCCATTTAATCTTCCTCTTCAATTTTATCTTCAGTTGGACATCTTTTAATAGAGGGACTTTGACAACAATCAAGAAACTGAAAAAGGGTAAAATGCAATTTTTGTTATGAGAGTGTGATCAAGTAGTCGAGGTAAAATATAACATAGTTCATCTTTGTTTCAAAAGCTTCAGATTTGACACAATTAACAGAATAAACTATGATCCTTGATGTAATGTTTAAGTAAATAAATGAAAATTTAAAAGGAAGAATCCTAGAACATTTTTTATTCTGATGCTATGTACTTTGACAAGTATAGGATCAGTGGTTTTAATAAAAAGAAAAGGTTATTATGTGTAATATATGGACCTATAATGTATTCAGGACTTAACCGGTGAGGGTTAAAAGTCTGAAAGTTAAATTAGGTTGACATAAATATTGAAATACAATAGCTAAGTTGTATAAATAAGTAACTCAATGCATGCTAAAAATCAACAAAAAATTTATATTCCAAATAAGGTTTATAGATTTCTACTATGAAGACTTAGAGTATTTTATACCCTCACTATTTTTTTTCAAATACTTTTTTTCCAAATACATTTTTTCCGACAAATTAGCATTGAATAACATTCTCAGCTTTGAATTGTTTTTGTCAAGTTAAAATAGAGGAAATTATCCCAGATAAGAAAGTTTCCAATAAGAGGGTGCTATTCTAAGAGTAAGCTTGTAAAAAATTAGGCATAAAAAACAACACTTTAAGAATCATGAGGATAAGTGTTTGATCAATGAAAAATCAACCACAAACATCAGTGGGTCTAGTAGCAAATAAAGAAGTCTCATGTAACAAGATTGATTTTTCTATAATTATAAAATTAACCATGAATTCGAGGTTCTTTGTTTTGGTTTTCGTAAAAGTTATTTGGAAACTGTAAGGTAAATTAAAAATTAAAGGTAGAGCATGATATATTATAAAGTTAGGTAGGGGTTTGATAATCGTTTTGAGACTCTTGATTGTAATGTTATAGAATCTAGTGTTTGTTCAATGTATTATGTTTAAGTGGTGCATGTTTAAACTAAACATGCATTTATATCCTGCAAGTTGTTTTGTAAAAAAATTACTTTATCTTTAGATAAAAAAGGTCTAATTCTCTGTAAAATATTCCTTCTTTTCTAATAAGATTACCTAGTTAGTTGAGAAACTTTTGTTAGAAAGCAAAAGGTGAGTGTGGCATAGCCTCTAATAGGACTGCACATGAAATTTTCTGGGACAACAAAAATACTGGCGCGTCAACCCTTATTGTATATTGGAAGAGCTGGGTTCAGTGAGGGGAACAATTTTCCATCAAGCTCAGTTATACCATTTGTGTTGAGGCCAAAGGCTCCAACCCCATTATTGGAGGCCAGAAACTAAATCTGATTTGTTATATGAATTATATAAACTTACTATCAACTCAGCAAGGGCTCTCTGTATATTTGAAGGCAGCTCCATTAATAAATCTGTATGTGGGGTAAGATCCACATATTTTGTCATAGCAAATTATGAACACACTGAGTATTAGTATAATGCACACATTTGTTAAAGAAATAATAATGATTTAGAATGTATGTAAATATACAAACCTCGAATGTACTAGATTCTTTCAATCCATCCTGTTACAAACCAAAACACATAACAAGAATTTAGACCTTTTTCATAATGTAAACTACTAAAGGACAATAGTTTTAATGAAAAAAACATTATCAATCCTTGAGCAAGTGCCTATTACACTTCTGCTTGAATATTATGAGATCCATTTTGTGCCAAATCTCTGTGTTATGTAAATCCTCAACAAAATGTAAATCATTGCTGCTCCAGTTCATTAGTATTTGGTTTTTTAGAATCTGAATCTCTCATATATTCTTGTTTTACCACATCAACAAACTCATTCAATGAAATTTCATTGCGAGTTTTATTTATTTTTACTTCCACACTATTACCATTCGGCAAAAGTACAAAGAAATTGAAAATCTTTTCTAATTCCTAACATGATATCTTCTTGACATTAGGCACAAGTGCCGGCTTTTCCTAAATCCTTGAGAATAAGAATACCCGCACTTGAGGGTAAGAGAGACCTGCACTTGTGCCTAATATCAAGAAGATATCATGTTATGAATTAGAAAAGATCTTCAATTTTTGTGTACTTTTGCCTAATGGTAAGAGTGTGGAAGTACAAATAAATGAAACTCGCAATGAAATTCTATTGAATGAGTTTGTTGATGTGGTAAAACAAGAATATAAGTCTAAGAAAATCCAAAGACTAGTGAACTACTGCAGCAGCGATGATTTACATTTTGTTGAGGATTTATATAACACAAAGATTGGAACAAAATGGATCTCAGGATATTTAAGGAGAAGCGTAATAGGCTCTTGCCCAAGGTTTGACAATGTTCTTGTCATGAAAATTAATGTCCTTTAGTAGTTTACATTATGAAAAAAATTCAAAGTTCTTGTTCTGTGTTATGGTTTGTAACAGGACGAATCGAAGGAATCTAGTACATTCGACGTTTGTATATTTACATACATTCTAAATTATTATTATTTCTTTAAAAAATGTGTGCATTATACTAATAGTAATACTCAGTGTGTTCTTAATTTGCAATGACAAAATATGTGGGATCTTACCCCACATACAGATTTATTAATGGAGTTTCCTTCAGAATATACATTTGAGACAACCCTTGTTGACTTGATAGTAAGTTTATATAATTCATTTGACAAATCAAATTTAGTGATTTGGAAGAGGCCAGAGGCTCCAAACCCATTTGTGGAGCTAGTGTTGTAACTTCAAATCTTTGTAATATGATAAGACAATTCCCAAAATTGTAAATATGTTTTCCACCATGGTAAAGAAAGATAATAAATTAATACAAGAAAAATAAATATAGAGCTAAAATATTTTTTTAATGTTTTCGTATGCATTACCTTGTGGAGATTTCAAGGCTTGGATTTTTTTATTGTTAGCTCAAAACTAGATATGAGTTCAACCTGCAATATATAAGAAGTAATTTAAGATCAATTATGTTGATTATATAATCATGACATACTCTTTAAATAGGATTAAATGCATAAGATGATCATTTTCATACTTGTAAGGAAATTTATGCTCTCATACCACATAATTTTATATGAAAAATTAATTAAATTATACCACAAAACAAAACTAAGCATTTATAATTGAGAATACTTATGTCTAAAAAAATTGCTTAATGTCATTATCATAGAAATATTTATTATGATGAATATATTTTTGAAAAATGATAAAAATTATATCATACAATTTTATTATAGTAAATATTTATTAAACATCTATTTTTATATGAAATTAACTAATATTGGAAAAAAAATCAATGAACATAAAGGTTAGTAAAATAATTCTACAAAGAAAATGAACTTTGAAATAAAAAGAAAAATAATGGGACACCTAGATCTCACTTTACAAATGAAAGGAACCTAACTATTTTATGGTATAAAAATGTTAGATATTCAGCCTTTATTCACCATTAATACACTCGAAACAATAAAAATAAGTATTTCAGCAATAATGAATCAAAACTAGTCTATATTAGATCAATAACATGTTACGTACAACCTATATAAAAATTTGGTTATATAAATGATCTAAGTAAATTGTAGAAGGATTGAAGATTAAAACATGCTTATTGTTAAAACACGGAGAGCTAGAAGACTCAAGATTATATATACCCGTTGATCTTTAAAATTTTTGTAGAATGCTTTAAGAGAAAAATGGTTTCCAAAAAATATAGGATGTAGGGTGAATAAGGTTAGGGTGGAAGAGGGAGAGGGGAGAGAGGGGTATATAAGAAGAGGATAAAATAGTTTTGTATGTATTTTTTTAGAGCCCACATTGTCAAAACATAGTTTTTTTGCTATCTTTATCGTTTTAACATACTATATTTTAAAATTATTATCAATATAGCCCCTAAAAGATTGAATTTATTTTCTAGGACCTCATTTTTCTTGAGATTTTTTTTAATTTTAATGTCGAATAAGACAAATTGAATACGTATAGATCCGACGTTTAATGTAATTAAATTAGTATATATCTATTATATATAAAAGAAACTTATTCCTTTTCTCATTCAATATTATTAATGAGTTTGTCCAAAAAAGAATTTTTAAAATTTGAATTCATTTGAAATAGTAAATTATTAAAAGATCATTTAGTATTCTTAGAAATTGAGGTTATACCTTATTAAATGACATTATATGCCCGTTTAGAAGTGTTTTTCTAGAAAAACACTTAAAAGTATATTTAAAACTTTTAAAGTGTTTTAAACCCCGAAATTTTTTTTGTGAGAAACACTAAATATGTTCTTCTTAAAAAAACAATTAAAGTGATTAATGATGTTAAAATTATTTTTAATAATTTTTTAAAATTTTAATTTTTATTCAAAAAGAACTTTTTTCTTTTAGAAAAAGCACTTCCAAATAGGTCTTATATTGTACTAAATATTTTAAAAATAATAATATATTATTTATAAACTAAATCTTCCCATTTCGAAAAGGGTAGGTGCGGTAAGAGTATTAAATAAAAGTCCTAAATAATAGTTTAATTAGATAAAATTGAGAATTTTATCTTTGATATATGTTTCAAGTAAAAAGTAGTCTACAAAAGTTTACAGCCCAATATATTTATTTTTAAAAATATTATACTTCTTGTTAGATTTGTATTAAACATAATTTAAACTATACCTGAATCATGAATATATAAAGCACTTCACTAATTTATCAAATATTATACGATTGAATAGTCTTGGATTAATCTTCATAATATGTTTGTGTTATTATCTATAAGTATATGATATTTTATAGTCTATAATTTAATATTTCTGGTTCCAAAAATGAAGTGGCTATTACATTGCTAAATGTGTAGAGAACGTTCTCGTCCACCTAGGCATGTCTTTCTCGAACATATGTTTAATCTTAGATAAGAAAAGCAATCTCACATATATGAATTGGATGATGGTTTTTGCTTAAACTCCTTTATTGTCTTTCTATTTTCAGTTAATGAAACAATATAAAATCTATGAATAGTCTTCTCAATCTTTTTTTTACTATATAAGTATGATAAATTCATATTTTGTTAGCCTTATATAATGTTTTATGTTTTTAATTCGTACAAAATTTTGAGTTTTTTATCATTATATTATTTAACTCTCTTCTGAACTATTTTTACATTATATAGGATATGTTATTAATACTATATACACCCTTCGTTTCAAAATATTTGTCCACTTTAATGTTCACACATATTAAGAAATGTAATAATTATAGAGTTGAATTGCTTAATTTTTTAACTAGTGTATCACTTTTTGAAAAATATATTTAATACAATGATACGTTATTTAATATGATACAACGTATTTTTTCTAATTATAATTAAGGACAATTAGTTATTTTTTCAATATGAATCATAACTCGTGGGAGATATTATGGTTATAATTCGAAAATATTATATACTTAAAAGATAAAGATAGAAACAATAACTATGCTATGATTGTCTATGTTTGGATATGTATATAAACTAGGTATTGCCCGTGCCTGAAGTCACTTCGGGAAAAAAATCCAATTTATCGTTAATTTTACTTACTTTGAGTTGCCACGTTGAGAAGTTAAGATAAAACAAAATTTCACAAAGACCGTATATTCAATAATAAGTGTCTCAAACTCTCTTAATAACAAAATAATATACCTTGTTCATTCGTTAGTTTTATAGCTCAGTTTTTGTTTTGTTTAGGTTATGTTCAATCTGGTTGATGTTAGGTGGAGGTGGTGATTGATCACTCTTGTTTGTTGTTTGTATTCCTGGTTCATCAAGAATATTATCAAGTATAATACTTGACTAACATGTCAAGTTGGACTTACCTCTTGCAAAAGAATGGTAGAAACACAAATTAGATGGATTACAACGATGTAAATTAGAAAATATTGAAAGTAGATTGTAAATTTTATCTTTTTTGTTTTACTTAAAGATTTATTTCTGAATGCTTTCACAGTTGAATTTCTCTTTTAAAAGGTAAATTATGTTTTCTTCATGTTTTTTCTATATAAAAATAGACAACGATCCATAAAATTTAACCTAATAATTATTTTAAGTGTCATCAAATAATTTTTATATAACATAGATCTCAAATTACACGTCTCGCCATTGAATAAATGAATTCTTGATAAAACAAATCTCGAATTACATTATTTAGCCACGAACATTAGACACCAACCAATTTTGCGGTATATAATATTAAAAAAACCTTTGTGGATTACTAACAAACTTTGCAAATTTAATAAGAAAATAAAGTTAAAAGTTCACAATCAAAAGTAAAAGAAAAAAGAGTAATAAAAAGTAAAAGATCGGTGGCTCAAGAAGCAGAGTGGAAAATCGATGGCCATCAAGGAATAGAAGATCGACGGCTATTCTATAATAGAAAATAATTCTTTTTACTTCTTTTAAATGAGATTGGTTTCAAAAAAATAAAAAATAAAAGATTATTTAAGATGGATGGTAATAGAGATTTGAGAACAGAAAAAATGAGGCTAGCTTAAAAAAATCTCAATTAAAGAATCTAATCATCAACTTCATATGAATTTAACAAAATAGTCTTGAACAGTTGGTATTTTTCTAATTATTAAAGAAAAAGTATTCCCTGAACTATCCCCTTTGTAACAGTACAAATCTTATGTGGAGACAAAAATTAAGTTTGAAAACTATTCGGGTAACTTTCAAATTTCAGGTCCTAAAACAATAACAAACCTATATAGTTCAGGGACCATGTAGGGAATTTCGTCATTATTCATAAGGAAGATTATCAGATGGTTCAAATGTATGCATGAGTTAAGAGACATAACTATTGTAGAAAAAATGAATTTAGAAAAGACAGTTCAAAATACAACTAATGATCAAGTCAATTACACAATTCAACTTGGTAATTTTGTGAAGTTACTGAGGTAAAAACCAACTTATCTCTAAGCAAACTTTGGATATATTATAACTTCTAGACAGTAAAGGTAGATTGGATATCTTTTAAAGAATATAGCTGTAAAGATAGTAACGGTCTTTGATATCATGCTGCGATGATTTGCATGTATTGGCATTCAAGACCTCTAGTACATTGAGCACGAACAAAGAAACTGCAAACACATGCTCTGTTTCTTTCATAATACGGTGTTGTTCTCTACAGCTTTAAAGTCGTATCTTTTGGACATTTATAATCTATACGAGCTCTTGCCTGTATATATCAACATTAAAGAAAATAGCAACTAAAAAACAAAGATTAAATAAACCCTCACCAAAATCCATACCTTGCGATCATGCTCCTTCGCAAAATATCCACGGTTTACATCACTCTTTGGGATTGAATCATGGGAATGATACTATAGTGAGTAATATTTACTTTGCTAAGATTGGCTCATATGCTAATATCCAGTTTTGAATTACATTATACTACTTTCAGATTTTAGAATTCAGATGTTGAATGCACTAAAGGGATTTGCTAAATATAGATATTTATGCCACTTTTTCAACAGTTTTTGATGTTGAACTCCCATGCGTGTTTAACATTTATAACACCATAATAGTGCAGCGGCCATGGTATTTAAACCTCTAAACTACACGGATTCCACCAGCTAAACCTGTGTATAAAAAATAAATACACACAAATGCAATTAAACCATAAGCTTAAATCTGAAAATTCTGTAAAAGTGGTGAGATTAGGTTGAAATTAAATTAAGTTTCATTTACATAAGCATAAGTTCCTATATTATGCGAAAACTACACTCTATTTTTCTATACTATGCAGAAATTGGTCTCTACTTCCCTATACTATGCAACCCCTTGAATATGCAACGTATTACACCTATATATAGGGACCTACACTTAATATTAGGGACCTGTAGTGCAATTAACACAAAAAATTAAGTTGTTGCCCGAACCCTTTTAGCCGCCCTTGATATTACCATAATGTATTCATAAGACACTCACTTAAAAGAATTTTTGAAGTGGAAACCATACCTCTGGGTTAGGTATATCTCAAACGAACCCAGAGAATCATGGACTATTTTGTTAATTTTAAAAGTTACGGATATACGTAGGACCTATGATATTATGGTCAAGGAGATTCAAAGCCATTTAGATAGAATTGTAATAGACCCAACATTGTGATCGGGATGAAGTCAAAATTTGGTTTGTTAATGAAGTTATTTAAAGAAAATATAGGAAAAATGCTTTAACTGAAACATTTGAAGTTGGCAATATTGTCTTGTTCTCAAGAAACCAATTAATTTATTATTGTTTAATATGACTTGTTTTACTTGCATAAAACAATATATATGACGGTTGCAATATATCTTATTCACACATAAACGTTATCATAGTCAGAATCATTCGGACTTAATGGTTTTGGAAACAATTGATTTCATAAAGCTAGCATTTACTTACACAGATATATGATGACACAAACGTAATTAGATTTCAAAGAGATCATAATACATAATAGATTAACACAAATTAAAGACCATTAATATATAGTGCCCAATTTAATACGTAAACTTTTAACAGATCTAATTTAATAATAGATTTAAATCCCTGTATCACCTCGGTTTGCAAGTTTTCCCTTGTGGTTATAAATCCAGTTTTGTACAAACCTAGGGGTGAGTCCAGTCTCATCACAGAGCCGGCAGATATCTGTATCCTTTAGTTGCTTTTTCCATAGCTTCCAACTCTTTGTTTCGGCAAAATCTTTGACCTTTTTACAAATTGTCATTCCACAGTCTTAAATGTTCTAATAGTGATCACTGTGCTGCAGCAAATTGAATTCCACCTAAAAAAAATTTAATGTTAGTCAAATATAAATAAATAAACTATATATAGTATTTGTTAAAACTTACTCGAGGTGATGTTTGGGCAAAGGAAAAGTGGCTGCTTATTCCCAGGAATTTGAATTTATGTTCTTCACCATTTTCTCCAACCAAAACCATCGATTCATCATGCTTTGGCATATGATGCTTCACAAATCCATGAAGGACATGCTACAATCCCATATAAAAATTAATAAATGTATTAATTAGCAGCTCTTTCAAACAAAATTACACTCACCATCTTATAACATCCGCTAACGTTTGAGGCAATTTTGGATTTAAATTTCCTTCAAGCTCTTTTGTTCTCTCCATTACATTCTCACTGTATAATATACCCACCAATTTAGTTTCCTTTACTCCGTCAACTCTATATACGATTATATAAATAATTGAAAAACCTGCTTCTTCTTTTAAATCTTTTGGTCCCAATCTCAACCTGTAAATACATTATAATCTCTCAGAATATTTTACTGTTTAAATTTCATAATCATCTGAAAAGAAATTAAAGATATACATTCATATTTTCAAGTTCACAGCTAGGAACTCGCAGTCTTTTCTGTTTTGCTTCATATCTTTCATTAAATAAAAATACACAGCTACGGATTGAGGTAAATGTTACAATTTCCAATAAAACGATAAATTGTCCTTGTGCAATAAATCTCATCTATAATTTCTCACTGCATAATGTAGCACACCAATTTAGTTTCCTTTACTCCATTTTTATATATTTTAGAAAATATATTATTCACCTGTTTCTTCTTTCAACCCCCTGGTCACAACCTCAACCTGCAAATATACACTATCAGATTCCAGACTAGAGCATCAATAAACTACAATTATTTATTACAACCTAAGTTTCATCATTGAAAAGAAAACTGAGAGAAATTAAAAGAGGTAGATAAACACTCACATTGGATTGAATGTAACCCAAAAATTTTCTGATCTGCCCATCATAACATATTGAATGTAAATTATCTTGATTTGGGTAACCTTTATATTTATTCTTCGACGGCTCCTTTGATCAACTTCTTTTCAACCTAGCCTGAGATACATAAGAGAATAGGTTAATGTTGTTGTTGGATTTACAAAGCGAAGGTTTCGAATCAGATTGTGTGAATTTTCTTTGTTATTTCACAATTCCTTCTTGAATTTAAACAGATAAATATATATAAATCATTGAAAGCTAAATGTAAAACACTATATAAGGGCAAGTAACTAACTTTCTTTTACACTAACTTCATGATAATCTCATATACATCATCAGCAATAAGATAACCCAGATCTCTCACTGACATGGTGGTACATGTCTTTGATGTTGCAACAAATACTTGAGTACACCATGATTAGCTTCTAAAATTAGAAGTAACAATTATAATCATTAGTAATTAAAAATTTCTTACGTTTCAGAAAATGATTTCTTGGTACTCTTGTGTAGATTCGAAACTGCAATCCTTGCAAACAGCTACATACATAAACATTCAATCTCAATAACTGGGTATTTAATAAATCCCTAATTAAGATCTTGTACATCAATACACAAAATTAAAATCTGGAAATTGTGAATCGGAAAATGAAAGAAAGCAAAGAACAAAAGGTATATAAGAAACATACGGATGCAAAGAAAAAAGTCCAAACAGTAATAATTATAGCCAACTCTGAAAAATTGTAGAAGAGATGAGATTAGGTTAATTAACATATGTATATAAATATACTTAAATCAGATAATCTGAAGAATTGTAAAAGTGATGAGATTAGGTTAGAAATAATTCATCTTTTACCTTATTTTGTGTTCATCGCCAGGGACTTTAATGGCTGCGATGTAGCCTCGGTGGGGTGTGAAGACGATGAGGCGGTGAGGGTGTGAGGCTTGATGTGATGGGAATGGTGATGATGATGGTGGTGTCGACGGTGAAGGGTGACTGATGACGGCAAATGATGACGACAACATGAGCGGCTTGGTGGTGGAGAATAGTTTCGAATGGGGAGATGCGAAGAATATGGGTAATGATAAGTGGGGCCAGAGTCGATCCTAACCACCACTTATTTTTTCCCAGAATCAATCCTGGCCACCACTTAATTGGGTAAATCAGGACCGTAGGAAAAACTTCGAAATATAATATATAATATAGATAGATATATATATATATATAATATTGTAAATTCCAAATAAACAAATACACATACACATACACACAAAATCAATTTCACCTTTACCACGTCACTACAAAGGCATTTTTATCTTAAAGCAATTTCGTAAACAACATCAACACCAACAATAGGTATGTAATTTAAATCTTGAGTCTTGTAGCTCTTTGTCCTTCGAAAGATGGATTATTTTGAGTCATTCTTATGAACCTTCCCCAAGTGTTTCTAATCTTCACCTGGGCATTCGACATTTAAAAAGAAAAGTATTTAAAAAAATTGTTTTATATGTATGAATATTTGTCATTTATATAATTAAATATATATTGACTTAATATCAAGCCTTATAATTAATTTTTTGTTTAATATATGGACCTTGAGTGTAATATTTCATATTATAAAGACATATATTGCATTTAATTCCAAAAACCGTTTTGTGGCCAATATCCCAACCCACTTTTCCTTATTTCCGTAGAGTATTGGATTACCGACCAAAAAAATAGAACATGAAATATGATAAAACTTAAAATTTCACTTTCTTGATTTAGAAAATCTAAAAAAATTATTTTAATTTGTCCCATACTATTTTTGAAAATTAGATCCTATATTACATTTATATAATGTAACAGAGTATTGTGTCTTCCTTTTTAATCATTGATCTCATTTGACTAAATTAATTTTTCGTAATAATAATGTGTATTATGGCGTTTAATAAAATATAATTGAAGCGGATGACTAATAAGAAAAATAATCAGGGAAACTATAGATTATTTTATATTTATACTTGTAAAACTATAATAACCTTTATTATATATTTTATGCAAAATCGGCATAATTCTTAACTAATGGTATACAATTTATCAGTGAAAAATATAGGTATGACATCAAAAATTTGTCTCATATGCAAAGAGATTATAAGGGCGGATCCCTTCAAGTCCCAAGGGGCTCAAGTCCTCCCCCCTTGAACCCGTAAATTTTAGAATACGTCAATGCAATTTTGTCCCGAAAAATAATTTAAACCGCTCTGAATATTTGTGTAAACAATGTATACTGTAAAGAACACATTAAATGGCTTAATACATTTTAGCATTAAAATGGAGGTTATGTGTTCAAATCTTAGCAATTGCTTTATCTTTTTTATTAATAAAGATTTATGTTATAAATTTGTCAACTTTTATAAAACCTATTTTGAGTTTGATAATAGTATTACTTAGTAATTTATTATTGATATTACTCAAATAAAATTAGTGCTTAATTTTTACAAATGATTAATTTCTCATCTTTATAAATTAAAATATAACATATGGTATATTAATAATTTAATATAATACTACTAATACCATATAAATTAAGTGTATATAATGGTGTTGGTTTACATATTTTGGGGTTAACTAGTAACAGATAAATCCATCAATTAAAGAAAATAAAAGCGTCAAGACATTGGATTCTCTTAGTTGCATTGCTAGTTATATGTTTATGTGTCATATTTTTAACTTAAAAAATCTCTAGAAGCGTTGACTCCTGACTCCCGTATATTTTAAGCCCCCTCTCAATTTAGTTTATGGATCCGCCTCTGATTCCCATATACAACTCTTAACATGCATATGGATAATTGTCATCTTAGTAAGTTTGCTGGGACAACGCAAATAGTGGCACGTAAGCTACAGACTAACCAACCAAATATGCGGTCCATTGCGGACATTTATGCATCAACCCGACCTTGTACATTAGAGGAGCTGGATACAGTGAGGGGAACAACTTTTCCATCAAGCTCGGGAACAACTTTTCCATCACGCTCATTGATCCCCTAGGTGACAACGATAGGAAAGGGAAGAGGCATGTGGCAGAAAAACCCGAAAGTAGCAATTTTCGTAAAGGAAGGAAACTACCAACTGAACGTAGACACCAGGTATAATATTTTTCTCCTTTATTGATTAATAGATGTCATGATCCTCGTCAAGTATTCATAACTTCCAGTTGGTCCCTGGTTATTTAAATTTATCTTCGAAATTTTTATCTATATTATCGGTTTGTATTTTGTTGTTTATATGATATAATATAGGTTACTTTTAAAAATTTATGGACTTATAGTGAGATTAATTTAAAAATAGGAAACATATTGTTTAATTTTTGCATAATGCAATTTTTATTCGGTGTCAATTGGTCTATTTTTTTAGCATATCTTTTTAAGCTTTTAGTTATAGTATTTGTATGAATATTTTGTTATATATTTGATAAATAAAGGGTATATGTATAAAATAGGTACTAATAGTGTGATTATATAAAAAACAAATTATGGCAATTTTTGCAAAAAAAATAGGGACCTATAGTGCAATTAAATTAAAATAAAATATACCATTACCCCCAATCACTTAGCCCCCTATAGAAGTATCTTGATCCACCCCTTATTAATATTATATGAATTATTTGAATTATTTAAACAGAAAAATAATGAAAAGAATAACAAGTCTTATTATGCGCCACAATTCTTAACACTATTATGGATTTATAAGAGATGAATTAATCATTAGTTAAGGATGATATTTCTAGGAGAATAACATATGTGTTATCTCTAGATAAGACATAATGATTTTTATTAATGGACCCATCAAAAAAAAAACGTGACACTGAAATATTTCTAGTCTAGTTTGATTCTGGTTGGGTAAGTTGATATAAGGCTACTCAAACTTGTATTATAGATAGATCACATAATTACCCTATCATAAAAAATATTAGAATTTACCCATTTTCAGTTACTTAATTTCTGTTGAAGTGTTTATACTAAGAGATGTCCTGCTTAAGTTACAATGTCTTCCAAAATCTTTCATGTTTGCAAGAAATTTAAATCTTCTTCCATCAACATTTTGAACAGCAACATAAATTAATGCCTTTCTGGTGAATCCAAGATTTGTTAGCTTAGAACAAAGAAGAAGAAGATGATATGGATCTCGAATATTTGCGCGGAATATCTCATTATTGTACACTGGTGGAGCTTGATCAAAGGAATCAAACTGAACATTTTCGATTTCAAGAGTTCCGTCAGAACTGGGTTGGACTCTGGACCATTTCAGATCGATTTACTTGAGATACTTGACCACCAGGATCGTTTTTTTGCCTAGTCCTAAATGTACCTGCTCAGGAAAATTCTTAATTTAGTCATCAAAAGATAACCGAGAATTTGTGATTCGCTATCTGTGACATCAACTGTCTCTAAGTATATAGCGAAATCAGTTATCAAATAGATGGAGAAGGAAATAATAATAATTAAAAAAGAAAATCATATGTCATCACCTCAACAATTATAACTGTGGACCACCCGTGGGAAAAATGCATACAATGTGCTATATTTTTGGATATTTGTGTAATTTGTTATTGTGGTATTAGTTTTTATAGGCTTTTGTCTGTTTTACAACACGTTGGAGGATAATTAACTTTGAATTATTACTTTGTGTTTTTGTATAGAACTTCCCCTAATATCTCTTCCCTGCTACAAGCCACCACACCGGCCCATTTCACATGTGCTTCGGTAGAATACTTGTGCTTACCATTGATGGTCTGCACTATAGAGGTCTAAGGTGTAAATTTTCTGATGGCAAGTACCACCAGCCAAAATTGGAGGTCTACAATAAGATGTCTGTGAAGATGGGCAATGAATATTTAGATGTGGGGTGGTATAAAAAAGAAAAAAATAATATATATTTTTACAATTATTTTAGTAAAAACTTGATTACTATTGGATAACATGAAAATTGATATAAGTTTTAGGATAGATTAAGTGTGTAATAAGTTTAAAATCAGAGGATATAGTTAATACAATAGTGAACTACATACATCGGCCTTCGGTTGTCTGGACAAGTTTGAAAGATATTTAAATTATTTTTATTCTGTAGGATACGTGCTAAATTGATGCTCCACATTCTGGTACTTGTTACATGTGATTGGAGGGTTGATCACCATATGACGATACTATTCCCGAAAATTAGTTCGTAAAAATCCAAATAAAGAAAAATTTCTCAAATAAAATACTCCACATACATGTCCTATTTTAGAATACATGGTATTTATAGGGGATATTGTAGGTCCATTGACGTTCAATGAGTTTTTGGCGTGTGTGGAAGATCCACTGAGGGGGATATGTCCCCGACCCTCGTAGATGCTTCTCGTAACCTATTCTATCTTAAATATAAGTCTATATCATTATTGGTCGAGAAATATATTAGTTGTGTAGACTCTTTGTCAGCACATAAGCTCTACGACATGTTGGCCAGTTTTTGCGGAGAGTATTCTTGGTATATGAGTTCCCCTTGAATTTGATATTCATGCTTCACCTTTCAAATATTACTCCAAAAAAGAATCATTTTATTTGACTTTTTTGTATATTTTATCAAAGCCAAACTTTTTAATATCAAGGATCTACACGGTTTTTTTAGGATAAGTATGATCGATGACACCTTGAAAATTGGAACAACATATCTAAAGTGGTGCCTTATGAATAGAAGACCATGACTCTTTATTAACCCTACTCAAACATTTCTCTACAAATATAGGCAATGACTCATTATTACAAGTAAAGTTGATTTTCCATCCATGTAGGATTAAGATCTAGAAGCGTGATCTTTTCATTGATCATTTACATTAATAGCGGTAGAAGTAATAAAGTTATCTATATTTATAGAAGTACTGCCAACACTAGCATTAAAAGAATAATTTTTAAACAAAACCTTCAATTTTCATATATCTTAGTAATCAACATGCAAAACCTCTTATCACTATACATCTCTAGAACCAGCCGTCTATATATCACAATTTTCCTAAGATACAACGTAACAGTAACAACCAGACTAGATATGACAAAACAAGTCATCACATTATTTTTAAGAACTTATAATTATCCAAATCTACATAATTCACCAAGGCATTGACACTTGTGAAATCTGATGGCGGTGTAGCAAAAAGAGTAGGGATACAATTCTAATCACTTCAGTACTAAAGTTCTTTCTAACCATTGATAACAAATATCTGTAGAAAACCAAAAAATGCACCAACAACCTAGAAAAATGATCATAAAACGAGTGAAAAAAATGGATAAATAAAGTGAAAATAATAGGAGATTATCGTGGTGGAAAGTTTTGTTACAAAAAATTCGTTATTTTCATTATTAGATGCTTATGGTAAAATTTACCTAGATGAGAGATGAAACTCTAACTCTAGAAATAAGTCTAAACTTTCATTTTTATGTGTTTTTCCTTTAAATTGGGACTTTTAACTATAAAATATTTTTATTTATAGTTTGCTTTTTCACTTAACGTTTTCCAAAGTTGGATGACTTAATTTTGTAACTGGTGTATCATGTATTTGAACAATAGATGTATTTTTCTAATTTTTATTAAGGATAATTAATTGTTGCCTACTTATTGTGGATTAAAATTTATAATAATGTAAATACATTTAATTAAAATTTTCCCGTTTTTGTATAATAGATAAAAAAAATTAGTATGCAGATTAGCACGTCTTCAATATGAATCGAACTCGTGGGAGATATTATGGTTATAATTTGAAAATATAATATGCTTTATATATAAAGATAAAAACAACAACTATGTTATTATTGTCTATGTTTGGATATGTATATAAATATATATAATATTGTAAATTTCAAAGTAAACAAATACACATACATACACACACAAAAGCGATTTACCTTCCTGGATCCCCTCAGTACTACAAAGGAATTTTTATCTTAAAGTAATTTCATAAAAAGCTTCAACACCAACAACAGGTATGTAAATTAAATATTGAGTCCTGTAGCTCTCCGTCTTTCGATAAATAGAATTATTTTTAGTCATTTTTTATATATATATATACACATTCAAACCTTATTATAATTTTATATAAACTCGAAAAATCTTGCTTGTAATTAATCTTCAATCTTTCTATCAATAATGTGTAATTTTCATAGGTTTTCTTCTTCAACTGAATCTGCATATATGGTAATTTATAAAATTTATAATAATCTGATGTTGCACAATTTTGTTTATTTAATTTTGTGAATTTTAAGTATTCTCCCATGTATAAATTGTGAATGAAGGTTACAGAAATAAATTTTTGTTTTGTAAACTACAGGTTTCTTAGTTTTGAGTCGAAAGTAACTCCTAGATGGATTAAAAATTATTTTTTTAATATATATATATATATATATATATATTATACCTTATGACCCTTCTCCCAAGTGTTTCTGAATCTTCACTTGGGCATTCGACATCTAAATTTTTTTTATTAAATTTTATTTTATTTTATATGTATGAATAATATTTGTCATTTGTATAGTAAAATATATCTTGACTTATAGTGCATTTAAGTCCCAAAACCATTTTAAGGTCAATACCCCAACCTATTTTTCCCCATTTCACTAGAGTATTATATTACCGACCTGGTGTGGCCTAAGGTGTGATAAATTAATGATATAAATAAGTGCAAATACACACCCTAAACTAACACTGTACTGCAAGTATTACAGGACGTATGCAAGTTTTAATGATAAGAAGATTCGTTCCTCAGGGACTGACGAAAGTTAGAGAGAACTTATGCAAATTATCAAGTGCAGATATAAAAGATAGAAAGATAATACGCAAGTAGAAAGAAGAGAAAGATATATATTTATTTGGTTTTCTAATAAATAAACTAAACTAATAAACTAAAGACAGGAAATAAATAAAAGAAAAGAAAAGAAGATAGTATGGAAGTCTAGCTTGAGTTATTAGCATGGAATCCCCACTAGTTTTGCCGTTCTAAACATGTAAGGGCAAATTATGTAGTATTTCCCTAATCGGTCCCAATATGCTATCGGTAGTTTAAAATAGGATTTACTTGTGTCAATAAGTCTTCCTAAGCAAACTCAACCATAGTGGTTATCTAGATAGGTTGGGTTGTCAGATCAGACATAATACTAGACGTTATGTGCTAAACATGCAATTAAACACCGTTGTCAATGGTGACCTAATTACTAGATGGTAATTCTATATGGGCGCGCATCCACAAGAACACAGAATATAAATCCAAACACATAAACAGAGAATAAAAACTATAATTCAATTTAAAACATTAAGTTCCCAAATTAGATAGATGTCAATCAAAACTAGGGTTCATACATATATGCTAAACACTCAAACTAAAAGAATTAATTCATACAAAGAAAAGAAGAGAAAAGAGTTACAGAATCAAAGGTAGAAGAAGACATATGGTGTTCTGCTCCTTCCAGACTTCTCCTCTTGTGTTGCAGCTTCCTCTTGGCCTTAAGGTCTGGCCAAAGATGATTTAAGAGTGTTAAGAGGGTGTATTTAAAGGTTAGAGGTTGACCTAATTCGTTTCTTGGAGATAACTTCAAGTAATGGGCTCCTGGCCCAACCCAAATTCGTAAGATAAACACTGCTGCGTTGTTTTGAGTGTATCTTCTTCGTTATTGGTCGGATTTTGCTCCACAAGATACCAAAAGAATCGCAACAGAATTATCTAGGCCCTTAGAAGGAAATTACCAAATTCGGCCTATTTCTTAGGTAAAAACACCAATCTTTGGACGTGTACTGCAGAATCCCAGATTTAGGCAGCTTTTCCTTTTCCTATTTGAACTCAGTTTCCTTCTATCTCCAATTTCCATGCATATCTCTTTCCATAAGTTGAAATCTTTGACTTGGACTCTAATTAATCTCCATAATTATCTTTAAAGCTTCACTCTGAATAAACAATTAAACCCAATATGCTCTAAAAATAATAATTCTACAAATCAAGACTCAAAATAGGAAAGTGCACTAAATTAAGCTAAAATCAACCTATAAACTAATAAATAAGCCTAAAATGATGTCTCTGAAGTATATTTAACTATCACAAATGAGGAGACATCAAGACCCCCAACTCAAAGTTGTATCGTCCCGATAAAATAAAAGTAAAGAACAGTAGGGTAGTCAAATAACAAGAAGAAGTAGGAGGAGAATAAAAACAGAACACAATGAATGATCCTAGAGCAAAATATCTAAAAAGTCTCATGTAGTAATGTTTAAGAAATAATGCACAAATATGCTTAATATATATGTAATCAACAATCCATAAATTCAAGTCCAGATTAATTTCGCAATGCCAGAAGGAGAGGATGATAACTTAGTTCAGGTTAATCGCTATAGGTTGTTCATAGGTCCCAAATACAGCATCCAATGGTCCACTTACCTACTACCTAATAGCTCAATTGTTTCTCCAACTAGTAGTTAGAAATCCTAAGGTCTTGGTTATAACTTGGCTTAAGGACGTGTGTGGTATATTTGGATAATGAAAAGTGAGATCTTGGCTCTCTCCTCACTAGCCATCAACGAATCGCCCTAGAGTTTGAGTTTTCACTCGAAGATGTTCTCACTCAACCCAATTTATTGATGCTCTTAAATGTGCATCCCCAATAAATCCCAATAAAACCTTTGATGATTTAAAATCCACTTTGCCGGTCCGAATATATATTCTTTTCATATCATTTTTTTCTTTTGTATAGCTATGACTCTCTTTTTGATTGAGATATCACACTATTTTTCATATATATATTCTTTCTTTTTTTTAATGCCCTTGTTGGCAAATTTAGCTCGTAGCTTCTTTTTCATTCACTATTACCCCGGCAAAGGGTTACAATAATAACAATTCATCATCAATAAATTCACAATTATGATTCCCAAATCCCAATGTTCCCTAATAATGAAACCCACCACCCCAAACTCAAGCTCTAAAACGAGTTTGTCTCAGGTTTTGCGATTCGAGTGCGGGTCATATAGATAAGTCCTAAAACTAGGGTATGGATTATAATGTGGTTCAATAAAAAGGCTTTAGAAAGGCTCAGAGGGGCTAAGACGGATAAATAATAACAATAATCAAATAAAAGGGTGAGAAAGTATAAAAGGCTTCAAGTGTTTTATCATGAAAGAACTGCCTTATTCTTTTTTCTAACTACCGGATTTTGTTACTTTTTCATTACTAGTTCATAGACAAGTGGGTTTTCAACTAATTTTAAACCTCACGTTCTACACACCAAATAACTATTCCTAAGTTTCAACATACTTCTTAGCATTGCTCATTAACTTTTCTATCTTTTATTTCCTGTTTTCATACATGCAAACTAAACATATTTATTGCATCTTTCAAAAACATACTACTTATTATCATTAACTTAATTAAATCATGCTCAATAGGTACATTCAACATATTCTATGCCTAATTCAACCCAAAAAATTTTAAATTTTATGAAAAACAAAAAGGAAGATGAGGACAACGAATCCCCACCCCCGACTCAAAAATGAGCCGTGTCCCCACGACTCGAAAAAGACTCAAGAAAGAATAAAATTTAAACTTAGCAGAAATATTGCACATAAAGAAATGGTAGGGAAGAAAGAAAAAATACTCTTCGAGGCTTTTACCTCGCCTAGACGATACTCGGATTAAATCTAATGTATCTTCTTCACCCATCTTCTTACTCGCTTTTCGATCAAGACACGTGATCATAATAGGATATTGCATTATATAACGTCATGGGAGAGATCGAAAATCCGTATCACCTCCTCATAGATCAACTGTGCCACATCTTCTTCTTCTCCTCATAAAATACAATTCACAAACAACCCAAAGCATTCCAAATCTCCATGAACCTTCATGTATTCACCTTCAACTTCTTCTTCAAATACTTTCTCATAAGAAAAAGGTAGTTCCTTTAATCGTTGCTTCGGAGAAGCTATCATGGCCATTGAAGCTTTCTCTTTTTCTTCGGGTATAAAGTCTTTGATCTATAGAGGTTGTGTTGTCTTCTTCACTAAAGTTGGAATCTTTTTGCTCATTGAATCAAACACAACTAGCTAACCTCTCTTCTCTTGACTTGTTTTACCCATTGAATTGGAACTAGGACTTGTCTCACTTGATTTCTTCTCAATTAAATCCAACACCTTGATTTCTTCATCTCCCATACAGTAGATATTGTTCATGTTCACTTAATCATCTCAATTGACCCCCAACTCAAAGCTTTAACCACTCTTGAAATTTGAAACTCTTGATTATTGGTTGTACAAGCTTAATTTGGGTTAGGAATGGTGATTTGATGATGATTCTCTATGTGGGTAAGATGGATTCTTCATGGATTGGCTTGGATTTAAGAAATTGTAGGATGAATTTTTGAAAATTTAAGCTATTGATCTTGGATTCAAGGTGTTTTGGTATGATATAGGTGGTTGAATCTTCCTTGTAATGATGTGGAGAATGAATTGGATGTGTTTTCATGGTGATTGGTTAGTGTTTTGATGATTGGTGAAGGTTTTTATGAGCTCTAATGGAGTTAGGAGGGTTGTGGAGAAGAAAAAGAGGGTTTGGGTTTATAAAATTCGGAACTAAAAGCTTAATACCTCCTTTATAATCAAATCCCGTAGGTTTTTCTCTCTCTTGCGGCGCTGCGGACTACCCCTGCGGACCATGGGGTGTACCGCGGGGTACACCGCGCCTCCTAGGTCAAAAAACCCGTGGTAGGACCCCGTGGCACGTGTTTGTGCGGTGCATGGCGCGGTATAGGGTCCGGTATACCGGACCCATCAGCTATTTTTTTTTTTCGTTTCTGGATAAAACCCGCGGTAGCAACCCGTAGTACGGGTTTTTGACCACGCGGTGCACCGCGGCTGAGGTCCGGTGTACCGCACGTGGCAAAAACCTCCCCAGCAGCTAGATCTCGAAAAGTTATGCAGTTTAGGCTAAAAAATCACCTGATTCCGATATCCGAGCGCAAAGATATGGCTTGCCGAAGTTTCTGTCCAAAAAAAAAATTTTGCTCGCTTCCCTAACTCGATTTCTCCAATACCTAATCATCAAAAACACTAATACCTTTCTCAAATATGCAATATCAACTAAAATTAACTAAACTAAATATAAATTAAAAACTAAAAACGTAAAAACATAAAAGAAATTACGGGTTGTCTCCCGTACAGCACTTTTGTTTAACGTCTTTCAAAGTTAGACGTGTTACCTCGATTAAGGATGACGAAATTTCCACCCTTTGCCTTTAATTCCCACGAACTTTTCAGCTCGATTCTTTATAATCATGGATGGTGCCATCCAAGATGTCGTGGGAATAGGTGGTAACTCAATTCCAAGTGTAGCATTACACTCCTCTAGTAATCCATTCATCTCTTTAACTTCGAATCTTCGTTTGTTAGAAAAAATGTCCTTCATGAATTGACCGTATTTTGACATTCTTGTGAGAGCTTCTACAAACGGGCTGCTGTTCTTTAATTTGTTCATCATGTCAACGAACTTCTTGAATTCCAGGTCATTGTCCTTTCTGACATGTGAAGGGAATGGTGGAGGAGGACATGTATTGGTTACCACTGGGCTCTCTTTCTTTTCTGGTGTCTTCTCTTGGACACGTTCTTGTTCAACTACCTCTTCGACCTTATCTCATGTTGCTTCTTCCCCCCTCTGATCTGGAATAGGGACTGGTTCTGGTTTTGGTTTTGTTGGAGGTAGTTGTTTTCCACTTCCTAATTCAACTGCATGACAAACTTTGTTTTGTGGAGCACTAGTATCACTTCGGAGTTGCCTTTCTGCAAGGATTTGAATTTTTTCCACCATTCGTGACACTGCCTGCACCCTCTCCATAAGCGCATTCTGCGAGTTTTGAGATTCTTGCTGGCTATTCTCTATATTGTCAAGTGTTTGCATCAGTCGAGCCAAACTTGAATTCAAACTCGGAGGTTGTTCTTGTATGGTTTGCTGCATTGAATAAGGAGGTGGTTCTTGATAAGCTTTATTATAAATCGGCGCTTCTTGATAGATAGGTTGTGGAGGATATAAGCTTGTGGTCGCGTTTGATAATAATCATCATGATAATGGTTATCATAATGACACGGCTGTTGATTTCCGACCCAATTGTAACTCTGTGGGGGTTGATAGTCAGCGTAATTTCCTTGGGATTGATAATAACCATCATAATAATGGTCTCTTTGATAAGGCATGAAGGAAATTGAGGCTGGATTGTTCATGCAATGTCCCCACGAGTGATCTCTTGCTCCACAACTAGGACATGAAGGTGAGGTGTGTACTAGATTCCTCCGAGCTAGTTGTTGCGATTGTTCTCGTAATTCCTCAAGTTGTCGGCTCAACTCCTTGAGTTTTAGAGATTCCATCATGAATTAGCTTCTTCAGGATCTACTAACACGAAACCTTTATCTCCTAATAAATCTGCTCTCGCCTAAAAAGAATCTGTAAAGACAAAAACTAAAAAAAAAAGCGTAAAATAGAACTAACTAAAATAAAAACACAAGATAATTGCACAAGGACTAACGATGTAGTCCCCGGCAGCGGCGCCAAAAACTTGGTGTGGCCTAAGGTGTGATAAATTAATGATATAAATAAGTGCAAATACACACCCTAAACTAACACTGTACTGCAAGTATTACAGGACGTATGCAAGTTTTAATGATAAGAAGATTCGTTCCTCAGGGACTGACGAAAGTTAGAGAGAACTTATGCAAATTATCAAGTGCAGATATAAAAGATAGAAAGATAATACGCAAGTAGAAAGAATAGAAAGATATATATTTATTTGGTTTTCTAATAAATAAACTAAACTAATAAACTAAAGACAGGAAATAAATAAAAGAAAAGAAAAGAAGATAGTATAAAAGTCTAGCTTGAGTTATTAGCATGCAATCCCCACTTGTTTTGCCGTTCTAAACATGTAAGGGCAAATTATGTAGTATTTCCCTAATCGGTCCCAATATGCTATCGGTAGTTTAAAATAGGATTTACCTGTGTCAATAAGGCTTCCTAAGCAAACTTTTCCTGTAATTGGTAAAGAGTCACAAGACTCAACCATAGTGGTTATCTAGATAGGTTGGGTTGTCAGATCAGACCTAATACTAGACGTTATGTGCTAAACATGCAATTAAACACCGTTGTCAATGGTGACCTAATTACTAGATGGTAATTCTATATGGGCGCGCATCCACAAGAACACAGAATATAAATCCAAACACATAAACAGAGAATAAAAACTATAATTCAATTTAAAACATTAAGTTCCCAAATTAGATAGATGTCAATCAAAACTAGGGTTCATACATATATGCTAAACACTCAAACTAAAAGAATTAATTCATACAAAGAAAAGAAGAGAAAAGAGTTACAGAATCAAAGGTAGAAGAAGACATATGGTGTTCTGCTCCTTCCAGACTTCTCCTCTTGTGTTGCAGCTTCCTCTTGGCCTTAAGGTCTGGCCAAGGATGATTTAAGAGTGTTAAGAGGCTGTATTTATAGGTTAGAGGTTGACCTAATTCGTTTCTTGGAGATAACTTCAAGTAATGGGCTCCTGGCCCAACCCAAATTCGTAAGATAAACACTGCTGCATTGTTTTGAGTGTATCTTCTTCGTTATTGGTCGGATTTTGCTCCACAAGATACCAAAAGAATCGCAACAGAATTATCTAAGCCCTATAGAAGGAAATTACCAAATTCGGCCTATTTCTTAGGTAAAAACACCAATCTTTGGACGTGTACTGCAGAATCCCAGATTTAGGCAGCTTTTCCTTTTCCTATTTGAACTCAGTTTCCTTCTATCTCCAATTTCCATGCATATCTCTTTCCATAAGTTGAAATCTTTGACTTGGACTCTAATTAATCTCGATAATTATCTTTAAAGCTTCACACTAAATAAACAATTAAACCCAATATGCTCTAAAAATAATAATTCTACAAATCAAGACTCAAAATAGGAAAGTGCACTAAATTAAGCTAAAATCAACCTATAAACTAATAAATAAGCCTAAAATGATGTCTCTGAAGTATATTTAACTATCACAAATGAGGAGACATCACGACCAAAAAAATAGAACATAGAATATAATAAACTTAAAATTTCACTTTCATGATTTAAATAATTTTTAAAAAAATAACTTAATTTCTCCCATAATCCTTTTGAGAATTAGATCATATATTACCTTTATAGAATGTAGCAGTGTATTGTGTATTCCTTTTTAATCATTGATCTAATTTGACTAAATTACTTTTTCGGAATTCTAATGTGTATTATGGTGTTTAAAAAAATATAATTAAAGTGGATGGTTAATAAAAACACGAACAGAGAAACTATATATTACTATATATTTATACTTGTAAAAGTATAATTAATAACCTTTATTATATATTATGCAAAATCGCATAATTCTTTACTAATGTTATAAAATTTGTTAGAAAAATACAGGCATGACATCAAAAATTTGTCCCATATGCAAAGAGATGGTATCATCCCCAGATACAACTCTTAATGCATATAGATAAATGTCATCTTAGTAAATTTGTTGGGACAACACAAATAGTGGCGTATATGATACAGACCAAGCGACCAAAGATGCGGTAAAGACTGAAAAGATATTGGTGAATCCTCCTGGGATTAAGACCGAAAAGATATTGGTGAATCCTCTTAAAAAAATTATTGAAAAGTTATTTAATATTTGATAAGATTGTTTGATAGGACAATTTTTAGTAAGTCTCCTAATTTCTACATGGTAAAGAGCATGATTTGTATTCCCTGGAAAGGTATTGGAAAAATTATTATCAAATATAATATTTTAAATATGAAATTTTTCCACTTTTAAAGTGAAGGAACTTATAACAAGATACTTGAGCAGGTGTGAAATGTTAGAAGCAAAATCATGTTGTTAAGAAAGAAGGGTCATGGTATGATGCTTGAAAAGATAGATACTAAGAGGTTCAATACTAAAGAAGATTTCACTACAATTGTAGATAAAGGATGTAGTTTTATATGTGGGTAGTGCAATTCGTGTTGTTGATCAAATGGACGCAATTATTGTTAGTAGACCAAGATTGACCTAGTATAGATTGTGTATTGAAATTTATATCTCTAGAAACTTAATTCATAAAGTTTATGGTTATATTAATGAATAAATGTGTCATGATGTTGAAGTGGTTTATATGTGGTATTGCCTACTAAGTGTAAGGTTTGTAAGGAAGCAATTATAACATTGTGGATTGCACTAAGGAAAAGAAAAAAATAGATGTTGTGTGTCTAATAGAAACTAAAATGGTAAAATCTAAATATGATGAATTTTATAAACATTTCAATGGTTGGGAATAATGTAATTATTAATTCTTGCATTTCAAACTTGACAATGATAAAAAACATTGGGAACACTTGTTTAAGCATTGGGTGAACTGTTATTGAACACTAAGTGGTACATCAAACACCGAGCACAATTATTTACCATTGAAAAAAATATTTAGCACAAAATTTCAAAATTTAACACTGAAAAATAATGAAACATTTCATTTTTTTATTAATACACTAACCAATATACATTGAGAGCTTTGACCTTGACACACGGGTTAAAAATATTATAATAAAAAAAGCTTACTATATTATTTATAAGACTGAAATAGTTACCGGGTCCCTCATCAGAGGCTAACCTAGTTCCTGTACCAAACATTTCTCGAAATCTAGAATGTTCAGTACTGTTCCTGCTCCTCGAGTGTACAATATGGATCTGTTCTGTAAACATCCGAGATCCATTTAATCTTCCTCTTCAATTTTATCTTCAGTTGGACATCTTTTAATAGAGGGACTTTGACAACAATCAAGAAACTGAAAAAGGGTAAAATGCAATTTTTGTTATGAGAGTGTTATCAAGTAGTCGAGGTAAAATATAACATAGTTCATCTTTGTTTCAAAAGCTTCAGATTTGACACAATTAACAGAATAAACTATGATCCTTGATGTAATGTTTAAGTAAATAAATGAAAATTTAAAAGGAAGAATCCTAGAACATTTTTTATTCTGATGCTATGTACTTTGACAAGTATAGGATCAGTGGTTTTAATAAAAAGAAAATGTTATTATGTGTAATATATGGACCTATAATGTATTCAGGACTTAACCGGTGAGGGTTAAAAGTCTGAAAGTTAAATTAGGTTGACATAAATATTGAAATACAATAGCTAAGTTGTATAAATAAGTAACTCAATGCATGCTAAAAATCAACAAAAAATTTATATTCCAAATAAGGTTTATAGATTTCTACTATGAAGACTTAGAGTATTTTATACCCTCACTATTTTTTTTCAAATACTTTTTTTCCAAATACATTTTTTTCCGACAAATTAGCATTGAATAACATTCTCAGCTTTGAATTGTTTTTGTCAAGTTAAAATAGAGGAAATTATCCCAGATAAGAAAGTTTCCAATAAGAGGGTGCTATTCTAAGAGTAAGCTTGTAAAAAATTAGGCATAAAAAACAACACTTTAAGAATCATGAGGATAAGTGTTTGATCAATGAAAAATCAACCACAAACATCAGTGGGTCTAGTAGCAAATAAAGAAGTCTCATGTAACAAGATTGATTTTTCTATAATTATAAAATTAACCATGAATTCGAGGTTCTTTGTTTTGGTTTTCGTAAAAGTTATTTGGAAACTGTAAGGTAAATTAAAAATTAAAGGTAGAGCATGATATATTATAAAGTTAGGTAGGGGTTTGATAATCGTTTTGAGACTCTTGATTGTAATGTTATAGAATCTAGTGTTTGTTCAATGTATTATGTTTAAGTGGTGCATGTTTAAACTAAACATGCATTTATATCCTGCAAGTTGTTTTGTAAAAAAATTACTTTATCTTTAGATAAAAAAGGTCTAATTCTCTGTAAAATATTCCTTCTTTTCTAATAAGATTACCTAGTTAGTTGAGAAACTTTTGTTAGAAAGCAAAAGGTGAGTGTGGCATAGCCTCTAATAGGACTGCACATGAAACCGCAAAATCGCACACTACCCAACACATATTTTATAGTGGGCCTAATTTTTTTATGGTTTTGGTTCGGTTCACGGTTTGAGAAAAGCTCAATCCGCAGATTTGGCCCAATTTTTTTTATATAACCCTAGTTATAATGCTTGTCCTTTGTAGTTTAATGTCCTTACAACTTTATCTCCATCTTTTTGTGTGTTCTCTTGAGTAACCCTAAATAAAATTATTTAATCTAATAATATTTGTGCCATATATATATCTCTTTATACCTCTAAATCTAAATATGCTACGTTGATACTTTCCTCTGCCGATTTTAATTTTTCTTATGGTAGATCTGATGATATTTATCAACATTTCCAGCAAGGTGTTATCTCTTTTTTATTCTTTTATGTTCTAGATTATTTATTTTAATTTCATTTATTTGGATCTATTAATGCTTTGTTGTATAATTTTTATTAATTTAGGGTTTCAATATTTTTATTTTGGTATAAATCCATCAGCCAAACAGTGTGGTACAGTTCATTGTTGGGTAATATTCTTGTTTCTAAACTTATAATTAATTAAGTTTTTGTAATTCGTATATTTATGTATTTTAACGCTTGTCTGTTGTTGCGATGTTTCTTTTTCGTTCTCTATGGTTTATTGATAAAGACATGTCTTTATTGGTTGAAATAAAAAACTACTTGTATTGAATTAGTACAAAATTTATAAAATGATTTTGGTTAGAATATTCTTGCAGAAACATTAGATGAGGTTGTTGGTACTTACCTTTGAATCATCAAGAGTTATTTATTGGTGTTAAGGTTAATTACTTGCTTTAAATACATATATCCTTATAGTATCTTTTATTTAATATGTTGTTACATCTGTTTAATTATTTTACAAACTAATTTTTAAGTAAAAAGTTAACAGATGAAGGATTATAGTAATTGTACTTTTACCTTTAATCAATATTCATTTGATTATTTAGTAATAGCGTTAAGTTTTAGATTATAAGAAGTCTAAAGATGTAAGAATATGACAAAGATATGTCTGAGCCATACACTTATGAAATTTTAGTTCCTTGATACCTCAGTGGTTTAGAAGAATGAAAGAGTAAACTAGAATTGAATATTTGGAATATTATTAGATTTAAAATTAATTTTTTTTACAGAAATTTGCACCATTGGTCTCTGTGTTATGCAAATTAATAAAATATATTCGTCGTTCAAAATGTATGTGTTATGTAAATGAATCAAATATACCGTCTTTCAAAATGTAGCAATTATATAGGGGTATTTTTGCAACGATAATACAGAGGTATATTTGTTACTCTTTGAAATACATGGGGTTTTCTTCTTGGATAATAACATATTTTTATTACAAATTAGCTAACGTAACATTATGGTACTTTAAAGCTTCCAATTTTTAATACTTAGTTGATTTTTCATTACAATTTGCGAGTCTATATTATTATCTAACTTGAAGTTTATCTTGACTTATAATGTCATTAATTAAAAAAATAGTTAATATCACAATCTATAATTCAATTTTCGTTTAATATAGGTACCTTGAGTGTAGTATTTACTAATATAAGGACATATAGTGCATTTAAGTCCAAAAACCATTTTAGGGTCAATACACCAACCCACTTTTACCCATTTTAGTAGAGTATTGGATTACTGGAAAAAACAATAGAACACAGAATATGATAAAACTTAAAATTTCAATTTATTGATTTATAAAAATTTTAAAAAATTACTTTAATTTCTAATATTTTTGAAAATTAGATCCTATATTACCTTTATAGAATGTAATGGAATATTGTGTCTTCCTTTTTAATCATTGGTATCATTTGACTAAATCAATTTTTTATAATTCTAATGTGTATCATTATGTTTAATAAAATATAATTCAAGTAGATAATTAATAAGAAAAACAAATAAAAAGACAGAAAAACTATATATTTATATTTATACTTGTAAGAGTATAATAACCTTTATTATATATTATGCAAAATCGGCATAATTCTTTACTAATGTTATACAATTTTATAGTTAAAAATACAGGTATAACATCAAAAAAAATTTCCATATGCAAAGAGATTGTATCATCCTAGATACAACTCTTAACATGCATATAGATAAGTGTCATATTAATAAATTTTCTGGGACAACAAAAATACTGGCGCGTCAACCCTTATTGTATATTGGAAGAGCTGGGTTCAGTGAGGGGAACAATTTTCCATCAAGCTCAGTTATACCATTTGTGTTGAGGCCAAAGGCTCCAACCCCATTATTACTAAATCTGATTTGTTATATGAATTATATAAACTTACTATCAAGTCAGCAAGGGCTCTCTGTATATTTGAAGGCAGCTCCATTAATAAATCTGTATGTGGGGTAAGATCCACATATTTTGTCATAGCAAATTATGAACACACTGAGTATTAGTATAATGCACACATTTGTTAAAGAAATAATAATGATTTAGAATGTATGTAAATATACAAACCTCGAATGTACTAGATTCTTTCAATCCATCCTGTTACAAATCAAAACACATAACAAGAATTTAGACCTTTTTCATAATGTAAACTACTAAAGGACAATAGTTTTAATGAAAAAAACATTATCAATCCTTGAGCAAGTGCCTATTACACTTCTGCTTGAATATTATGAGATCCATTTTGTGCCAAATCTCTGTGTTATGTAAATCCTCAACAAAATGTAAATCATTGCTGCTCCAGTTCATTAGTATTTGGTTTTTCAGAATCTGAATCTCTCATATATTCTTCTTTTACCACATCAACAAACTCATTCAATGAAATTTCAATGCGAGTTTTATTTATTTTTACTTCCACACTATTACCATTCGGCAAAAGTACAAAGAAATTGAAAATCTTTTCTAATTCCTAACATGATATCTTCTTGACATTAGGCACAAGTGCCGGCTTTTCCTAAATCCTTGAGAATAAGAATACCCGCACTTGAGGGTAAGAGAGACCTGCACTTGTGCCTAATATCAAGAAGATATCATGTTATGAATTAGAAAAGATCTTCAATTTTTGTGTACTTTTGCCTAATGGTAAGAGTGTGGAAGTACAAATAAATGAAACTCGCAATGAAATTCTATTGAATGAGTTTGTTGATGTGGTAAAACAAGAATATAAGTCTAAGAAAATCCAAAGACTAGTGAACTACTGCAGCAGCGATGATTTACATTTTGTTGAGGATTTATATAACACAAAGATTGGAACAAATTGGATCTCAGGATATTTAAGGAGAAGCGTAATAGGCTCTTGCCCAAGGTTTGACAATGTTCTTGTCATGAAAATTAATGTCCTTTAGTAGTTTACATTATGAAAAAAATTTAAAGTTCTTGTTCTGTGTTATGGTTTGTAACAGGACGAATCGAAGGAATCTAGTACATTCGACGTTTGTATATTTACATACATTCTAAATTATTATTATTTCTTTAAAAAATGTGTGCATTATACTAATAGTAATACTCAGTGTGTTCTTAATTTGCAATGACAGAATATGTGGGATCTTACCCCACATACAGATTTATTAATGGAGTTTCCTTCAGAATATACATTTGCAACAACCCTTGTTGACTTGATAGTAAGTTTATATAATTCATTTGACAAATCCAATTTAGTGATTTGGAAGAGGCCAGAGGCTCCAAACCCATTTGTGGAGCTAGTGTTGTAACTTCAAATCTTTGTAATATGATAAGACAATTCCCAAAATTGTAAATATGTTTTCCACCATGGTAAAGAAAGATAATAAATTAATACAAGAAAAATAAATATAGAGCTAAAATATTTTTTTAATGTTTTCGTATGCATTACCTTGTGGAGATTTCAAGGCTTGGATTTTTTTATTGTTAGCTCAAAACTAGATATGAGTTCAACCTGCAATATATAGGAAGTAATTTAAGATCAATTATGTTGATTATATAATCATGACATACTCTTTAAATAGGATTAAATGCATAAGATGATCATTTTCATACTTGTAAGGAGATTTATGCTCTCATACCACATAATTTTATATGAAAAATTAATTAAATTATACCACAAAACAAAACTAAGCATTTATAATTGAGAATACTTATGTCTAAAAAAATTGCTTAATGTCATTATCATAGAAATATTTATTATGATGAATATATTTTTGAAAAATGATAAAAATTATATCATATAATTTTATTATAGTAAATATTTATTAAACATCTATTTTTATATGAAATTAACTAATTTTGGAAAAAAAATCAATGAACATAAAGGTTAGTAAAATAATTCTACAAAGAAAATGAACTTTGAAATAAAAAGAAAAATAATGGGACACCTAGATCTCACTTTACAAATGAAAGGAACCTAACTATTTTATGGTATAAAAATGTTAGATATTCAGCCTTTATTCACCATTAATACACTCGAAACAATAAAAATAAGTATTTCAGCAATAATGAATCAAAACTAGTCTATATTAGATCAATAACATGTTACGTACAACCTATATAAAAATTCGGTTATATAAATGATCTAAGTAAATTGTAGAAGGATTGAAGATTAAAACATGCTTATTGTTAAAACACGGAGAGCTAGAAGACTCAAGATTATACATACCCGTTGATCTTTAAAAATTTTGTAGAATGCTTTAAGAGAAAAATGGTTTCCAAAAAATATAGGATGTAGGGTGAATAAGGTTAGGGTGGAAGAGGGAGAGGGGAGAGAGGGGTATATAAGAAGAGGATAAAATAGTTTTGTATGTATTTTTTTAGAGCCCACATTGTCAAAACATAGTTTTTTTGCTATCTTTATCGTTTTAACATACTATATTTTAAAATTATTATCAATATAGCCCCTAAAAGATTGAATTTATTTTCTAAGACCTCATTTTTCTTGAGATTTTTTTTAATTTTAATGTCGAATAAGACAAATTGAATACGTATAGATCCGACGTTTAATGTAATTAAATTAGTATATATCTATTATATATAAAAGAAACTTATTCCTTTTCTCATTCAATATTATTAATGAGTTTGTCCAAAAAAGAATTTTTAAAATTTGAATTCATTTGAAATAGTAAATTATTAAAAGATCATTTAGTATTCTTAGAAATTGAGGTTATACCTTATTAAATGACATTATGTGCCCGTTTAGAAGTGTTTTTCTAGAAAAACACTTAAAAGTATATTTAAAACTTTTAAAGTGTTTTAAACCCCGAAATTTTTTTTGTGAAAAACACTAAATATGTTCTTCTTAAAAAAACAATTAAAGTGATTAATGATGTCAAAATTATTTTTAATAATTTTTTAAAATTTTAATTTTTATTCAAAAAGAACTTTTTTCTTTTAGAAAAAACACTTCCAAATAGGTCTTATATTGTATTAAATATTTTAAAAATAATAATATATTATTTATAAACTAAATCTTCCCATTTCGAAAAGGGTAGGTGCGGTAAGAGTATTAAATAAAAGTCCTAAATAATAGTTTAATTACATAAAATTGAGAATTTTATCTTTGATATATGTTTCAAGTAAAAAGTAGTCTACAAAAGTTTACAGCCCAATATATTTATTTTTAAAAATATTATACTTCTTGTTAGATTTGTATTAAACATAATTTAAACTATACCTGAATCATGAATATATAAAGCACTTCACTAATTTATCAAATATTATACGATTGAATAGTCTTGGATTAATCTTCATAATATGTTTGTGTTATTATCTATAAGTATATGATATTTGATAGTCTATAATTTAATATTTCTGGTTCCAAAAATGAAGTGGCTATTACATTGCTAAATGTGTAGAGAACGTTCTCGTCCACCTAGGCATGTCTTTCTCGAACATATGTTTAATCTTAGATAAGAAAAGCAATCTCACATATATGAATTGGATGATGGTTTTTGCTTAAACTCCTTTATTGTCTTTCTATTTTCAGTTAATGTAACGATATAAAATCTATGAATAGTCTTCTCAATCTTTTTTTACTATATAAGTATGATAAATTCATATTTTGTTAGCCTTATATAATGTTTTATGTTTTTAATTCGTACAAAATTTTGAGTTTTTTATCATTATATTATTTAACTCTCTTCTGAACTATTTTTACATTATATAGGATATGTTATTAATACTATATACACCCTTCGTTTCAAAATATTTGTCCACTTTAATGTTCACACATATTAAGATATGTAATAATTATAGAGTTGAATTGCTTAATTTTTTAACTAGTGTATCACTTTTTGAAAAAAATATTTAATACAATGATACGTTATTTAATATGATACAACGTATTTTTTCTAATTATAATTAAGGACAATTAGTTATTTTTTCAATATGAATCATAACTCGTGGGAGATATTATGGTTATAATTCGAAAATATAATATACTTAAAAGATAAAGATAGAAACAATAACTATGCTATGATTGTCGGATATGTATATAAACTAGGTATTGCCCGTGCCTGAAGTCACTTCGGGAAAAAAATCCAATTTATCGTTAATTTTACTTACTTTGAGTTGCCACGTTGAGAAGTTAAGATATAACAAAATTTCACAAAGACCGTATATTCAATAATAAGTGTCTCAAACTCTCTTAATAACAAAATAATATACCTTGTTCATTCGTTAGTTTTATAGCTCAGTTTTTGTTTTGTTTAGGTTATGTTCAATCTGGTTGATGTTAGGTGGAGGTGGTGATTGATCACTCTTGTTTGTTGTTTGTATTCCTGGTTCATCAAGAATATTATCAAGTATAATACTTGACTAACATGTCAAGTTGGACTTACCTCTTGCAAAAGAATGGTAGAAACACAAATTAGATGGATTACAACGATGTAAATTAGAAAATATTGAAAGTAGATTGTAAATTTTATCTTTTATGTTTTACTTAAAAGATTTATTTCTGAATGCTTTCACAGTTGAATTTCTCTTTTAAAAGGTAAATTATGTTTTCTTCATGTTTTTTCTATATAAAAATAGACAACGATCCATAAAATTTAACCTAATAATTATTTTAAGTGTCATCAAATAATTTTTATATAACATAGATCTCAAATTACACGTCTCGCCATTGAATAAATGAATTCTTGATAAAACAAATCTCGAATTACATTATTTAGCCACGAACATTAGACACCAACCCCTAGTTTAATTTTGCCGTATATAATATTAAAAAAACCTTTGTGGATTACTAACAAACTTTGCAAATTTAATAAGAAAATAAAGTTAAAAGTTCAAAATCAAAAGTAAAAGAAAAAAGAGTAATAAAAAGTAATAGATCGGTGGCGCAAGAAGCAGAGTGGAAAATCGATGGCCATCAAGGAATAGAAGATCGACGGCTATTCTAGAATAGAAAATAATTCTTTTTACTTCTTTTAAATGAGATTGGTTTCAAAAAAATAAAAAATAAAAGATTATTTTAGATGGATGGTAATAGAGATTTGAGAACAGAAAAAATGAGGCAAGTTAGCTTAAAAAAATCTCAATTAAAGAATCTAATCATCAACTTCATATGAATTTAACAAAATAGTCTTGAATAGTTGGTATTTTTCTAATTATTAAAGAAAAAGTATTCCCTGAACTATCCCCTTTGTAACAGTACAAATCTTATGTGGAGACAAAAATTAAGTTTGAGAACTATTCGGGTAACTTTCGAATTTCAGGTCCTAAAACAATAACAAACCTATATAGTTCAGGGACCATGTAGGGAATTTCGTCATTATTCATAAGGAAGATTATCAGATGGTTCAAATGTATACATGAGTTAAGAGACATAACTATTGTAGAAAAAATGAATTTAGAAAAGACAGTTCAAAATACAACTAATGATCAAGTCAATTACACAATTCAGCTTGGTAATTTTGTGAAATTACTGAGGTAAAAACCAACTTATCTCTAAGCAAACTTTGGATATATTATAACTTCTAGACAGTAAAGGTAGATTGGATATCTTTTAAAGAATATAGCTGTAAAGATAGTAAGGGTCTTTGATATCATGCTGCGATGATTTGCATGTATTGGCATTCAAGACCTCTAGTACATTGAGCACGAACAAAGAAACTGCAAACACATGCTCTGTTTCTTTAATAATACGGTGTTGTTCTCTACAGCTTTAAAGTCGTATCTTTTGGACATTTATAATCTATACGAGCTCTTGCCTGTATATATCAACATTAAAGAAAATAGCAACTAAAAAACAAAGATTAAATAAACCCTCACCAAAATCCATACCTTGCGATCATGCTCCTTAGCAAAATATCCACGGTTTACATCACTCTTTGGGATTGAATCATGAGAATGATACTATAGTGAGTAATATTTACTTTGCTAAGATTGGCTCATATGCTAATATCCAGATTTGAATTACATTATACTACTTTCAGATTTTAGAATTCAGATGTTGAATGCACTAAAGGGATTTGCTAAATATAGATATTTATGCCACTTTTTCAACAGTTTTTGATGTTGAATCCCATGCGTGTTTAACATTTATAACACCCTAATAGTGCAGCGGCCATGGTATTTAAACCTCTAAACTACACGGATTCCACCAGCTAAACCTGTGTATAAAAAATAAATACACACAAATGCAATTAAACCATAAGCTTAAATCTGAAAATTCTGTAAAAGTGGTGAGATTGGGTTGAAATTAAATTAAGTTTCATTTACATAAGCATAAGTTCCTATATTATGCAAAAACTACACTCTATTTTTCTATACTATGCAGAAATTGGTCTCTACTTCCCTATACTATGCAACCCCTTGAATATGCAACGTATTACACCTATATATAGGGACCTACACTTAATATTAGGGACCTGTAGTGCAATTAACTCAAAAAATTAAGTTGTTGCCCGAACCCTTTTAGCCGCCCTTGATATTACCATAATGTATTCATAAGACACTCACTTAAAAGAATTTTTGAAGAGGAAACCATACCTCTGGGTTAGGTATATCTCAAACGAACCCAGAGAATCACGGACTATTTTGTTAATTTTAAAAGTTACGGATATACGTAGGACCTATGATATTATGGTCAAGGAGATTCAAAGCCATTTAGATAGAATTGTAATAGACCCAACATTGTGATCGGGATGAAGTCAAAATTTGGTTTGTTAATGAAGTTATTTAAAGAAAATATAGGAAAAATGCTTTAACTGAAACATTTGAAGTTGGCAATATTGTCTTGTTCTCAAGAAACCAATTAATTTATTATTGTTTAATATGACTTGTTTTACTTGCATAAAACAATATATATGACGGTTGCAATATATCTTATTCACACTTAAACGTTATCATAGTCAGAATCATTCGGACTTAATGGTTTTGGAAACAATTGATTTCATAAAGCTAGCATTTACTTACACAGATATATGATGACACAAACGTAATTAGATTTCAAAGAGATCATAATACATAATAGATTAACACAAATTAAAGACCATTAATATATAGTGCCCAATTTAATACATAAACTTTTAACAGATCTAATTTAATAATAGATTTAAATCCCTGTATCACCTCGGTTTGCAAGTTTTCCCTTGTGGTTATAAATCCAGTTTTGTACAAACCTAGGGGTGAGTCCAGTCTCATCACAGAGCCGGCACATATCTGTATCCTTCAGTTGCTTTTTCCATAGCTTCCAACTCTTTGTTTCGGCAAAATCTTTGACCTTTTTACAAATTGTCATTCCACAGTCTTAAATGTTCTAATAGTGATCACTGTGCTGCAGCAAATTGAATTCCACCTAAAAAAAATTTAATGTTAGTCAAATATAAATAAATAAACTATATATAGTATTTGTTAAAACTTACTCGAGGTGATGTTTGGGCAAAGGAAAAGTGGCTGCTTATTCCCAGGAATTTGAATTTATGTTCTTCACCATTTTCTCCAACCAAAACCATCGATTCATCATGCTTTGGCATATGATGCTTCACAAATCCATGAAGGACATGCTACAATCCCATATAAAAATTAATAAATGTATTAAGTAGCAGCTCTTTCAAACAAAATTACACTCACCATCTTATAACATCCGCTAACGTTTGAGGCAATTTTGGATTTAAATTTACTTCAAGCTCTTTTGTTCTCTCCATTACATTCTCACTGTATAATATACCCACCAATTTAGTTTCCTTTACTCCGTCAACTCTATATACGATTATATAAATAATTGAAAAACCTGCTTCTTCTTTTAAATCTTTTGGTCCCAATCTCAACCTGTAAATACATTATAATCTCTCAAAATATTTTACTGTTTAAATTTCATAATCATCTGAAAAGAAATTAAAGATATACATTCATATTTTCAAGTTCACAGCTAGGAACTCGCCGTCTTTTCTGTTTTGCTTCATATCTTTCATTATCTTGCCAGTAAATAAAAATACACAGCTACGGATTGAGGTAAATGTTACAATTTCCAATAAAACGATAAATTGTCCTTGTGCAATAAATCACATCTATAATTTCTCACTACATAATGTAGCACACCAATTTAGTTTCCTTTACTCCATTTTTATATATTTTAGAAAATATATTATTCACCTGTTTCTTCTTTCAACCCCCTGGTCACAACCTCAACCTGCAAATATACACTATCAGATTCCAGACCAGAGCATCAATAAACTACAATTATTTATTACAACCTAAGTTTCATCATTGAAAAGAAAACTGAGAGAAATTAAAAGAGGTAGATAAACACTCACATTGGATTGAATGTAACCCAAAAATTCTCTGATCTGCCCATCATAACATATTGAATGTAAATTATCTTGATTTGGGTAACCCTTTATATTTATTCTTCGACGGCTCCTTTGATCAACTTCTTTTCAACCTAGCCTGAGATACATAAGAGAATAGGTTAATGTTGTTGTTGGATTTACAAAGCGAAGGTTTCGAATCAGATTGTGTGAATTTTCTTTGTTATTTCACAATTCCTTCTTGAATTTAAACAGATAAATATATATAAATCATTGAAAGCTAAATGTAAAACACTATATAAGGCCAAGTAACTAACCTTCTTTTACACTAACTTCATGATAATCTCATATACATCATCAGCAATAAGATAACCCAGATCTCACACTGACATGGTGGTACATGTCTTTGATGTTGCAACAAATACATGAGTACACCATGATTAGCTTCTAAAATTTGAAGTAACAATTATAATCATTAGTAATTAAAAATTTCTTACGTTTCAGAAAATGATTTCTTGGTACTCTTTTGTAGATTCGAAACTGCAATCCTTGCAAACAGCTACATACATAAACATTCAATCTCAATAACTGGGTATTTAATAAATCCCTAATTAAGATCTTGTACATCAATACACAAAATTAAAATCTGGAAATTGTGAATCGGAAAATGAAAGAAAGCAAAGAACAAAAGGTATATAAGAAACATATGGATGCAAAGAAAAAAGTCCAAACAGTAATAATTATGGCCAACTCTGAAAAATTGTAGAAGAGATGAGATTAGGTTAATTAACATATGTATATAAATATACTTAAATCAGATAATCTGAAGAATTGTAAAAGTGATGAGATTAGGTTAGAAATAATTCATCTTTTACCTTATTTTGTGTTCATCGCCGAGGGAAATAATTCATTTATATAATGTAACAGAGTATTGTGTCTTCCTTTTTAATCATTGATCTCATTTGACTAAATTAATTTTTCGTAATAATAATGTGTATTATGGTGTTTAATAAAATATAATTGAAGCGGATGACTAATAAGAAAAATAATCAGAGAAACTATAGATTATTTTATATTTATACTTGTAAAACTATAATAACCTTTATTATATATTTTATGCAAAATCGGCATAATTCTTAACTAATGGTATACAATTTATCAGTGAAAAATATAGGTATGACATCAAAAATTTGTCCCATATGCAAAGAGATTATAAGGGCGGATCCCTTCAAGTCCCAGGGGGCTCAAGTCCTCCCCCTTGAACCCGTAAATTTTAGAATACGTCAATGCAATTTTGTCCCGAAAAATAATTTAAACCCCTCTGAATATTTGTGTAAACAATGTATACTGTAAAGAACACATTAAATGGCTTAATAGTATAGAACTTTGCATTTTAGCATTAAAATGGAGGTTATGTGTTCAAATCTTAGCAATTGTTTTATCTTTTTTATTAATAAAGATTTATGTTATAAATTTGTCAACTTTTATAAAACCTATTTTGAGTTTAATAATAGTATTACTTAGTAATTTATTATTGATATTACTCAAATAAAATTAGTGCTTAATTTTTACAAATGATTAATTTCTCATCTTTATAAATTAAAATATAACATATGGTATATTAATAATTTAATATAATACTACTAATACCATATAAATTAAGTGTATATAATGGTGTTGGTTTACATATTTTGGGGTTAACTAGTAACAGATAAATCCATCAATTAAAGAAAATAAAAGCGTCAAGACATTGGATTCTCTTAGTTGCATTGCTAGTTATATGTTTATGTGTCATATTTTTACCTTAAAAAATCTCTAGAAGCGTTGTCTCCTGACTCCCGTATATTTTAAGCCCCCTCTCAATTTAGTTTATGGATCCGCCTCTGATCCCCATATACAACTCTTAACATGCATATGGATAATTGTCATCTTAGTAAGTTTGCTGGGACAACGCAAATAGTGGCACGTAAGCTACAGACTAACCAACCAAATATGCGGTCCATTGCGGACATTTATGCATCAACCCGGCCTTGTACATTAGAGGAGCTGGATACAGTGAGGGGAACAACTTTTCCATCAAGCTCGGGAACAACTTTTCCATCACGCTCATTGATCCCCTAGGTGACAACGATAGGAAAGGGAAGAGGCATGTGGCAGAAGAACCCGAAAGTAGCAATTTTCGTAAAGGAAGGAAACTACCAACTGAACGTAGACACCAGGTATAATATTTTTCTCCTTTATTGATTAATAGATGTCATGATCCTCGTCAAGTATTCATAACTTCCAGTTGGTCCCTGGTTATTTAAGTTTATCTTCATAATTTTTTATTTATATTATCGGTTTGTATTTTGTTGTTTATATGATATAATATAGGTTACTTTTAAAAATTTATGGACTTATAGTGAGATTAATTTAAAAAATAGGAAACATATTGTTTAATTTTTGCATAATGCAATTTTTATTCGGTTTCAATTGGTCTATTTTTTTAGCATATCTTTTTAAGCTTTTAGTTATAGTATTTGTATGAATATTTTGTTATATATTTGATAAATAAAGGGTATATGTATAAAATAGGTACTAATAGTGTGATTATATAAAAAACAAATTATGGCAATTTTTGCAAAATATAGGGACCTATAGTGCAATTAAATTAAAATAAAATATACCATTACCCCAATAACTTAGCCCCCTATAGAAGTATCTTGATCCACCCCTTATTAATATTATATGAATTATTTGAATTATTTAAACAGAAAAATAATGAAAAGAATAACAAGTCTTATTATGCGCCACAATTCTTAACACTATTATGGATTTATAAGAGATGAATTAATCATTAGTTAAGGATGATATTTCTAGGAGAATAACATATGTGTTATCTCTAGATAAGACATAATGATTTTTATTAATGGACCTATCAAAAAAAAAAACGTGACACTGAAATTTTTCTAGTCCAGTTTGATTCTGGTTGGGTAAGTTGATATAAGGCTACTCAAACTTGTATTATAGATAGATCACATAATTACCCTGTCATAAAAAATATTAGAATTTACCCATTTTCAGTTACTTAATTTCTGTTGAAGTGTTTATACTAAGAGATGTCCTGCTTAAGTTACAATGTCTTCCAAAATCTTTCATGTTTGCAAGAAATTTAAATCTTCTTCCATCAACATTTTGAACAGCAACATAAATTAATGCCTTTCTGGTGAATCCAAGATTTGTTAGCTTAGAACAAAGAAGAAGAAGATGATATGGATCTCGAATATTTGCGCGGAATATCTCATTATTGTACACTGGTGGAGCTTGATCAAAGGAATCAAACTGAACATTTTCGATTTCAAGAGTTCCGTCAGAACTGGGTTGGACTCTGGACCATTTCAGATCGATTTACTTGAGATACTTGACCACCAGGATCGTTTTTTTGCCTAGTCCTAAATGTACCTGCTCAGGAAAATTCTTAATTTAGTCATCAAAAGATAACCGAGAATTTGTGATTCGCTATCTGTGACATCAACTGTCTCTAAGTATATAGCGAAATCAGTTATCAAATAGATGGAGAAGGAAATAATAATAATTAAAAAAGAAAATCATATGTCATCACCTCAACAATTATAACTATGGACCACCCGTGGGAAAAATGCATACAATGTGCTATATTTTTGGATATTTCTGTAATTTGTTATTGTGGTATTAGTTTTTATAGGCTTTTGTCTGTTTTACAACACGTTGGAGGATAATTAACTTTGAATTATTACTTTGTGTTTTTGTATAGAACTTCCCCTAATATCTCTTCCCTGCTACAAGCCACCACACCGGCCCATTTCACATGTTCTTCGGTAGAATACTTGTGCTTACCATTGATGGTCTGCACTATAGAGGTCTAAGGTGTAAATTTTCTGATGGCAAGTACCACCAGCCAAAATTGGAGGTCTACAATAAGATGTCTGTGAAGATGGGCAATGAATATTTAGATGTGGGGTGGTATAAAAAAGAAAAAAATAATATATATTTTTACAATTATTTTAGTAAAAACTTGATTACTATTGGATAACATGAAAATTGATATAAGTTTTAGGATAGATTAAGTGTGTAATAAGTTTAAAATCAGAGGATATAGTTAATACAATAGTGAACTACATACATCGGTCTTCGGTTGTCTGGACAAGTTTGAAAGATATTTAAATTATTTTTATTCTGTAGGATACGTGCTAAATTGATGCTCCACATTCTGGTACTTGTTACATGTGATTGGAGGGTTGATCACCATATGACGATACTATTCCCGAAAATTAGTTAGTAAAAATCCAAATAAAGAAAAATTTCTCAAATAAAATACTCCACATACATGTCCTATTTTAGAATACATGGTATTTATAGGGGATATTGTAGGTCCATTGACGTTCAATGAGTTTTTGGCGTGTGTGGAAGATCCACTGAGGGGGATATGCCCCCGACCCTCGTAGATGCTTCTCGTAACCTATTCTATCTTAAATATAAGTCTATATCATTATTGGTCGAGAAATATATTAGTTGTGTAGACTCTTTGTCAGCACATAAGCTCTACGACATGTTGGCCAGTTTTTGCGGAGAGTATTCTTGGTATATGAGTTCCCCTTGAATTTGATATTCATGCTTCACCTTTCAAATATTACTCCAAAAAAGAATCATTTTATTTGACTTTTTTTTATATTTTATCAAAGCCAAACTTTTTAATATCAAGGATCTACACGGTTTTTTTAGGATAAGTATGATCGATGACACCTTGAAAATTGGAACAACATATCTAAAGTGGTGCCTTATGAATAGAAGACCATGACTCTTTATTAACCCTACTCAAAGATTTCTCTACAAATATAGGCAATGACTCATTATTACAAGTAAAGTTGATTTTCCATCCATGTAGGATTAAGATCTAGAAGCGTGATCTTTTCATTGATCATTTACATTAATAGCGGTAGAAGTAATAAAGTTATCTATATTTATAGAAGTACTGCCAACACTAGCATTAAAAGAATAATTTTTAAACAAAACCTTCAATTTTCATATATCTTAGTAATCAACATGCAAAACTTCTTATCACTATACATCTCTAGAACCAGCCGTCTATATATCACAATTTTCCTAAGATACAACGTAACAGTAACAACCAGACTAGATATGACAAAACAAGTCATCACATTATTTTTAAGAACTTATAATTATCCAAATCTACATAATTCACCAAGGCATTGACACTTGTGAAATCTGACGGCGGTGTAGCAAAAAGAGTAGGGATACAATTCTAATCACTTCAGTACTAAAGTTCTTTCTAACCATTGATAACAAATATCTGTAGAAAACCAAAAAATGCACCAACAACCTAGAAAAATGATCATAAAACGAGTGAAAATAATGGATAAATAAAGTGAAAATAATAGGAGATTATCGTGGTGGAAAGTTTTGTTACAAAAAATTCGTTATTTTCATTATTAGATGCTTATGGTAAAATTTACCTAGATGAGAGATGAAACTCTAACTCTAGAAATAAGTCTAAACTTTCATTTTTATGTGTTTTTCCTTTAAATTGGGACTTTTAACTATAAAATATTTTTATTTATATTTTGCTTTTTCACTTAACGTTTTCCAAAGTTGGATGACTTAATTTTGTAACTGGTGTATCATGTATTTGAACAATAGATGTATTTTTCTAATTTTTATTAAGGATAATTAATTGTTGCCTAGTTATTGTGGATTAAAATTTATAATAATGTAAATACATTTAATTAAAATTTTCCCGTTTTTGTATAATAGATAAAAAAAATTAGTATGCAGATTAGCACGTCTTCAATATGAATCGAACTCGTGGGAGATATTATGGTTATAATTTGAAAATATAATATGCTTTATATATAAAGATAAAAACAACAACTATGTTATTATTGTCTATGTTTGGATATGTATATAAGTATATATAATATTGTAAATTTCAAAGTAAACAAATACACATACATACACACACAAAAGCGATTTACCTTCCTGGATCCCCTCAGTACTACAAAGGCATTTTTATCTTAAAGTAATTTCATAAAAACCTTCAACACCAACAACAGGTATGTAAATTAAATATTGAGTCCTGTAGCTCTCCGTCTTTCGATAAATAGAATTATTTTTAGTCATTTTTTATATATATATACACATTCAAACCTTATTATAATTTTATATAAACTCGAAAAATCTTGCTTGTAATTAATCTTCAATCTTTCTATCAATAATGTGTAATTTTCATAGGTTTTCTTCTTCAACGGAATCTGCATAAATGGTAATTAATAAAATTTATAATAATCTGATGTTGCACAATTTTGTTTATTTAATTTTGTGAATTTTAAGTATTCTTCCATGTATAAATTGTGAATGAAGGTTACAGAAATAAATTTTTGTTTTGTAAACTACAGGTTTCTTAGTTTTGAGTCGAAAGTAACTCCTAGATGGATTAAAAATTATTTTTGTAATATATATATATATTATACCTTATGACCCTTCTCCCAAGTGTTTCTGAATCTTCACTTGGGCATTCGACATCTAAAATTTTTTTATTAAATTTTATTTTATTTTATATGTATGAATAATATTTGTCATTTGTATAGTAAAATATATCTTGACTTATATTTTTACTAATTAAAATAGTTAATATCAGAACCTATAATTCAGTTTTTGGTTAATATAAAAACCTTGCGTGTAATATTTCATATTATAAAGACATATAGTGCATTTAAGTCCCAAAACCATTTTAAGGTCAATACCCCAACCTATTTTTCCCCATTTCACTAGAGTATTATATTACCGACCTGGTGTGGCCTAAGGTGTGATAAATTAATGATATAAATAAGTGCAAATACACACCCTAAACTAACACTGTACTGCAAGTATTACAGGACGTATGCAAGTTTTAATGATAAGAAGATTCGTTCCTCAGGGACTGACGAAAGTTAGAGAGAACTTATGCAAATTATCAAGTGCAGATATAAAAGATAGAAAGATAATACGCAAGTAGAAAGAAGAGAAAAATATATATTTATTTGGTTTTCTAATAAATAAACTAAACTAATAAACTAAAGACAGGAAATAAATAAAAGAAAAGAAAAGAAGATAGTATGGAAGTCTAGCTTGAGTTATTAGCATGGAATCCCCACTAGTTTTGCCGTTCTAAACATGTAAGGGCAAATTATGTAGTATTTTCCTAATCGGTCCCAATATGCTATCGGTAGTTTAAAATAGGATTTACTTGTGTCAATAAGGCTTCCTAAGCAAACTTTTCCTGTAATTGGTAAAGAGTCACAAGACTCAACCATAGTGGTTATCTAGATAGGTTGGGTTGTCAGATCAGACATAATACTAGACGTTATGTGCTAAACATGCAATTAAACACCGTTGTCAATGGTGACCTAATTACTAGATGGTAATTCTATATGGGCGCGCATCCACAAGAACACAGAATATAAATCCAAACACATAAACAGAGAATAAAAACTATAATTCAATTTAAAACATTAAGTTCCCAAATTAGATAGATGTCAATCAAAACTAGGGTTCATACATATATGCTAAACACTCAAACTAAAAGAATTAATTCATACAAAGAAAAGAAGAGAAAAGAGTTACAGAATCAAAGGTAGAAGAAGACATATGGTGTTCTGCTCCTTCCAGACTTCTCCTCTTGTGTTGCAGCTTCCTCTTGGCCTTAAGGTCTGGCCAAGGATGATTTAAGAGTGTTAAGAGGCTGTATTTATAGGTTAGAGGTTGACCTAATTCGTTTCTTGGAGATAACTTCAAGTAATGGGCTCCTGGCCCAACCCAAATTCGTCAGATAAACACTGCTGCGTTGTTTTGAGTGTATCTCTTTCGTTATTGGTCGGATTTTGCTCCACAAGATACCAAAAGAATCGCAACAGAATTATCTAGGCCCTTTAGAAAGAAATTACCAAATTCGGCCTATTTCTTAGGTAAAAACACCAATCTTTGGACGTGTACTGCAGAATCCCAGATTTAGGCAGCTTTTCCTTTTCCTATTTGAACTCAGTTTCCTTCTATCTCCAATTTCCATGCATATCTCTTTCCATAAGTTGAAATCTTTGACTTGGACTCTAATTAATCTCCATAATTATCTTTAAAGCTTCACACTAAATAAACAATTAAACCCAATATGCTCTAAAAATAATAATTCTACAAATCAAGACTCAAAATAGGAAAGTGCACTAAATTAAGCTAAAATCAACCTATAAACTAATACATAAGCCTAAAATGATGTCTATGAAGTATATTTAACTATCAAAAATGAGGATACATCAAGACCCCCAACTCAAAGTTGTATCGTCCCGATAAAATAAAAGTAAAGAACAGTAGGGTAGTCAAATAACAAGAAGAAGTAGGAGGAGAATAAAAACAGAACACAATGAATGATCCTAGAGCAAAATATCTAAAAAGTCTCATTTAGTAATGTTTAAGAAATAATGCACAAATATGCTTAATATATATGTAATCAACAATCCATAAATTCAAGTCCAGATTAATTTCGCAATGCCAGAAGGAGAGGATGATAACTTAGTTCAGGTTAATGGCTATAGGTTGTTCATAGGTCCCAAATACAGCATTTAATGGTCCACTTACCTACTACCTAATAGCTCAATTGTTTCTCCAACTAGTAGTTAGAAATCCTAAGGTCTTGGTTATAACTTGGCTTAAGGACGTGTGTGGTATATTTGGATAATGAAAAGTGAGATTTTGGCTCTCTCCTCACTAGCCATCAACGAATCGCCCTAGAGCTTGAGTTTTCACTCGAAGATGTTCTCACTCAACCCAATTTATTGATGCTCTTAAATGTGCATCCCCAATAAATCCCAATAAAACCTTTGATGATTTAAAATCCACTTTGCCGGTCCGAATATATATTCTTTTCATATCATTTTTTTCTTTTGTATAGCTATGACTCTCTTTTTGATGTTGATATATCACACTATTTTTCATATTTATATTCTTTCTTTTTTTTAATGCCCTTGTTGGCAAATTTAGCTCGTAGCTTCTTTTTCATTCACTATTACCCCGGCAAAGGGTTACAATAATAACAATTCATCATCAATAAATTCACAATTATAATTCCCAAATCCCAATGTTCCCTAATAATGAAACCCACCACCCCAAACTCAAGCTCTAAAACGAGTTTGTCTCAGGTTTTGCGATTCGAGTGCGGGTCATATAGATAAGTCCTAAAACTAGGGTATGGATTATAATGTGGTTCAATAAAAAGGCTTTAGAAAGGCTCAGAGGGGCTAAGACGGATAAATAATAACAATAATCAAATAAAAGGGTGAGAAAGTATAAAAGGCTTCAAGTGTTTTATCATGAAAGAACTGCCTTATTCATTTTTCTAACTACCGGATTTCGTTACTTTTTCATTACTAGTTCATAGACAAGTGGGTTTTCAACTAATTTTAAACCTCACGTTCTACACACAAAATAACTATTCCTAAGTTTCAACATACTTCTTAGCATTGCTCATTAACTTTTCTATCTTTTATTTCCTGTTTTCATACATGCAAACTAAACATATTTATTGCATCTTTCAAAAACATACTACTTATTATCATTAACTTAATTAAATCATGCTCAATAGGTACATTCAACATATTCTATGCCTAATTCAACCCAAAAAATTTTAAATTTTATGAAAAACAAAAAGGAAGATGAGGACAACGAATCCCCACCCCCGACTCAAAAATGAGCCGTGTCCCCACGACTCGAAAAAGACTCAAGAAAGAATAAAATTTAAAATTAGCAGAAATATTGCACATAAAGAAATGGTAGGGAAGAAAGAAAACATACTCTTCGAGGCTTTTACCTCGCCTAGACGATACTCGGATTAAATCTAATGTATCTTCTTCACCCATCTTCTTACTCGCTTTTCGATCAAGACACGTGATCATAATAGGATATTGCATTATATAACGTCATGGGAGAGATCGAAAATCCGTATCACCTCCTCATAGATCAACTGTGCCACATCTTCTTCTTCTCCTCATAAAATACAATTCACAAACAACCCAAAGCATTCCAAATCTCCATGAACCTTCATGTATTCACCTTCAACTTCTTCTTCAAATACTTTCTCATAAGAAAAAGGTAGTTCCTTTAATCGTTGCTTCGGAGAAGCTATCATGGCCATTGAAGCTTTCTCTTTTTCTTCGGGTATAACGTCTTTGATCTATAGAGGTTGTGTTGTCTTCTTCACTAAAGTTGGAATCTTTTTGCTCATTGAATCAAACACAGCTAGCTAACCTCTCTTCTCTTGACTTGTTCTACCCATTGAATTGGAACTAGGACTTGTCTCACTTGATTTCTTCTCAATTAAATCCAACACCTTGATTTCTTCATCTCCCATACAGTAGATATTGTTCATGTTCACTTAATCATCTCAATTGACCCCCAACTCAAAGCTTTAACCACTCTTGAAATTTGAAACTCTTGATTATTGGTTGTACAATCTTAATTTGGGTTAGGAAAGGTGATTTGATGATGATTCTCTATGTGGGTAAGATGGATTCTTCATGGATTGGCTTGGATTTAAGAAATTGTAGGATGAATTTTTGAAAATTTAAGCTTTTGATCTTGGATTCAAGGTGTTTTGGTATGATATAGGTGGTTGAATCTTCCTTGTAATGATGTGGAGAATGAATTGGATGTGTTTTCATGGTGATTGGTTAGTGTTTTGATGATTGGTGAAGGTTTTTATGAGCTCTAATGGAGTTAGGAGGGTTGTGGAGAAGAAAAAGAGGGTTTGGGTTTATAAAATTCGGAACTAAAAGCTTAATACCTCCTTTATAATCAAATCCCGTAGGTTTTTCTCTCTCTTGCGGCGCTGCGGACTACCCCTGCGGACCATGGGGTGTACCGCGGGGTACACCGCGCCTCCTACGTCAAAAAACCCGTGGTAGGACCCCGTGGCACGTGTTTGTGCGGTGCATGGCGCGGTATAGGGTCCGGTATACCGGACCCATCAGCTATTTTTTTTTTTCGTTTCTGGATAAAACCCGCGGTAGCAACCCGTAGTACGGGTTTTTGACCACGCGGTGCACCGCGGCTGAGGTCCGGTGTACCGCAAGTGGCAAAAACCTCCCCAGCAGCTAGATCTCGAAAATTTATGCAGTTTAGGCTCAAAAATCACCTGATTCCGATATCCAAGCGCAAAGATATGGCTTGCCGAAGTTTCTGTCGAAAAAAAAAAAATTTGCTCGCTTTCCTAACTCGATTTCTCCAATACCTAATCATCAAAAACACTAATACCTTTCTCAAATATGCAATATCAACTAAAATTAACTAAACTAAATATAAATTAAAAACTAAAAACGTAAAAACATAAAAGAAATTACGGGTTGTCTCCCGTACAGCACTTTTGTTTAACGTCTTTCAAAGTTAGACGTGTTACCTCGATTAAGGATGACGAAATTTCCACCCTTTGCCTTTAATTCCCACGAACTTTTCAGCTCGATTCTTTATAATCATGGATGGTGCCATCCAAGATGTCGTGGGAATAGGTGGTAACTCAATTCCAAGTGTAGCATTACACTCCTCTGTTAATCAATTCATCTCTTTAACTTCGAATCTTCGTTTGTTAGAAAGAATGTCCTTCATGAATTGACCGTATTTTGACATTCTTGTGAGAGCTTCTACAAACGGGCTGCTGTTCTTTAATTTGTTCATCATGTCAACGAACTTCTTGAATTCCAGGTCATTGTCCTTTCTGACATGTGAAGGGAATGGTGGAGGAGGACATGTATTGGTTACCACTGGGCTCTCTTTCTTTTCTGGTGTCTTCTCTTGGACACGTTCTTGTTCAACTACCTCTTCGACCTTATCTCATGTTGCTTCTTCCCCCTCTGATCTGGAATAGGGACTGGTTCTGGTTCTGGTTTTGTTGGAGGTAGTTGTTTTCCACTTCCTAATTCAACTGCATGACAAACTTTGTTTTGTGGAGCACTAGTATCACTTCGGAGTTGCCTTTCTGCAAGGATTTGAGTTTTTTCCACCATTCGTGACACTGCCTGCACCCTCTCCATAAGCGCATTCTGCGAGTTTTGAGATTCTTGCTGGCTATTCTCTATATTGTCAAGTGTTTGCATCAGTCGAGCCAAACTTGAATTCAAACTCGGAGGTTGTTCTTGTATGGTTTGCTGCATTGAATAAGGAGGTGGTTCTTGATAAGCTTTATTATAAATCGGCGCTTCTTGATAGATAGGTTGTGGAGGATATAAGCTTGTGGTCGCGTTTGATAATAATCATCATGATAATGGTTATCATAATGACACGGCTGTTGATTTCCGACCTAATTGTAACTCTGTGGGGGTCGATAGTCAGCGTAATTTCCTTGGGATTGATAATAACCATCATAATAATGGTCTCTTTGATAAGGCATGAAGGAAATTGAGGCTGGATTGTTCATGCAATGTCCCCACGAGTGATCTCTTGCTCCACAACTAGGACATGAAGGTGAGGTGTGTACTAGATTCCTCCGAGCTAGTTGTTGCGATTGTTCTCGTAATTCCTCAAGTTGTCGGCTCATCTCCTTGAGTTTTAGAGATTCCATCATGAATTAGCTTCTTCAGGATCTACTAACACGAAACCTTTATCTCCTAATAAATCTGCTCTCGCCTAAAAAGAATCTGTAAAGACAAAAACTAAAAAAAAAAGCGTAAAATAGAACTAACTAAAATAAAAACACAAGATAATTGCACAAGGACTAACGATGTAGTCCCCGGCAGCGGCGCCAAAAACTTGGTGTGGCCTAAGGTGTGATAAATTAATGATATAAATAAGTGCAAATACACACCCTAAACTAACACTGTACTTCAAGTATTACAGGACGTATGCAAGTTTTAATGATAAGAAGATTCGTTCCTCAGGGACTGACGAAAGTTAGAGAGAACTTATGCAAATTATCAAGTGCAGATATAAAAGATAGAAAGATAATACGCAAGTAGAAAGAAGAGAAAGATATATATTTATTTGGTTTTCTAATAAATAAACTAAACTAATAAACTAAAGACAGGAAATAAATAAAAGAAAAGAAAAGAAGATAGTATGAAAGTCTAGCTTGAGTTATTAGCATGCAATCCCCACTAGTTTTGCCGTTCTAAACATGTAAGGGCAAATTATGTAGTATTTCCCTAATCGGTCCCAATATGCTATCGGTAGTTTAAAATAGGATTTACCTGTGTCAATAAGGCTTCCTAAGCAAACTTTTCCTGTAATTGGTAAAGAGTCACAAGACTCAACCATAGTGGTTATCTAGATAGGTTGGGTTGTCAGATCAGACCTAATACTAGACGTTATGTGCTAAACATGCAATTAAACACCGTTGTCAATGGTGACCTAATTACTAAATGGTAATTCTATATGGGCGCGCATCCACAAGAACACAGAATATAAATCCAAACACATAAACAGAGAATAAAAACTATAATTCAATTTAAAACATTAAGTTCCCAAATTAGATAGATGTCAATCAAAACTAGGGTTCATACATATATGCTAAACACTCAAACTAAAAGAATTAATTCATACAAAGAAAAGAAGAGAAAAGAGTTACAGAATCAAAGGTAGAAGAAGACATATGGTGTTCTGCTCCTTCCAGCCTTCTCCTCTTGTATTGCAGCTTCCACTTGGCCTTAAGGTCTGGCCAAGGATGATTTAAGAGTGTTAAGAGGCTGTATTTATAGGTTAGAGGTTGACCTAATTCGTTTCTTGGAGATAACTTCAAGTAATGGGCTCCTGGCCCAACCCAAATTCGTAAGATAAACAATGCTGCGTTGTTTTGAGTGTATCTTCTTCGTTATTGGTCGGATTTCGCTCCACAAGATACCAAAAGAATCGCAACAGAATTATCTAAGCCATTTAGAAGGAAATTACCAAATTCGGCCTATTTCTTAGGTAAAAACACCAATCTTTGGACGTGTACTGTAGAATCCCAGATTTAGGCAGCTTTTCCTTTTCCTATTTGAACTCAGTTTCCTTCTATCTCCAATTTCCATGCATATCTCTTTCGATAAGTTGAAATCTTTGACTTGGACTCTAATTAATCTCCATAATTATCTTTAAAGCTTCACACTAAATAAACAATTAAACCCAATATGCTCTAAAAATAATAATTCTACAAATCAAGACTCAAAATAGGAAAGTGCACTAAATTAAGCTAAAATCAACCTATAAACTAATAAATAAGCCTAAAATGATGTCTCTGAAGTATATTTAACTATCACAAATGAGGAGACATCACGACCAAAAAAATAGAACATAGAATATAATAAACTTAAAATTTAACTTTCATGATTTAAATAATTTTTAAAAAAATAACTTAATTTCTCCCATAATCCTTTTGAGAATTAGATCATATATTACCTTTATAGAATGTAACAGTGTATTGTGTATTCCTTTTTAATCATTGATCTAATTTGACTAAATTTCTTTTTCGGAATTCTAATGTGTATTATGGTGTTTAAAAAAATATAATTAAAGTTGATGGTTAATAAAAACACGAACAGAGAAACTATATATTACTATATATTTATACTTGTAAAAGTATAATTAATAACCTTTATTATATATTATGCAAAATCGCATAATTCTTTACTAATGTTATAAAATTTGTTAGAAAAATACAGGCATGACATCAAAAATTTGTCCCATATGCAAAGAGATGGTATCATCCCCAGATACAACTCTTAATGCATATAGATAAATGTCATCTTAGTAAATTTGTTGGGACAACACAAATAGTGGCGTATATGATACAGACCAAGCGACCAAAGATGCGGTCCATTGCGAACATTTATGCATCAACCCGCCCTTGTACATTGTAGGAGCTAGATACAGTGATTGGGAACAATTTTCCCATCAAGCTTAGGTGTACCTACCTGCAAGTCAACATATTGATCCCAAAGTTGACATTGATAGGAAAGTGAAGAGACATGTGGCGGAAGAACCTGAAAGTAGCAATTCTCGCAAAAGAGGTATAATATTTTTCTCCTTTATTGATTAATAGACGTCATGATCCTCATCAAGTTTTCATGACTTCCAGTTGGTCCTTGGTTATTTAAATTTATCTTCGTAATTTCCGATTTATATTATCGGTTTGTATTTTGTTGTTTATATGATATAATATAGGTTACTTTTTAAAATATATGGACTTATAGTGAGATTAATTTAAAAAAATAGGAAAACATACTGTTTAATTTTTGCATAATTCAATTTTTTTTTTTAGGTTTCAATTGGTCTATTTTTTTAGCATATCTTTTTAAGCTTTTAGTTATAGTATTTGTATGAATATTTTGTTATATATTTGATAAATATATGGTATATGTATAACATAGGTACTTATAGTGTGATTATATAAAAAAAATTATTGCAAATTTTACAACATATAGAGACCTATAGTGCAATTGAATTAAATTAAAATATACCATTACCCCAATCCCTTGGCCCCCATATAGAAGTATTTGATCCACCCCTTATTAATCTTACATGAATTATTTAAATTATTTAGACCGAAAAATAATGAAAAGTAAATGATTCTTATTATGCACCACAATTCTTAACATTATTATGGATTTATAAGAGATGAATTAATCATTAGTTAAGGATTAAATTTCTATGTGAATCACACATGTATTATCTATTGATAAGACATAATGATTCTTATTAATGGACACATGAAAAAAAACATGACACTGAAACTTTTCTAATCCAGTTTGATTCTGGTTGGGTATGTTGATATAAGGTTACTCAAACTTGGTCGTCTTTTGATTTTTAATTAAAAATTAATAATTTAAAATTAAAATATCAACAATCGTTATAAAAATAAAAAGATTAACAATTGAAAATGTAAAATACAATTACAATTTTGCATTTTAAAAATTAATGAAAAAATATTACAATCTTAAGTAATTTATAAAATTTACGAAACATACAATCTTCAAATATTGATCTTAAAATTTAATCGACAAGTTAAAAAAAGTATTTTTTTTATCATTCTCTTTAATTTCATTCTTCTCTTTTCTGACAAAATAATCATCTCATCCATTGTTCTCACTGTCTTTGTTTTTCAACATTACTTCGTTTTTCCACATTGATTCGTCTTTATTTTTCTTTCTTTTTTTGATCACTTACCCTTTTAGGTATTTTTTTGAATTTAATAATCGATTCTTCTTTAGCACATTAATAAAAGGTTCAAATCTTGTCAACTACTAGTACCCAATCTCTCATCTCATTGGTTACTTTACTCGCTCTCTCTCTTGAGAAGTGTTGAGACTTTTCATAATCTAATGGTCATAAATTTTATATGTTCATATTAATTACTCATTTTCTATTTTTAAATCGAGATTATTTATTTGTATTGTATATTCGTTTTCTAATTTTTAAGGTTTTTTCAATTTAGTATATTTTATTTATTTTCTAATCGATTTTACTCAATATTTTTTATGTACGTGCCTTGAGTCTTTCTCGGTCTGCTTGTGAAGAATCCTCTTAAAGCAAAGAAAGGGAGTATTGTAATTCAATTAGATAAATTGGATGAGAATGTAATAAGAAGTTAAACTTCAACATCTCGTGTGATTAAGAGTTTCTTTGTGGTTGAGAAGGCATTTCATATATTGTCTAAAAGGAAAATGGGCTCCAAAACTACTGCGTTTGTCTCAAGTGATGAAGACATGTATCTGGGTGTAATATTCTTATCAAGTGTGATATTATAGTTCAGCAAATAAGGTGAGTGAATTAAACCTCTGTGATATGGTTTTTGGAAATTTGTAGAAGGTTAGTCTAATGATTTTCCCTGATTTGCATGTTTGTAACTCTCATGCTTCCCCTCTGAAAGCAATTGAAGGAGGACACCAAGAGTTATGTGAGTCTAAAATCTTCCATGATTTATCCTAATATTACGGAAATCAAGGATAGTAACTTTAGTTTTGGGACATTGGAGGCTAGTTATGACTTACCTTTACAAATTAAAATTGTTTTCGAGATGGGGTTTATTACTTTGTCTAGACTTTTGAGATAGAGAGTTTTTCTATGAAGGTGAAGTTTAATGGAATTTTTTTTTTTCAGAAAATTATTAAGAAGATAATAAGCTTGATATGACAATTTATAGTAAGTCTCCTAATTTCTACATGGTAAAGAGCATGACTTGTATTCCCTGGAAAAGTATTGGAAAAATTATTATCAAAGATAATATTTTGAAAATTATATTGGTGAATCCTTTTAAAAAATTATTGAAAAGTTATTTAATATTTGAAAAGATTGTTTGATATGACAATTTTTAGTAAGTCTCCTAATTTCTACATTGTAAAGACTGAAAAGATATTGGTGAATCCTCCTGGGATTAAGAACGAAAAGATATTGGTGAATCCTCTTAAAAAAATTATTGAAAAGTTATTTAATATTTGATAAGATTGTTTGATAGGACAGTTTTTAGTAATTCTCCTAATTTCTACATGGTAAAGAGCATGACTTGTATTCCCTGGAAAGGTATTGGAAAAATTATTATCAAATATAATATTTTAAATATGAAATTGTTCCACTTTTAAAGTGAAGGAACTTATAACAAGATACTTGAGCAGGTGTGAAATGTTAGAAGCAAAATCATGTTGTTAAGAAAGAAGGGTCATGGTATGATGCTTGAAAACATAGATACTAAGAGGTTCAATACTAAAGAAGATTTCACTACAATTGTAGATAAAGGATGTAGTTTTATATGTGTGTAGTGCAATTCGTGTTGTTGATCAAATGGACGCAATTATTGTTACTAGACCAAGATTGACCTAGTATAGATTGTGTATTGAAATTTATATCTCTAGAAACTTAATTCATAAAGTTTATGGTTATATTAATGAATAAATGTGTCATGATGTTGAAGTGGTTTATATGTGGTATTGCCTACTAAGTGTAAGGTGTGTAAGGAAGCAATTATAACATTGTGGATTGCACTAAGGAAAAGAAAAAAATAGATGTTGTGTGTCTAATAGAAACTAAAATGGTAAAATCTAAATATGATGAATATTATAAACATTTCAATGGTTGGGAATAATGTAATTATTAATTCTTGCATTTCAAACTTGACAATTATAAAAAACATTGGGAACACTTGTTTAAGCATTGGGTGAACTGTTATTGAACACTAAGTGGTACATCAAACACCGAGCACAATTATTTACCATTGAAAAAAATATTTAGCACAAAATTTCAAAATTTAACACTGAAAAATAACGAAACATTTCATTTTTTATTAATACACTAACCAATATACATTGAGAGCTTTGACCTTGACACACGGGTTAAAAATAATATAGTAAAAAAAGCTTACTATATTATTTATAAGACTGAAATATTTATCGGGCCCCTCATCAGAGGCTAACCTAGTTCCTGTACCAAACATTTCTTGAAATCTAGAATGTTCAGTACTGTTCCTGCTCCTCGAGTGTACAATATGGATCTGTTCTGTAAACATCCGAGATCCATTTAATCTTCCTCTTCAATTTTATCTTCAGTTGGACATCTTTTAATAGAGGGACTTTAACAACAATCAAGAAACTGAAAAAGGGTAAAATGCAATTTTTGTTATGAGAGTGTGATCAAGTAGTCGAGGTAAAATATAACATAGTTCATCTTTGTTTCAAAAGCTTCAGATTTGACACAATTAACAGAATAAACTATGATCCTTGATGTAATGTTTAAGTAAATAAATGAAAATTTAAAAGGAAGAATCCTAGAACATTTTTTATTTTGATGCTATGTACTTTGACAAGTATAGGATCAGTGGTTTTAATAAAAAGAAAAGGTTATTATGTGTAATATATGGACCTATAATGTATTCAGGACTTAACCGGTGAGGGTTAAAAGTCTGAAAGTTAAATTAGGTTGACATAAATATTGAAATACAATAGCTAAGTTGTATAAATAAGTAACTCAATGCATGCTAAAAATCAACAAAAAATTTATATTCCAAATAAGGTTTATAGATTTCCACTATGAAGACTTAGAGTATTTTATACCCTCACTATTTTTTTTCAAATACTTTTTTTCCAAATACATTTTTTCCGACAAATTAGCATTGAATAACATTCTCAGCTTTGAATTGTTTTTGCCAAGTTAAAATAGAGGAAATTATCCCAGATAAGAAAGATTCCAATAAGAGGGTGATATTCTAAGAGTAAGCTTGTAAAAAATTAGGCATAAAAACAACACTTTAAGAATCATGAGGATAAGTGTTTGATCAATGAAAAATCAACCACAAACATCAGTGGGTCTTGTAGCAAATAAAGTAGTCTCATGTAACAAGATTGATTTTTCGATAATTATAAAATTAACCATGAATTCGAGGTTCTTTGTTTTGGTTTTCGTAAAAGTTATTTGGAAACTGTAAGGTAAATTAAAAATTAAAGGTAGAGCATGATATATTATAAAGTTAGGTAGGGGTTTGATAATCGTTTTGAGACTCTTGATTGTAATGTTATAGAATTTAGTGTTTGTTCCATGTATTGAGTTTAAGTTGTGCATGTTTAAACTAAACATGCATTTATATCCTGCAAGTTGTTTTGTAAAAAAATTACTTTATCTTTAGATAAAAAAGGTCTAATTCTCTGTAAAATATTTCTTCTTTTCTAATAAGATTACCTAGTTAGTTGAGAAACTTTTGTTAGAAAGCAAAAGGTGAGTGTGGCATAGCCTCTAATAGGACTGCACATGAAACCGCAAAAACGCACACGACCCAACACATAGTTTGTAGTGGGCCTAATTTTTTTTTATGGTTTTGGTTCGTTCACGGTTTGAGAAAAGCTCAATCCGCAGATTTGGCCCAATTTTTTTTATATAACCCTAGTTATAATGCTTGTCCTTTGTAGTTTAATGCCCTTACAACTTTATCTCCATCTTTTCGTGTGTTCTCTTGAGTAACCCTAAATAAAATTATTTAATCTAATAATATTTGTGCCATATATATATATATATATAATATATATATATATATATATATATATATATATATATATATATATCTTTATACCTCTAAATCTAAATATGCTACGTTGATACTTTCCTCTGCCGATTTTCATTTTTCTTATGGTAGATATGATGATATTTATCAACATTTCCAGCAAGGTGTTATCTCTTTTTTATTCTTTTATGTTCTAGATTATTTATTTTAATTTCATTTATTTGGATCTATTAATGCTTTGTTGTATAATTTTTATTAATTTAGGGTTTCAATATTTTTATTTTGGTATAAATCCATCAGCCAAACAGTGTGGTACAGTTCATTGTTGGGTAATATTCTTGTTTCTAAACTTATAATTAATTAAGTTTTTGTAATTCGTATATTTATGTATTTTAATGCTTGTCTGTTGCGATGTTTCTTTTTCGTTCTCTATGGTTTATTGATAAAGACATGTCTTTATTGGTTGAAATAAAAAACTACTTGTATTGAATTAGTACAAAATTTATAAAATGATTTTGGTTAAAATATTCTTGCAGAAACATTAGATGAGGTTGTTGGTACTTACCTCTGAATCATCAAGAGTTATTTATTGGTGTTAAGGTTAATTACTTGCTTTAAATACGTAGATCCTTATAGTATCTTTTATTTAATATGTTGTTACATCTGTTTAATTATTTTACAAACTAATTTTTAAGTAAAAAGTTAACAGATGAAGGATTATAGTAATTGTACTTTTACCTTTAATCAATATTCATTTGATTATTTAGTAATAGCGTTAAGTTTTAGATTATAATAAGTCTAAAGATGTAAGAATATGACAAAGATATGTCTGAGCCATACACTTATGAAATTTTAGTTCCTTGATACCTCAGTGGTTTAGAAGAATGAAAGAGTAAACTAGAATTGAATATTTGGAATATTATTAGATTTAAAATTAATTTTTTTTACAGAAATTTGCACCATTGGTCTCTGTGTTATGCAAATTAATAAAATATATTCGTCGTTCAAAATGTATGTGTTATGTAAATGAATCAAATATACGGTCTTTCAAAATGTAGCAATTATATAGATTGCAACGATAATACAGAGGTATATTTGTTACTCTTTGGAAATACATGGGTTTTTCTTCTTAGATAATAACATATTTTTATTACAAATTAGCTAACGTAACATTGTGCTACTTTAAAGCTTCCAATTTTTAATACTTAGTTGATTTTTCATTACAATTTGCGAGTCTATATTATTATCTAACTTGAAGTTTATCTTGACTTATAATGTCATTAATTAAAAAAATAGTTAACATCACAATCTATAATTCAATTTTCGTTTAATATAGGTACCTTGAGTGTAATATTTACTAATATAAGGACATATAGTGCATTTAAGTCCAAAAACCATTTTAGGGTCAATACACCAACCCACTTTTACCCATTTTAGTAGAGTATTGGATTACTGGAAAAAAACAATAGAACATAGAATATGATAAAACTTAAAATTTCAATTTATTGATTTATAAAATTTTTAAAAAACTACTTTAATTTCTAATATTTTTGAAAATTAGATCCTATATTACCTTTATAGAATGTAATGGAATATTGTGTCTTCCTTTTTAATCATTGGTATCATTTGACTAAATCAATTTTTTTTAATTCTAATGTGTATCATTATGTTTAATAAAATATAATTGAAGTTGATAATTAATAAGAAAAACAAATTAAAAGACGAACAGAAAAACTATATATTTATATTTATACTTGTAAGAGTATAATAACCTTTATTATATATTATGCAAAATCGGCATAATTCTTTACTAATGTTATACAATTTTATAGTTAAAAATACAGGTATAACATCAAAAATTTGTTCCATATGCAAAGAGATTGTATCATCCTAGATACAACTCTTAACATGCATATAGATAAGTGTCATATTAATAAATTTTCTGGGACAACAAAAATAGTGGCGCGTCAACCCTTATTGTACATTGGAAGAGCTGGGTTCAGTGAGGGGAACAATTTTCCATCAAGCTCAGTTATACCATTTGTGTTGAGGCCAAAGGCTCCAACCCCATTATTGGAGGCCAGAAACTAAATCTGATTTGTTATATGAATTATATAAACTTACTATCAAGTCAGCAAGGGCTCTCTGTATATTTGAAGGCAGCTCCATTAATAAATCTGTATGTGGGGTAAGATCCACATATTTTGTCATAGCAAATTATGAACACACTGAGTATTAGTATAATGCACACATTTGTTAAAGAAATAATAATGATTTAGAATGTATGTAAATATACAAACCTCGAATGTACTAGATTCTTTCAATCCATCCTGTTACAAACCAAAACACATAACAAGAATTTAGACCTTTTTCATAATGTAAACTACTAAAGGACAATAGTTTTAATGAAAAAAACATTGTCAATCCTTGAGCAAGTGCCTATTACACTTCTGCTTGAATATTATGAGATCCATTTTGTGCCAAATCTCTGTGTTATGTAAATCCTCAATAAAATGTAAATCATTGCTGCTCCAGTTCACTAGTATTTGGTTTTTTAGAATCTGAATCTCTCATATATTCTTGTTTTACCACATCAACAAACTCATTCAATGAAATTTCATTGCGAGTTTTATTTATTTTTACTTCCACACTATTACCATTCGGCAAAAGTACAAAGAAATTGAAAATCTTTTCTAATTCCTAACATGATATCTTCTTAACATTAGGCACAAGTGCCGGTCTTTTCCTAAATCCTTGAGAATAAGAATACCCGCACTTGAGGGTAAGAGAGACCTGTACTTGTGCCTAATATCAAGAAGATATCATGTTATGAATTAGAAAAGATCTTCTATTTTTGTGTACTTTTGCCTAATGGTAAGAGTGTGGAAGTACAAATAAATGAAACTCGCAATGAAATTCTATTGAATGAGTTTGTTGATGTGGTAAAATAAGAATATATGAGAGATTCAGAGTCTAAGAAAATCCAAAGACCAGTGAACTACTGGAGCAGCGATGATTTACATTTTGTTGAGGATTTATATAACACAAAGATTGGAACAAAATGGATCTCAGGATATTTAAGGAGAAGCATAATAGGCTCTTGCCCAAGGTTTGACAATGTTCTTGTCATGAAAATTAATGTCCTTTAGTCGTTTACATTATGAAAAAAATTCTAAGTTCTTGTTCTGTGTTTTGGTTTGTAACAGGACGAATCGAAGGAATCTAGTACATTCGACGTTTGTATATTTACATACATTCTAAATTATTATTATTTCTTTAACAAATGTGTGCATTATACTAATAGTAATACTCAGTGTGTTCTTAATTTGCAATGACAGAATATGTGGGATCTTACCCCACATACAGATTTATTAATGGAGTTTCCTTCAGAATATACATTTGAGACAACCCTTGTTGACTTGATAGTAAGTTTATATAATTCATTTAACAAATCCAATTTAGTGATTTGGAAGAGGCCAGAGGCTCCAAACCCATTTGTGGAGCTAGTGTTGTAACTTCAAATCTTTGTAATATGATAAGACAATTCCCAAAATTGTAAATATGTTTTCCACCATGGTAAAGAAAGATAATAAATTAATACAAGAAAAATAAATATAGAGCTAAAACATTTTTTTAATGTTTTCGTATGCATTACCTTGTGGAGATTTCAAGGCTTGGATTTTTTTATTGTTAGCTCAAAACTAGATATGAGTTCAACCTGCAATATATAAGAAGTAATTTAAGATCAATTATGTTGATTATATAATCATGACATACTCTTTAAATAGGATTAAATGCATAAGATGATCATTTTCATACTTGTAAGGAGATTTATGCTCTCATACCACATAATTTTATATGAAAAATTAATTAAATTATACCACAAAACAAAACTAAGCATTTATAATTGAGAATACTTATGTCTAAAAAAATTGCTTAATGTCATTATGATAGAAATATTTATTATGATGAATATATTTTTGAAAAATGATAAAAATTATATCATATAATTTTTTTATAGTAAATATTTATTAAACATCTATTTTTATATGAAATCAACTAATTTTGGAAAAAAAAATCAATGAACATAAAGGTTAGTAAAATAATTCTACAAAGAAAATGAACTTTAAAATAAAAAGGAAAATAATGGGACACCTAGATCTCACTTTACAAATGAAAGGAACCTAACTCTTTTATAGTATAAAAATGTTAGATATTCAGCCTTTATTCACCATTAATACACTCGAAACAATAAAAATAAGTATTTCAGCAATAATGAATCAAAACTAGTCTATATTAGATCAATAACATGTTACGCACAACCTATATAAAAATTCGGTTATATAAATGATCTAAGTAAATTGTAGAAGGATTGAAGATTAAAACATGATATTGTTAAAAGACGGAGAGCTAGAAGACTCAAGATTATACATACCCGTTGATCTTTAAAAATTTTGTAGAATGCTTTAAGAGAAAAATGGTTTCCAAAAAATATAGGATGTAGGGTGAATAAGGTTAGGGTGGAAGAGGGAGAGGGGAGAGAGGGGTATATAAGAAGAGGATAAAATAGTTTTGTATGTATTTTTTTAGAGCCCACATTGTCATAACATAGTTTTTTTGCTATCTTTATCGTTTTAACATACTATATTTTAAAATTATTATCAATATATCCCCTAAAAGATTGAATTTATTTTCTAAGACCTCATTTTTCTTGAGATTTTTTTTTAATTTTAATGTCGAATAAGACAAATTGAATACGTATAGATCCGACATTTAATGTAATTAAATTAGTATATATCTATTATATATAAAAGAAACTTATTCCTTTTCTCATTCAATATTATTAATGAGTTTGTCCAAAAAAGAATTTTTAAAATTTGAATTCATTTGAAATAGTAAATTATTAAAAGATCATTTACTATTCTTAGAAATTGAGGTTATACCTTATTAAATGACATTATGTGCTCGTTTAGAAGTGTTTTTCTAGAAAAACACTTAAAAGTATATTTAAAACTTTTAAAGTGTTTTAAACCCCGAAACACTTAAAAGTATATTTAAAACACTAAATATGTTCTTCTTAAAAAAACAATTAATGTGATTAATAATGTCAAAATTATTTTTAATAATTTTTTTAAATTTTAATTTCTATTCAAAAAGAACTTTTTTCTTTTAGAATAAGCACTTCCAAACAGGTCTTATATTGTATTAAATATTTTAAAAATAATAATATATTATTTATAAACTAAATCTTCCCATTTCGAAAAGGGTAGGCGCGGTAAGAGTATTAAATAAAAGTCCTAAATAATAGTTTAATTACATAAAATTGAGAATTTTATCTTTGATATATGTTTCAAGTAAAAAGTAGTCTACAAAAGTTTACAGCCCAATATATTTATTTTTGAAAATATTATACTTCTTGTTAGATTTGTATTAAACATAATTTAAACTATACATGAATCATGAATATATAAAGCACTTCACTAATTTATCAAATATTATACGATTGAATAGTCTTGGATTAATCTTCATAATATGTTTGTGTTCTTATCTATAAGTATATGCTATTTGATAGTCTATAATTTAATATTTCTGGTTCCAAAAATGAAGTGGCTATTACATTGCTAAATGTGTAGAGAACGTTCTCGTCCACCTAGGCATGTCTTTCTCGAACATATGTTTAATCTTAGATAAGAAAAGCAATCTCACATATATGAATTGGATGATGGTTTTTGCTTAAACTCCTTTATTGTCTTTCTATTTTCAGTTAATGAAACAATATAAAATCTATGAATAATCTTCTCAATCTTTTTTTTACTATATAAGTATGATAAATTCATATTATGTTAGCCTTATATAATGTTTTATGTTTTTAATTCGTACAAAATTTTGAGTTTTTTATCATTATATTATTTAACTCTCTTCTAAACTATTTTTACATTATATAGAATATGTTATTAATACTATATACACCCTTCGTTTCAAAATATTTGTCCACTTTAATGTTCACACATATTAAGAAATGTAATAATTATAGAGTTGAATTGCTTAATTTTTTAACTAGTGTATCACTTTTTGAAAAAAATATTTAATACAATGATACGTTATTTAATATGATACAACGTATTTTTTCTAATTATAATTAAGGATAATTAGTTATTTTTTCAATATGAATCATAACTCGTGGGAGATATTATGGTTATAATTCGAAAATATAATATACTTAAAAGATAAAGATAGAAACAATAACTATGTTATGATTGTCTATGTTTGGATATGTATATAAACTAGGTATTGCCCGTGCCTGAAGTCACTTCTGGAAAAAAATCCAATTTATCGTTAATTTTACTTACTTTGAGTTGCCACGTTGAGAAGTTAAGATATAACAAAATTTCACAAAGACTGTATATTCAATAATAAGTGTCTCAAACTCTCTTAATAACAAAACAATATACCTTGTTCATTCGTTAGTTTCATAGCTCAGTTTTTGTTTTGTTTAGGTTAGGATCAATCTGGTTGATGTTAGGTGGAGGTGGTGATTGATCACTCTTGTTTGTTGTTTGTATTTCTGGTTCATCAAGAATATTATCAAGTATAATACTTGACTAACATGTCAAGTTGGACTTACCTCTTGCAAAAGAATGGTAGAAACACAAATTAGATGGATTACAACGATGTAAATTAGAAAATATTGAAAGTAGATTGTAAATTTTATCTTTTTTGTTTTACTTAAAGATTTATTTCTGAATGCTTTCACAGTTGAATTTCTCTTTTAAAAGGTAAATTATGTTTTTTTCATGTTTTTTCTATATAAAAATAGAAAACGATCCATAAAATTTAACCTAATAATTATTTTAAGTGTCATCAAATAATTTTTATATAACATAGATCTCAAATTACACGTCTCGCCATTGAATAAATGAATTCTTGATAAAACAAATCTCGAATTACATTATTTAGCCACGAACATTAGACACCAACCCCTTGTTTAATTTTGCGGTATATAATATTAAAAAAACCTTTGTGGATTACTAACAAACTTTGAAAATTTAATAAGAAAATAAAGTTAAAAGTTCACAATCAAAAGTAAAAGAAAAAAGAGTAATAAAAAGTAAAAGATCGGTGGCGCAAGAAGCAGAGTGGAAAATCGATGGCCATCAAGGAATAGAAGATCGACGGCTATTCTAGAATAGAAAATAATTCTTTTTACTTCTTTTAAATGAGATTGGTTTCAAAAAAATAAAAAATAAAAGATTATTTAAGATGGATGGTAATAGAGATTTGAGAAAAGAAAAAATGAGGCAAGTTAGCTTAAAAAAATCTCAAATAAAGAATCTAATCATCAACTTCATATGAATTTAACAAAATAGTCTTGAACAGTTGATATTTTTCTAATTATTAAAGAAAAAGTATTCCCTGAACTATCCCCTTTGTAACAGTACAAATCTTATGTGGAGACAAAAATTAAGTTTGAGAACTATTCGGGTAACTTTCAAATTTCAGGTCCTAAAACAATAACAAACCTATATAGTTCAGGGACCATGTAGGGAATTTCGTCATTATTCATAAGGAAGATTATCAGATGGTTCAAATGTATGCATGAGTTAAGAGACATAACTATTGTAGAAAAAATGAATTTAGAAAAGACAGTTCAAAATACAACTAATGATCAAGTCAATTATACAAATCAGCTTGGTAATTTTGTGAAATTACTGAGGTAAAAACCAACTTATCTTTAAGCAAACTTTGGATATATTATAACTTCTAGACAGTAAAGGTAGATTGGATATCTTTTAAAGAATATAGCTGTAAAGATAGTAACGGTCTTTGATATCATGCTGCGATGATTTGCATGTATTGGCATTCAAGACCTCTAGTACATTGAGCACGAACAAAGAAACTGCAAACACATGCTCTGTTTCTTTCATAATACGGTGTTGTTCTCTACAGCTTTAAAGTCGTATCTTTTGGACATTTATAATCTATACCAGCTCTTGCCTGTATATATCAACATTAAAGAAAATAGCAACTAAAAAACAAAGATTAAATAAACCCTCACCAAAATCCATACCTTGCGATCATGCTCCTCAGCAGAATATCCACGATTTACATCACTCTTTGGGATTGAATCATGGGAATGATACTATAGTGAGTAATATTTACTTTGCTAAGATTGGCTCATATGCTAATATCCAGTTTTGAATTACATTATACTACTTTCAGATTTTAGAATTCAGATGTTGAATGCACTAAAGGGATTTGCTAAATATAGATATTTATGCCACTTTTTCAACAGTTTTTGATGTTGAACTCCCATGCGTGTTTAACATTTATAACACCATAATAGTGCAGCGGCCATGGTATTTAAACCTCTAAACTACACGGATTCCACTAGCTAAACATGTGTATAAAAAATAAATACACACAAATGCAATTAAACCATAAGCTTAAATCTGAAAATTATGTAAAAGTGGTGAGATTGGGTTGAAATTAAATTAAGTTTCATTTACATAAGCATAAGTTCCTATATTATGCAAAAACTACACTCTATTTTTCTATACTATGCAGAAATTGGTCTCTACTTCCCTATACTATGCAACCCCTTGAATATGCAACGTATTACACCTATATATAGGGACCTACACTTAATATTAGGGACCTGTAGTGCAATTAACTCAAAAAATTAAGTTGTTGCCCGAACCCTTTTAGCCGCCCTTGATATTACCATAATGTATTCATAAGACACTCACTTAAAAGAATTTTTGAAGAGGAAACCATACCTCTGGGTTAGGTATATCTCAAACGAACCCAGAGAATCACGGACTATTTTGTTAATTTTAAAAGTTATGGATATACGTAGGACCTATGATATTATGGTCAAGGAGATTCAAATCCTTTTACATAGAATTGTAATAGACCCAACACTGTGATCGGGATGAAGTCAAAATTTGGTCTGGTAATGAAGTTATTTAAAGAAAATATAGGAAAAATGCTTTAACTGAAACATTTGAAGTTGGCAATATTGTCTTGTTCTCAAGAAACCAATTAATTTATTATTGTTTAATATGACTTGTTTTACTTGCATAAAACAATATATATGACGGTTGCAATATATCTTATTCACACTTAAACGTTATCATAGTCAGAATCATTCGGACTTAATGGTTTTGGAAACAATTTATTTTATAAAGCTAGCATTTACTTACACAGATATATGATGACACAAACGTAATTAGATTTCAAAGAGATCATAATACATAATAGATTAACACAAATTAAAGACCATTAATATATAGTGCCCAACTTAATACATAAACTTTTAACAGATCTAATTTAATAATATATTTAAAGCCCTGTATCACCTCGGTTTGCAAGTTTTCCCTTGTGGTTATAAATCTAGTTTTGTACAAACCTAGGGGTGAGTCCAGTCTCATCACGGCAGATATCTGCATCCTTTAGTAGCTTTTTCCATAGCTTCCAACTCTTTGTTTCGGCAAAATCTTTGACCTTTTTACAAATTGACATTCCACAGTCTTAAATATTCTAATAGTGATCACTGTGCTGCAGCAAATTGAATTCCACTTAAAAAAACAAAAAAAAAATGAAATGTTAGTCAAATATAAATAAATAAACTATATATAGTATTTGTTAAAACTTACTCGAGGTGATGTTTGGGCAAAGGAAAAGTGGATGCTTATTCCCAGGAATTTGAATTTATGTTCTTCACCATTTTCTCCAACCAAAACCATCGATTCATCATGCTTTGGCATATGATGCTTCACAAACCCATGAAGGACATGCTACAATCCAATATAAAAATTAATAAATGTATTAATTAGCAGCTTTTTCAAACAAAATTACACTCACCATCTTATAACATCCGCTAACGTTTGAGGCAATTTTGGATTTAAATTTCCTTCAAACTCTTTTGCTCTCCCCATTATATTCTCACTGCATAATATACCCACCAATTTAGTTTCCTTTACTCCGTCAACTCTATATACGATTATATAAATAATTGAAAAATCTGCTTCTTCTTTTAAATCTTTTGGTCCCAATCTCAACCTGTAAATACATTATAATCTCTCAGAATATTTTACTGTTTAAATTTCATAATTATCTGAAAAGAAATTAAAGATATACATTCATATTTTCAAGTTCACAGCTAGGAACTCGCAGTCTTTTCTGTTTTGCTTCATATCTTTCATTATCTTGCCAGTAAATAAAAATACACAGCTACGGATTGAGGTAAATGTTACAATTTCCAATAAAACGATAAATTGTCCTTGTGCAATAAATCTCATATATAATTTCTCACTGCATAATGTAGCACACCAATTTAGTTTCCTTTACTCCATTTTTATATATTTTAGAAAATATATTATTCACCTGTTTCTTCTTTCAATCCCCTGGTCACAACCTCAACCTGCAAATATACACTATCAGATTCCAGACCAGAGCATCAATAAACTACAATTATTTATTACAACCTAAGTTTCATCATTGAAAAGAAAACTGAGAGAAATTAAAAGAGGTAGATAAACACTCACATTGGATTGAATGTAACCCAAAAAATTCTCTGATCCGCCCATCATAACATATTGAATGTAAATTATCTTGATTTGGGTAATCCTTTATATTTATTCTTCGATGGCTCCTTTGATCAACTTCTTTTCAACCTAGCCTGAGATACATAAGAGAATAGGTTAATGTTGTTGTTGGATTTACAAAGCGAAGGTTTCGAATCAGATTGTGTGAATTTTCTTTGTTATTTCACAATTCCTTCTTGAATTTAAACAGATAAATATATATAAATCATTGAAAGCTAAATGTAAAACACTATATAAGGGTAAGTAACTAACCTTCTTTTACACTAGCTTCATGATAATCTCATATACATCATCAGCAATAAGAGGAGCCTTTAAACCAGATCTCTCACTGACATGGTGGTACATGTCTTTGATGTTGCAACAAATACAGGAGTACACCATGATTAGCTTCTAAAATTTGAAGTAACAATTATAATCATTAGTAATTAAAAATTTCTTACGTTTCAGAAAATGATTTCTTGGTACTCTTGTGTAGATTCGAATCTGCAATCCTTGCAAACAGCTGCATACATAAACATTCAATCTCAATAACTGGGTATTTAATAAATCCCTAATTAAGATCTTGTACATCAATACACAAAATTAAAATCTGGAAATTGTGAATCGGAAAATGAAATAAAGCAAAGAACAAATGGTATATAAGAAACATACGGATGCAAAGAAAAAAGTCCAAACAGTAATAATTATGGCCAACTCTGAAAAATTGTAGAAGAGATGATATTAGGTTAATTAACATATGTATATAAATATACTTAAATCAGATAATCTGAAGAATTGTAAAAGTGATGAGATTAAGTTAGAAATTATTCATCTCTTACCTTATTTTGTGTTCATCGCCGAGGGACTTTAATGGCTGCGATGTAGCCTCGATGGGTGTGAAGACGATGAGGCGGTGAGGGTGTGAGCCTTGATGTGATGGTGATGGTGATGATGATGGTGGTGTCGACGGTGAAGGGTGACTGATGACGGCAAATGATGACGACAACATGAGCGGCTTGGTGGTGGAGAATAGTTTCGAATGGGGAGAGGCGAAGAATATGGGTAATGATAAGTGGGGCCAGAGTCGATCCTAACCACCACTTATGTTTTCCCAGAATCGATTCTGGCAAAACTTCGAAATATAATATATAATATAGATATATATATATAATATTGTAAATTCCAAATAAACAAATACACATACACATACACACAAAATCAATTTCACCTTTACCACGTCACTACAAAGGCATTTTTATCTTAAAGCAATTTCGTAAACAACATCAACACCAACAATAGGTATGTAATTTAAATCTTGAGTCTTGTAGCTCTTTGTCCTTCGAAAGATGGATTATTTTGAGTCATTCTTATGAACCTTCCCCAAGTGTTTCTAATCTTCACCTGGGCATTCGACATTTAAAAAGAAAAGTATTTAAAAAAATTGTTTTATATGTATGAATATTTTTCATTTGTATAATTAAATATATATTGACTTATATTGTCATTAATTAAAAAAATAGTTAATATCGAGCCTTATAATTAATTTTTTGTTTAATATATGGACATTGAGTGTAATATTTCATATTATAAAGACATATATTGCATTTAATTCCAAAACCGTTTTGGGGCCAATATCCCAACCCACTTTTCCTTATTTCAGTAGAGTATTGGATTACCGACCAAAAAAATAGAACATGAAATATGATAAAACTTAAAATTTCACTTTCTTGATTTAGAAAATCTAAAAAAATTATTTTAATTTGTCCCATACTATTTTTGAAAATTAGATCCTATGTTACATTTATATAATGTAACAGAGTATTGTGTCTTCCTCTTTAATCATTGATCTCATTTGACTAAATTAATTTTTCGTAATAATAATGTGTATTATGGTGTTTAATAAAATATAATTGAAGCGGATGACTAATAAAAAAAAAAAAAAATCAGGGAAACTATAGATTATTTTATATTTATACTTGTAAAACTATAATAACCTTTATTATATATTATGAAAAAATCGGCATAATTCTTAACTAATAGTATACAATTTATCAGTGAAAAATATAGGTATGACATCAAAAATTTGTCCCATATGCAAAGAGATTGTAAGGGCGGATCCCTTCAAGTCCCAGGGGGCTCAAGTCCTCCCCCCTTGAACCCGTAAATTTTAGAATACGTCAATGCAATTTTGTCCCGAAAAATAATTTAAACCCCTCTGAATATTTGTGTAAACAATGTATACTGTAAAGAACACATTAAATGGCTTAATAGTATAGAACTTTGCATTTTAGCATTAAAATGGAGGTTATGTGTTCAAATCATAGCAATTGCTTTATCTTTTTTATTAATAAAGATTTATGTTATAAATTTGTCAACTTTTATAAAACCTACTTTGAGTTTTATAATAGTATTACTTAGTAATTTATTATTGATATTACTTAAATAAAATTAGTGCTTAATTTTTACAAATGATTAATTTCTCATCTTTATAAATTAAAATATAACATATGGTATATTAATAATTTAATATAATACTACTAATACCATATAAATTAAGTGTATATAATGGTGTTGGTTTACATATTTTGGGGTTAACTAGTAACAGATAAATCCATCAATTAAAGAAAAGAAAAGCGTCAAGACATTGGATTCTCTTAGTTGCATTGCTAGTTATATGTTTATGTGTCATATTTTTACCTTAAAAAATCTCTAGAAGCTTTGACTCCTGATTCCCGTATATTTTAAGCCCCCTCTCAATTTAGTTTATGGATCCGCCTCTGATCCTAATATACAACTCTTAACATGCATATGGATAATTGTCATCTTAGTAAGTTTGCTGGGACAACGCAAATAGTGGCACGTAAGCTACAGACTAAGCAACCAAATATGCGGTCCATTGCGGACATTTATGCATCAACCCGGCCTTGTACATTAGAGGAGCTGGATACAGTGAGGGGAACAACTTTTCCATCAAGCTCGGGAACAACTTTTCCATCACGCTCATTGATCCCCTATGTGACATCGATAGGAAAGGGAAGAGGCATGTGGCAGAAGAACCCAAAAGTAGCAATTCTCGTAAAGGAAGGAAACTACCAATTGAACGTAGACACCAGGTATAATATTTTTCTCCTTTATTGATTAATAGATGTCATGATCCTCGTCAAGTATTCATAACTTCCCGTTGGTCCCTGGTTATTTAAGTTTATCTTCGTAATTTTTGATTTATATTATCGGTTTGTATTTTGTTGTTTATATGATATAATATAGGTTAATTTTAAAAATTTATGGACTTATAGTGAGATTAATTTAAAAAATAGGAAACATATTGTTTAATTTTTGCATAATGCAATTTTTATTCGGTTTCAATTGGTCTATTTTTTTAGCATATCTTTTTAAGCTTTAAGTTATAGTATTTGTATGAATATTTTGTTATATATTTGATAAATAAAGGGTATATGTATAAAATAGGTACTAATAGTGTGATTATATAAAAAACAAATTATGGCAATTTTTTCAAACTATAGGGACCTATAGTCTAATTACATTAAAATAAAATATACCATTACCCCAATCACTTAGCCCCCTATAGAAGTATCTTGATCCACCCCTTATTAATCTTATATGAATTATTTGAATTATTTAAACAGAAAAATAATGAAAAGAATAACAAGTCTTATTATGCGCCACAATTCTTAACACTATTATGGATTTATAGGAGATGAATTAATCATTAGTTAAGGATGATATTTCTAGGAGAATAACATATGTGTTATCTCTAGATAAGACATAATGATTTTTATTAATGGACCTATCAAAAAAAAACGTGACACTGAAATTTTTCTAGTCCAGTTTGATTCTGGTTGGGTAAGTTGATATAAGGCTACTCAAACTTGGTCATCTTTTGATATTTTATTAAAACTTAATAATTTAAAATGAAAAACTCAACAATCTTTATAAAAATAAAATGATTAACAACTCAAAATGTAAAATAAAATTACAATTTTGCATTGTAAAAATTAATCGAAAAATATTACAATCTTAAGTAATTTATAAAATTTACAAAACATACAATCTTCAAATGTTGATCTTTAAATATAATAGACAAGTTAAGTGGGAGAATCAGACAAAGTTTTTTTTTTCTTTTTGCCTTCGGCTGTTTTTTTTAAAATTATTATTGTAATGATAAGTGGGGCTCGATCCTAGCCACCACTTATGTTTTCCCAGAATCGATCCTGGCCACCACTTAATTGGGTAAATCAGGACCGTAGGAAAAACTTCAAAATATAATATATAATATAGATATATATATAATATTTTAAATTCCAAATAAACAAATACACATACACATACACACAAAATCAATTTCACCTTTACCACGTCATTACAAAGGCATTTTTATCTTAAAGCAATTTCGTAAACAACATCGACACCAACAATAGGTATGTAATTTAAATCTTGAGTCTTGTAGCTCTTTGTCCTTCAAAAGATGGATTATTTTGAGTTATTCTTATGAACCTTCCCCAAGTGTTTCTAATCTTCACCTGGGCATTCGACATTTAAAAAGAAAAGTATTTATAAAATTGTTTTATATGTATGAATATTTGTCATTTGTATAATCAAATATATATTGACTTATATTGTCATTAATTAAAAAAATAGTTAATATCGAGCCTTATAATTAATTTTTTGTTTAATATATGGACCTTGAGTGTAATATTTCATATTATAAAGACATATATTGCATTTAATTCCAAAAACCGTTTTGGGGCCAATATCCCAACCCACTTTTCTCTATTTCAGTAGAGTATTGGATTACCGACCAAAAAAATAGAACATGAAATATGATAAAACTTAAAATTTCACTTTCTTGATTTAGAAAATCTAAAAAAATTATTTTAATTTGTCCCATACTATTTTTGAAAATTAGATCCTATATTACATTTATATAATGTAACAGAGTATTGTGTCTTCCTTTTTAATCATTGATCTCATTTGACTAAATTAATTTTTCGTAATAATAATGTGTATTATGGTGTTTAATAAAATATAATTGAAGCGGATGACTAATAAGAAAAATAATCAGGGAAACTATAGATTATTTTATATTTATACTTGTAAAACTATAATAACCTTTATTATATATTATGCAAAATCCGCATAATTCTTAACTAATGGTATACAATTTATCAGTGAAAAATATAGGTATGACATCAAAAATTTGTCCCATATGCAAAGAGATTGTAAGGGCGGATCCCTTCAACTCCCAGGGGGCTCAAGTCCTCCCCTCTTGAACCCGTAAATTTTAGAATACGTCAATGCAATTTTGTCCCGAAAAATAATTTAAACCCCTCGGAATATTTGTGTAAACAATGTATACTGTAAAGAACACATTAAATGGCTTAATAGTATAGAACTTTGCATTTTAGAATTAAAATGGAGGTTATGTGTTCAAAAATTGCTTTATCTTTTTTATTAATAAAGATTTATGTTATAAATTTGTCAACTTTTATAAAACCTATTTTGAGTTTGATAATAGTATTACTTAGTAATTTATTATTGATATTACTCAAATAATATTAGTGCTTAATTTTTACAAATGATTAATTTCTCATCTTTATAAATTAAAATATAACATATGGTATATTAATAATTTAATATAATACTACTAATACCATATAAATTAAGTGTATATAATGGTGTTGGTTTACATATTTTGGGGTTAACTAGTAACAGATAAATCCATCAATTAAAGAACAGAAAAGCGTCAAGACATTGGATTCTCTTAGTTGCATTGCTAGTTATATGTTTATGTGTCATACATTTACCTTAAAAAATCTCTAGAAGCGTTGACTCCTGACTCCCGTATATTTTAAGCCCCCTCTCAATTTAGTTTATGGATCCGCCTCTGATCCCCATATACAACTCTTAACATGCATATGGATAATTGTCATCTTAGTAAGTTTGCTGGGACAACGCAAATAGTGGCACGTAAGCTACAGACTAAGCAACCAAATATGCGGTCCATTGCGGACATTTATGCATCAACCCGGCCTTGTACATTAGAGGAGCTGGATACAGTGAGGGGAACAACTTTTCCATCAAGCTCGGGAACAACTTTTCCATCACGCTCATTGATCCCCTAGGTGACATCGATAGGAAAGGGAAGAGGCATGTGGCAGAAGAACCCGAAAGTAGCAATTATCGTAAATGAAGGAAACTACCAACTGAACGTAGACGTATAATATTTTTCTCCTTTATTGATTAATAGATGTCATGATCCTCGTCAAGTATTCATAACTTCCACTTGGTCCCTGGTTATTTAAGTTTATCTTCGTAATTTTTTATTTATATTATCGGTTTGTATTTTGTTGTTTATATGATATAATATAGGTTACTTTTAAAAATTTATGGACTTATAGTGAGATTAATTTAAAAAATAGGAAACATATTGTTTAATTTTTGCATAATGCAATTTTTATTCGGTTTCAATTGGTCTATTTTTTTAGCATATTTTTTAAGCTTTTAGTTATAGTATTTGTATGAATATTTTTTTATATATTTGATAAATAAAGGGTATATGTATAAAATAGGTACTAATAGTGTGATTATATAAAAAACAAATTATGGCAATTTTTGCAAAATATAGGGACCTATAGTGCAATTAAATTAAAATAAAATATACCATTACCCCAATCACTTAGCCCCCTATAGAAGTATCTTGATCCACCCCTTATTAATATTATATGAATTATGTGAATTATTTAAACAGAAAAATAATGAAAAGAATAACAAGTCTTATTATGCGCCACAATTCTTAACACTATTATGGATTTATAAGAGATGAATTAATCCTTATTTAAGGATGATATTTCTAGGAGAATAACATATGTGTTATCTCTAGATAAGACATAATGACTTTTATTAATGGACCTATCAAAAAAAAACGTGACACTGAAATTTTTCTAGTCCAGTTTGATTTTGGTTGGGTAAGTTGATATAAGGCTACTCAAACTTGGTCAGCTTTTGATTTTTTATTAAAACTTAATAATTTAAAATGAAAAACTCAACAATCGTTATAAAAATAAAAAGATTAACAACTGAAAAATGTAAAATAAAATTACAATTTTGCATTGTAAAAATTAATCGAAAAATATTTCAATCTTAAGTAATTTATAAAATTACAAAACATACAATCTTCAAATGTTGATCTTTAAATATAATAGACAAGTTAAAAAAAGTATTTTTTTTATCATTCTCTTTAATTTCATTCTTCTCTTTTCTAACAAAATAATCATCTCATCCATTGTTCTCATTGTCTTTGTTTTTCCACATTGTTGCGTTTCTCCAAATTGATTCGTCGTTATTTTATTTCTTTTTTTGATCACTTACCTTTTTAGGTTTTTTTTTTAATTTAATAATCAGATTATTCTTTAGTACATTAATAAAGGGTTCAAATCTTGTCAACTACTAGTACCCAATCTCTTATTCATTAGTTACTTTACTCGTTCTCTCTCTTGAGAAGTGTTGAGACTTTTCATAATCCAATGTCATAAATTTTATATGTTCATATTAAATGCTCATTTTCTATTTTTCAATCGATATTTTTTATGTGTATTGTATATTAGTTGTCTAATTTTTAAGGTTTTTTCTATTCATTATATTTCATTTATTTTCTAATCGTGCCTTGGGTCTTTCTCGGCTTGCTTGTGAAAACTCCTCTTAAAGGAAAGAATGGGAGTATTGTAATTCAATTAGATAAATTTGAGGGGTAGGTAATTAGAAGTTAAACTTCAACATCTCATGTGATTAAGAGTTTCTTTGTGGTTGAGAAGGCATTTCATATATTGTGTGAAAGGAAAATGAGCTCCAAAACTATTGGGTTTGTATCAAGTGAGGAAGATATGTATCTGGGTGTAATATTCTTGTCAAGTGTGATATTTTGGATTATTCAGGAAATAAGGTGAGTGAACTAAACCTATGTGATGTGGTTTTTGAAAATTTGTAGAAGGATAGTCTAATGATTTTCCCTGATTTTCATGTTGGTAACTCTCATGATTCCCATCTGAAAGCAATAGAAGGAGGAAACCAAGAGTTATGTGAGTCTAAAATCTTCCATGATTTATCCTAATATTACGGAAATCAAGGATAGTAACTTCAGGTTTGGGACATTGGAGGCTAGTTATGGCTTACCTTTACTAATTAAAAGTGTTTTCGAGATGGGGTTTACTACTTTGTCTAGACTTTTGAGATGTAAAGTTTTTCTATGAAGGGGAAGTTTAATGGAAAAAATTGTTTTCAGAAAATTATGAAGAAGGTATTAAGCTTTAATATTTTATCCTCCTGGGATTAAGACTAAAAATATATTGGTGAATCCCTTTAAAAAATATTGAAAAGGTATTTAATGTTTGGAAAGATTGTTTGGTAGGACAATTTTTAGTAAGTCTCCTGATTTCTACATGGTAAAGAGCATGACTCATATTCCCTAGAAATGAATTGGAACACATATTATCAAATATAATATAAATATGAAAATTTTCAAATTTTAAAGTGAAGGAACTTATAACAAGATACTTGAGCAGGTGTGGAATGTTGGAAGCAAAATCATGTTGTTAAGAAAGAGGGGTCATGGTATGATGCTTGAAAAGATATATACTAAGAGGTTCCATAATAAAGAAGATTTTGCTACAATTGTAGATAAAGGATGTAGTTTTATATGTGGGTAGTGCAATTCGTGTTGTTGATCAAATGGACGCAATTATTGTTACTAGACTAAGATTGACCTAGTATAGATTGTGTATTGAAAATTATATCTCTAGAAACTTAATTCATTAAGTTTATGGTTATTTTAATGAAGAAACGTGTCATGATGTTGAAGTGGTTTATGTGTGGTATTTCCTACTAAGTGTAGGTTTGTAAGGAAGCAATTATAACATTGCAGATTGCACTAAGAAAAAGAAATACATGGAGGTAAATGTTTAGGCACCATGATAAACGATAGTTTCTACATTAAATGTAAGGGAGGTCAATAGGGCCTTTAAGCGACATGAAGTTTCTAAATTCTTTAAATAAATTAAAATAGATGTTGTGCATCTCCTAGAAATTAAAATGTTAAAATCTAAATATGATGAATAATATAATCATTTCATTGGTTGAGAATAATGTAATTATTAATTCTTGCATTTCAAAATTGACACTAAAAAAAAACATTTGGAACACTTGTTTAAGCATTGTGTGAATTGTTATTGAACACTAAGTGGTACATCAAACACCGAGCACATTATTTTAACATTGAAAAACATATTTAGCACAAGATTTCAAAAGTTAAAACTGAAAAATAACGAAACATTTTATTTTTTATTAATACACTAACCAATATACATTGAGAGCTTTGACCTTGACACACGGGTTAAAAATATTATAATAAAAAAGCTTACTATATTATTGATAAGACTGAAATAGTTACCGGTCCCTCATTAGAAGCCAACCCAGTTCATGTACCAAAGATTTCTTGAAATCACGAATGTTTAGTACTGTTCCTTCGATCAAGCTCCTCGAGCGTACAGTATGGATCTGTTCTTTAAACAATCGAGATCCATTTAATCTAGGGAGTTTGACAGCAATCAAGAAAAAGGAAAAGGGTAAAATCCAATTTTTGTTATCAGAGTGTGATCAAGTAGTCGAGGTAAAATATAACATAGTTCATATTTGTTTCAAAAGCTTCAGATTTGACACAATTAACAGAATAAACTATGATCTTTGATGTAATCTTTAAGTAAATAAATGAAAATTTAAAAGAAAGAATCCTAGAACATTTTTTGTTCTGATTCAATGTACTTTGTCAAGTATAGGATCATTGGTTTTAATAAAAAGAAAAAGTTATTATGTGTAATATATGGACCTATAATGTATTCAGGTTTTAACCAGTAAGGGTTAAAAGTCTGAAAGTTAAATTAGGTTGACATAAATATTGAAATACAATAGCTAAATTGTATAAATAATTAACTCAATGCATGCTAAAAATCAAAAAAAAGTTTATATTCCAAATAAGGCTTACAGATTTCTACTATGAAGACCTAGAGTATTTTATTCCCTCACTATCTTTTTCCAAATACATTTTTTTCGACAAATTTGCATTGAATAACATTCTCAACTTTGAATTATTTTTGCCAAGTTACAATAGAGAAAATTATCCCAGAAAAGAAAGTTTCCAATAAGAGGGTGCTATTCTAAGAGTAAGCTTGTAAAAAATTAGGCATAAAAAAAAGCACTTTAAGAATCATGAGGATAAGTGTTTGATCAATGAAAAATCAACCCCAAATATTAGTGGGTCTTGCAAAAAATAAAGAAGTCTCATGTAACAAGATTGATTTTTCTACACTTACAAAATTAAACATTAATTCGATGTTCTTTGTTTAAGTTTTCGTAAAATTTATTTGGAAACTGTTAGGTAAATTAAAATTAAAGGTAGAGCATGATATATTATAATGTTAGGTTTGGGTTTGATAATTTCTGAGAATCTTGATTGTAATGTTATAGAATTTAGTGTTTGTTCCATGGATTAAGTTTAAGTGGTGCATGTTTAAGCTAAACATGCATTTATATCCTACAAGTTGTTTTGTAATGAAATTATTTTTTCTTTAGATAAAAAATGTCTAAATCTCTTTAAAATATTACTTCTTTTCTAATAAGATTACCTAGTTAGTTGAGAAAATTTTGTAAGAAAGCAAAAGGTGACTTATCTGCTCGTCCTTTGTAGTTTCACGCTAATCATTCTCTCTGCCCTACAGCTTTATCTCCATCTTCTAATGTGTTCTCTTGAGAAAACCTAAAGAAAATTATTTAATCTAATCAAATTTGTGTCATATCTATCTCGTTATCCCTCTAAATCTAAATCTGTTAAATTGATACATTCCTCTGCCTATTTGCACTGGTCTTATGGTAGTCTTATGGTAGTTCTGATGATTTTTATCAACATTACCAGCAAGGTGTTTTCTCTTTTTTATTCTTTTATGTTATAGATTATTTATTTTAATTTCATTTATTTTGATCTATTAATGTTTTGTTGTATAATTTTTATTAATTTAGGGTTTCAATATTTTTATTTTTGTATAATCCATTAGTCAAACAGCGTGGTACAGTTTCTTTTGGGTAATATTCTTGTTTCTAAACTCGTAATTAATTATGTTTTTGTTATTTGTATATTTATGTATTTTAATGCTTGTCTGTTGTGATGTTTCTTTTTCTTTCTCTATGGTTTATGGATAAAGGCATGTCTTTATTGGTTGAAATAAAAAACTGCTTGTATTAAATTAGTACAAAATTTAAAAGATAATTTTGGTTAAAATATTGATGTAGAAACATTAGATGAGGTTGTTGGTACTTACCTCTGTATCATCAAGAGTTATTTATTGTTGTTTAGGTTAATTACTTGCTTTAAATACTTAAATCCTTATAGTATCTTTTATTTAATATGTTGTTACATTTGTTTAATTATTAAACAAAATAATTTTTAAGCAAAAAGTTAACAGTTGAAGGATTATGGTAATTGTACTTTTACCTTTAATCATTATTCATTTGGTTATTTAGTAATAGCTTTAAGTTTTAAATTATAAGAAGTCTAAAGATGTAAGAATATGGAAAAGATATGTATGAGCCATAAAATTATGAAATTTTAGTTTCTTCATAACTCAGTGGTTTAGAAGAGTGAAAGAGTAAATTAGAATTGAATATTTTGAATATTATTAGATTTAAAATTAATTTTTTTACAGAAATTTGCACCATTGGTCTATGTGTTATGCAAATTAATAAAATATACCTATCGTTTAAAATGAATGTGTTATGTAAATTAATCAAATATATCGTCTTTCAAAATGTAGCAATTACATAGGGGTATTTTCTCAACGATAATACAAGGGTATATTTGTTACTTTTTGAAATACACGGTTTTTTCTTCTTGGATAATAACAATTTTTTATTACAAATTAGCTAAGGTAACCTTGTGCTACTTTAAAGCTTTCGATTTATAATACTTAGTTGATTTTTCATTACAATTTGCAAGTCTATATTATTATCTAACTTGAAGTTTATCTTTACTTATAATGTCATTAATTAAAAAAATAGTTAATATCACAATCTATAATTCAATTTTCGTTTAATATAGGTACCTTGAGCGTAATATTTACTAATATAAACTTCAAGTCAGCAAAGGCGGTCTCGAATGTATATTCTGAAGGCAGCTCCATTAATAAATCTATTTGTGGGGTAAGATCCGTATATTCTGTCATAGCAAATTATGAACACACTGAGTATTAGTATAATGCACACATTTGTTAAAGAAATAATAATGATTTAGAACGTATGTAAATGTACAAACTTCGAATGTACTAGATTCTTTCAATCCATCTTGTTACAAACCAAAATACAAAATAAGAATTTAGACCTTTTTCATAATGTAAACTACTAAAGGACAATAGTTTTAATGACAAAAACATTGTCAAACCTTGAGCAAGTGCCTATTACACTTCTGCTTGAATATTCTGAGATCATTTTTGTTCCAAATCTCCGTGTTATGTAAATCCTCAACAAAATGTAAATCATTGCTGCTCCAATTCACTAGTCTTTGGGTTTTTAGAATCTGAATCTTTCATATATTCTTGTTTTACCACATCAACAAACTCATTCAATGGAATTTCATTGCGAGTTTTATTTACTTTTCCTTCCACACTCTTACCATTCGGCAAAAGTACACGAAAATTTAAAATCTTTTCTAATTCATAACATGATATCTTCTTGACATTAGGCACAAGTGCGGGTATTTTCCTAAATCCTTGAGAAGAAGAATACCCGCACTTGAGGATAAGAAAGACCTGCACTTGTGCCTAATATGAAGAATATATCATGTTATGACTTAGAAAAGATCTTCAATTTCCGTGTACTTTTGCCTAATGGTAAGAGTGTGGAAGTAAAAATAAATGAAACTCGCAATGAAATTCTATTGAATGAGTTTGTTGATGTTATAAAACAAGATTATACGAGATATTCAGAGTCTAAAAAAATCCAAAGACCGGTGAACTTGAGCAGCGATGATTTACATTTTGTTGAGGATTTACATAACACAGAGATTCGAAACAAAATGGATCTCAGGATCATTAAGCAGAAGTGTAATAAGCTTTTGCCCAACGTTTGACAATGTTTTTGTCATTAAAATTAATGTCCTTTAGTAGTTTACATTATGAAAAAATTCTAAGTTCTTGTTCTATGTTTTGGTCGGTAACAGGATAGATTGAAGGAATCTAGTACATTCGAGGTTTGTATATTTACATACATTCTAATTTTTTTTTTAACAAATTAGTGCATTATACTAATATTAATACTCAGTGTGCTCTTAATTTGCTATGACAGAATATGTTGGATCTTACCCCACATACAGATTTATTAATGGAGCTGCCTTCAAAATATACATTTGAGACAACCCTTGCTGACTTGATAGTAAGTTTATATAATTCATTTAACAAATCCAATTTAGTGATTTGGAAGAGGCCAAAGGCTCAAACCCCATTTGTGGAGTTGGTGTTTTCACTTCAAATATTTGTAATATGATAAGACAATTCCCAAAATTGTAAATATGTTTTCCACCATGGTAAAGAAAGATAATAAATTAATACAAAAAAAATCAATATAGAGCTAAAACATTTTTTTAAAACTTTTTGTATGCATTACCTTGTGGAGATTTCAAGGCTTGGATTTATCATTGTTAGCTCAAAACTAGATATGACTTCAACCTACAATATATAAGAAGTAATTTAAGATTAATTATGTTGATTATATAATCATGACAGACTCTTTAAATAGGATTAAATGCATAACATGGTCATTTTCATACTTATGGAGATTTATGTTCTCATACCACATAATTTTATATAAAAAATTAATTAAATTATACCACAAATCAAAACTAAACATTTATAATTGAGAATACTTATGTCTAAAAAAATTGCTTAATGTCTTTATGATAAAAATATTTATTATGATGAATATATTTTAGAAAAATGATAAAAATTATATAATATAATTTCATTATAGTAAATATTTATTAAACATATATTTTTATTTTAAATCAACTCATTTAGGAAAAAAATCAAAATGAACTTGTAAATAAAAGGAAAATAATGGGACACCTAAATGTCACTTTACAAATAAAAGGAACCTAACTATTTTTCTGGTATAAAAATGTGGATATTCAGGCTTTATTCATCATTAATTCACTCGAAACAGTAAAAATAAGTATTTCAGTAATAATGAATTAAAACTAGTCTATAGTAGATCAATAACATGTTACGCACATCCCATATAAAAATTCGGTAATATAAATGATCTAAGTAAATTGTAGAAGGATTGAAGATTAAAACATGCTTATTGTTAAAAGACGGGGAGCTAGAAGACTCAAGATTATACATACCCGTTGATCTTTAAAAATTTTGTAGAATGCTTTAAGTGAAAATTGGTTTCCAAAAAATATAGGATGTAGGGTGAATAAGGTTAGGGTGGAAGAGGGAGAGGGGAGAGAGGAGTATATAAGAAGAGGAGTAAATAGTGTTGTATGTGTTATTTTAGAGCCAACATTGTCATAACATGGTTTTTTTGCTATTTTTATCTTTTTAGCATACTATATTTTAAATATTTATCAATATAGCCACCAAAAGATTGAATTTATTTTCTAAGACCTCATTTTTCTTGAATTTTTTTTTTGAATTTTAATGTCGAATGAGACAAATTGAATACGTATAGATCTGACTTTTAATATAATTAAATAAGTATATATATTATATATAAAAGAAACTTATGCCTTTTCCGATTCAATAGTATTTATGAGTTTGTCCAAAAAAGAATATTTAAAATTTGAATTCATTTGAAATAGTAAATTATTAAAAAATCATTTAGTATTCTTAGAAATTGAGGTTATACCTTATTAAATGACATTATGTGCCCGTTTAGAAGTGTTTTTCTAGAAAAACACTTAAAAGTATATTTGAAACTTTTAAAGTGTTTTAAACCCGGAAAAACACTTTTACAAGAAACACTAAATATGTGCTTCTTAAAAAAACATTTAAAGTGATTTTATATGTCAAACTTATATTTAATAATTTTATCAAATTTTAATTTTTATTCAAAGCGCTTTTTTCTTTTAGAATAAGCACTTTCAAACCGGTCTTATATCGTATTAAATATTTTAAAAATAATAATATATTATTTATAAGCTAGATCTTCCCATTTCCAAAAGGGTGGGCGTGCTAAGAGTATTAAAGAAAAGTCCCAAACAATAGTTTAATTACATAAAATTGAGAATTTTATCTTTGATATATGTTTAGAGTAAAAAGTAGTCTACAAAAATTTACAGCCAAATATATTTATTTTTGAAAATATTATACTGGTTAGATTTGTATTAACCATAATTTTTATCTTAATTTCGAGTTATTCGAAAGATGGATTATTTTGAGTCATTCTTATAAACCTTCCTCAAGTGATTCTGAATCTTCACTTGGGCATTCGACGTTTAAAAAGAAAATTATTTAAAAAAATTATTTTATATGTATTAATATTTTTCATTTGTATAATTAAATATATATTGACTTATATTGTAATTAATTAAAAAAAAGTTAATATCAAGACTTATAATTAATTTTTTGTTTAATATAGGGACCTTGAGTGTAATATTTCATAATATATAAAGACATATAGTGCATTTAAGTCCAAAAACCGTTTTAGGGCCAATGTCCCAACCCACTTTTCCATATATTAGTAGAGTATTGGATTACCGACCAAAAAATAGAACATGAAATATGATAAAACATAAAATTTTACTTTCTTGATTTAAAAAATATAAAAAAATTATTTTAATTTGTCCCATAATCGTTGTGAAAATTAGATCCTATAATACCTTTATATAATGTATCAGAGTATTGTGTTTTCCGTTTTAATCATTAATCTCATTTGACTAAATCAATTTTTCCTAATTATAATGTGTATTATGGTCTTTAATAAAATATAATTGAAGTGTACGATTAAGAAGAAAAATAATCAGGGTAACTATAGATTATTTTATATTTATACTTGTAAAACTATAATAACTTTATTATATATTATGCAAAATCGGCATAATTCTTAACTAATGGTGTACAATTTGTTAGTGAAAAATATAGTTATGACATCAAAAAAATTTCCCATATGCAAAGAGATTGTAAGGGCGGATCCCTTCAAGTCCCAAGGGGCTTAAGCCCCCTGCCCCCTTGAACCCGTAAATTTAAGAATACGTCAATGCAATTTTGTCCCGAAAAATAATTTAAACCTCTCTGAGAATGCATAAGTTATTATGTCTTAATAGTATAGAAACTTTGCATTTTCGCATTAAAATTGAGGTTAGTTGTTCAAATCTTAGCATTTGCTTTATCTTTTTTACAAATAAAGATTTATGTTATAAATTTATCAATTTTTATAAAACCTATTTTGATTTTGATGATATTATTACTTAGTAATTTATTATTTATATTACTCAAATAAAATTAGTGTTTAATTTTTACAAATGATTAATTTCTCGTCTTTATAAATTAAAATATAACAAATGGTATATTAATAATTTAATATAATGCTACTAATACCATATACATAAAGTGTATATAATGGTGCTGGTTTACATATTTTTGGGCTAATAGGAACGAATAAACTCATCAATTAAAGAAAAGAAAAATGTCAAGACGTTGGATTCTCATAGTTGCATTTTGACATTGCTAGTTATATGTTTATGTGTCATATTTTTACCTTAAAAAATTTCTGGAAACGTTGACTCCTAAGCTCCCATATATTTTAATCCCCCTCTTAATTTAGTTTCTGGATCCGCCTCTAATCCCAGATACAACTTTTAACATGCATATGGATAAATGTCATCTTAGTAAATTTGCTGGGACAACACAGATAGTGGAACGTAAGCTACAGACTATGCGACCAAATATGCGGTCTTCGGACATTTATGCATCAACCATGCCTTGTATACAGTGAGGGGAACAACTTTGCCATCAAGCTCAGGTATACCTGCAAGTCAACAGATTGATCCCCAAGGTGACATCGATAGGAAAGGGAAGAGACACGTGGCTGAAGAACCTGAAATTAGCAATTCTCGTAAAGGAAGGAAACTACCTGGACGTAGACACTAGGTATAATATTTTTCTTCTTTATTGATTAATAGACGTCATGATCCTCGTTAACTTTCGGTTAGTCCCTGGTTATTTAAGATTATCTTCGTAATTTTTGATTTATATTATCTGTTTGTATATTTTGTTGGTTATATGATATAATACAGGTTACTTTTTACAATATATGGACTTATAGTAAGAGTAATTTAAAAAAAAACATGTAGTTTCATTTTTGAATATGACCCTATAATGCAATTTTTTATTAAGTTCAATTGGTCTCGTATTTTTTTAGCATATTTTTTTAAGATTTTACTTTTAGTATTTGCATGAACATTTTGTTATATATGGGATAAATATAGGGTATTGTATAATATAAAGACTTATAGTGTGATTATATAAAAATAGTTTTTTTTCTATTTTTGCATATTATCGGGACCTATAGTGCAATTAATATAAAATAAAATATACCATTACCCCAAACCCCGTAAACCCTTACAGAAATATCTTGATCCACTTGATCCACTATTAATATTATCTAAATGATTTGAATTATTCAAACAGAAAAATAATGAAAAGAATAATGAGTCTTATTCTGGGAACACATTTTTTACCAAGAGATTAGATTTGCTGCTAAAGAGATCTAAATTTGGTAGTGAGTGCGTAGATAATCAGTTGTGGAAGATGAGTTCGCCCCAAACTCTTGGAGAAGGTTTGGTTTTTGGAACCGATAATCCAAGATTTCACATTGAACCGGAGGTTGAGCTGAACGTTGAGATACCTCGTCCACTAGGGTCATATCTACCCCCATACTGAATGTGCATAAATTTATGGTCAACAAAAAACTGTTTTGAGTAATTGGAAGTTTTAGGATATTATAAATGATACTCTTAACACGAAATAGATGCTAAAATGCTTAAAAATGTATGTGATTAATTGTAATGACTTTTTTCCATCTTTATTTTGTAATGATTATGAAATCCGAAATTAATAGGTGTTATTAGGGTGTGTTTTAGGTTAGATTGATTTTGATGCTTGATAATGAAACAGATAATGGTAGAATTGTAGGGTTTTATTAAAGTTTTTTAGGATTTAAAAAAAATAAAAATTAATAATGTGAAAATAAAAATTACATCTAATTTGAGTTTTTGTGGCCTAAAAGTGTGTAAAAAAAATTATAGGGAACAAATTGCAATTTTAAAAATATTAAAACACCATCTTGGAATTAATTAGGAATTTTTATGATATTAAAAGGACTAAAAACAAATTACTACAAAAATTTAAATTTATATATTGGGACTAAGATGCAATTTTACATGAAAATTAAATATAAAAAACTGAATTAAAATGGATTTTTTAAAATAAATGAAAAAACAAACTTGTATATTTAAAAAATGAATACTTCGAAAAAAATAATAATTTATCAAAAAAGTTTAAAAATTAAAAAAAATGACCAATTTGTAAATTTAACAAATAGTTAAAAACAAAATTTTTTCTTTTCTTTATTTATTACTGTATGACTAATATAATTTTTTCTGTAATACAGATTGTATTTGGTTTGAATATTGGATGTATTATTTTGATTTTAGAGTTATCTAATTTAATTATTTTATTTTATTTGTTATTGTAATATTTATTTTGTATGTAATTTGTATTTAAATTTTATTTAATTTATATTTCATTTGTAATAATTCGGTGATGTAATAATTTTGATTTAATTATTATTTATCTCTTTTAAATAAATTGCAAATTATTAGTTGACCGACGTGATCTCTAGGACACACGGAGGGGACGGTGGGGGCCGAGACCCGAACAAAAATCCTAACAGAAACCTTGCTAAATGTAACACCCAAGACGGTAAATAAAAAAGTTATATCAGAAATAATTTTAAATGTAACTTATATTATAATTACATATAATTTAAAACAAAACTAGTTAAGGGGAAAGTACGAGGAAATGCGGCACTAAAATTTGCCGTTAGGTCACTAAAAGATGTAGGGTATCCATTGCCGATCGATTTTTTTGTATTTTAGACGACACGTGAAACCCATCTGGTAAGTACGGGAAACACGTTAGCCAGGTGATTGGGCTAACTGTTCGAGAGAGGATACCTCCATGCTACAAATCGTGGAGTAAAGTTCCGACAAAATATCTGTTATTAAGCGATTATCAGTAAATATTAATATTTATATATATGAATTTCTTAATTTAATTAACATTAAAAATAATATTGAATGTATCCATTTTTTGATATACCTAACGGGAGGAGAAGGGATGATTGGAGGTTTATATCTGGTAATTTGGATGATACAATGCGATTACGTTATAAAGACTACAAATATGACACGAAGAAGGACTTTTACTTGTTGGGTAAGAAACCTAGTAATTTATCTGATGAGATCTGGAAGAGGTGTTGTGATTTGTGGGGTTCGAAGGAGGTGAAGGTATACTTATATATTTTTTTTATAAATTATATAATTTAGATTATATATAATTTTATTAATACTTGTGTTTTATATTCTTTCAGAACCAAGCAAATGCGAATAAAATAAACCGAAAGAAACAAAAGAATAAGAGTGGAGCGGGGTCTCGTAAATATTCCCGAACTCGGGATATGCTTTACGAGGTACATTGTTTTATATGTATATATATTGTATTTTGAATAGCTTTTAATTATATTCTGAATGAAACGGGGTGTTGAGAATTTGATCCCGGGTGGGAGGGTGGTAGCTAGGGATGAGGCACTCAAGAAGACATCCATATTCCTCAAATGGGTGGGTTTTTCGAGGTGGTGGGTAAGAGTAAGAAAACACAACAGTGGAGGTCCGAGGGTTATATGAACGCTGATGTACGTTTATTTTAAAAGTAAAATTTTAATTTTATCTTATTCATAATTTAATTTTAATGAAAAAATCCGTGTCGATAATTAAACAGAAATTATTAAGAGATGCTATGAAAGATCAAGTGACTCAGAGTCAATCGGATGAAGGCTTAGCTCGTGAGTTGTCGCAAAAGGAGCAAATCGATGCAGTGAGAGAAACTGCTAAAAGGGATGTTGGGTCGCCAAATAGGAGTTGGACACTGGGTGTGGGTTGACCAAAAAAGAATAAGAGTCCTTCAACCACCCCGGCACAAGACGAGCATAACGCGATGATGATGGCGACAATAAATGAGTTTCAAGTAGCCCAAGGACTTCCAGAGTACAAACGCCCTGATCAACCCTCTACTAGCGATGAGCCTCCAGTGTTTTCTCGGGCTGTTGTGACTGATGCGCGGGGATGGATTAACGAGATGAGAGCACGTGGAGGTTTGCAGCCTTTTCAGCCTATACCTCCGACTGGTAGTGCATCCGAGAGACTAGTTGATGAAGAAAGTGATGAAGAGATGGGCGAAGATAAAATGATGATTATGATGATGAGTCCGAGGGAGAAGAGCAGACCCTTTTATATGGCCTTTAATTGATTATTTTTAATTATTTTGGTGATATAATATAACTTTGACTTTGGTTGACTTTGGTTGACTTTGTTTGACTTCGTTTGAATGTGTTTGACTTTGGTTGAATTTGGATTATTTTAATATTTTTAATAAGTTAATTTCGTATTTTAATTATTTATTTTGGTTTATAATCAGTATTTTAATTGTTAATTGTATTTTTTTTAAATAAAAAAATATTATTTTAGAATTATATTTAATTGAAATATTACTATTAAATATAATTCAGAATTAAATTTTTTTTATTTAAATAATGCAATTAAATTGCTCAATATACCAACGAGATTTTATTTCGTTAGAGTTATTTTCATAAATCATACTATTGTAGAAAGTGGGCTTAAATAATTTCACCCATGAATCATTATCAAGTTGGACATTTCATAATGGTTTCATCAATTGTTTCTCAATATTCAAATTTTCTCTTGATAAGTTCATTGAAATATTTTTTTCTTTATAAACAACTCGAAAGTTATTTTTTTCATAAACAACTCGAAAGTTATTTTTTTCATAAACAAGACGAGTTTCACATTGCTTTTAAGCAATCATAATTTATAAATTGAAGCAAACAATTAGTTGCTTATTCTCGTCATTTTTTCAATTATTGTAATTCTTTTCTTGAGGCAAACTTGTACAATTTCAAGTTGAATCTTCTCTTTCAAAATCATATATTTGAAGAGTTATATGAATTTCGATTAATCTTTACTCTCTATTAGAACATATTTTCAAATAGAGATGAAGTAATCAATTATATTACAATATAACATAAAAAATTAAAAAAATATATCTTACCGCAAGAATGACTTATCTCTATATAACAAAAAAAAATTATGAAGATTCTCAAATCCTATTAGCTTGGTTGGTAAAGTCGTGCTGATAATGTGTTGAAATAATATGTAAAAGAAACTACTTGATGAGAGGTTATATGGAGATAAGAAGAGTATATTATTATATATGGATTTCCATCTTACTTTGAGGGAATGGACAAGCCTTTATATAAGACTTATGAGACTATCCAACTACCCCACTAATTACATAATAAGTATGATGTTACAAGGGATAAATATGAAGGTTACAAAGGCTCTCCACTACTCTAGAATAATACCCACATTACAATATTTCATAACATTTTCCTTTTCTCATTCAATATGAATTATTTTTACAAGCCAGGTATAATATTTTTCTCCTTTATTGATTAATAGACGTCATGATCCTCGTCAAGTTTTCATAACTTTCAGTTGGTATGTGGTTATTTACGTTTTTTTTCGTAATTTTTTAATTATATTATCTGTTTGTATTTTGTTGTTTACATGATATTATATATGTTACTTTTTAAATTATATGGACTTATAGTGAGATTAATTTAAAAAAATAGGAAAACATGTTGTTTAATTTTTGCATAATGCAATTTTTTAAGTTTCAATTTTTTATCAATTTTTGCATAATGCAATCTTTTTAGCATATCTTTTTAAGATTTTACTTACAGTATTTGTATGAATATTTTGTTGTATATGTGATAAATATAGGGTATATGTATAATATAGGTACTTATAGTGTGATTATATAAAAAAACAAATTATTGCAATTTTTGCAAAATATATGGACCTATAGTGCAATTAAATTAAAATAAAATATACCATTACCCCAATCCCTTAGCCCCCTATAGAAGTATCTTGATCCACCCTTATTAGTCTTATATGAATTATTTAAATTATCTAAACAAAAATATAATGAAAAGAATAACGAGTCTTATTCTGGGAACACCTTGTTTGCCAAGAGATCAGACCTGATGCTAAAGAAATCTAAGTTTGGTAGTCAGTGCGTAGATAATCCGTTGTCGAAGATGATTTCTCCCCAAACTATTGGAGAAGGTTTTGTTTTTGAAACCGATTATTGATATTTCTCATGAACCAGAGATTGAGCTGAACCTTTAGATACCTAGTCCACCAGGGTCATATCTACCCCCATATTGAATGTTAATAAATTTATGGTCAACAAAAAACGGTTTGAGTAAAAATTCATGGGGTATGTTTAGTTATAATGTCAAATTTTAAGATTTTATTTTGAATAATTTTGAAATTTTTTTTAATTATATTAAACTTTATTTTTATTACATTTTATACATTAAAATTATTTTTATTGTTTTGGAATATAGCTTTCATAATTTACCATTTTTATATTTTTGTTTACTAAATTATGCGCCACAATTCTTTACATTCTTATGGATTTATAAAAGATGAATTAATCATTAGTTAAGGATGGAATTTCAAGGAGAATAACACATGTGTTATCTCTTGATAAGACATAATGATTATTATTAATGGACATATAAAAAAACGTGACATTAAATTTTGTTCTAATCCTTTGATTCTGGTTGGTTAAGTTGATATAAGGTTACTAAAACTTGGTCAGCTTTTGATTTTTAATTAAAAATTAATAATTTAAAATGAAAAAACTCAACAATCCTTACAAAAATAAAAATATTAACAACTCAAAATATAAAATACAATTACAATTTTAAATTGTAAAAATTAATTGAAAAATATTACAATCTGAAATAATTTATAAAATTTACAAAACATACAATTTTCAAATGTTGATCTTTAAATATAATCGATTTTCAAAGGATTTTTTATCATTCTCTTTAATTTCATTTTTCTCTTTTCTAAAGAAATAATCATCTCATTCATTATTCTCACTGTCTTTGTTTTTCCATATTGCTTCGTTTTTCCACATTGCTTAGTTATTTTCTTTTTTGTTTATTCACTTACCTTTTTAGTTCTTTTAATATAATAATCAGATTCTTTTTAGCACATTAATAGAGGGTTTGAATCTTGTCAACTACTAGTACCCAATCTCTCATCTCATTAGTTACTATACTCTCTCTCTTGAGAAGTGTTGAGACTTTTCATAATCCAATGGTCATAAATTTTCTATGTTCATATTAATTTCTCATTTTCTATTTTCTAATCTAGATTTTTTATCGGTATTGTATATTAGTTGTCTAATTTTTAAGGTTTTTTCTATTTAGTATATTTCATTTATTTCCTAATCGATTTTACTCAATATTTTTTATGTATGTGCCTTGAGTCTTTCTCCGCCTGCTTGTGAAAACTCATTTTAAAGGAAAGAAAGGGAGTATTGTAATTCAATTAGATAAAGTGGATGAGAATGTAATTAGAAGTTAAACTTCAACATCTTATGTGATTAAGAGTTACTTTTTGTTTGAGAAGGCATTTCATATATTGTCAGAAAGGAAAATGGGCTCCAAAACTATTGGGTTTGTCTTAAGTGAGGAAGATATGTATCTGGGTGTTATATTCTTGTCAAGTGTGGTATTTCAGATAATTCTGCAAAGAAGGTGAGTGAACTAAACCTCTGTGATGTGGTTTTTGGAAATTTGTAGAAGGTTAGTCTAATGAATTTCCCTGATTTGCATGTTGGTGACTCTCATGCTTTCCCTCTGAAAGCAATAGAAGGACGAAACCAAGAGTTATGTGTGTCTAAAATCTTCCATGATTTATCCTAATATTACAGAAATCAAGGGTATTAACTTCAGTTTTGGGACATTGGAGGGTAGTTATGGCTTGCCTTTACTAATTAAAAGTGTTTTCGAGATAGGGTTTACTATTTTGTCTAGACTTTGGAGATATAGAGTTTTTCCATGAAGGGGAATTATAATGGGAAAATTTGTTTTCAGAAAATTATAAAGAAGATATTAAGCTTGAATTTTTTATCCTCCTGGGATTAAGACTGAAAAGATATTGATGAATACTCTTAAAAAAATTATTGAAAAGGTATTTATTATTTGGAAAGATTGTTTGATAGGACAGTTTTTGGTTAGCCTCGTGATCTCTACATGGTAAAGAGCATGATTCGTATTCCCTACAAAGGTATTAGAAAACTTATTATCAAATATAATGATTTAAATATGAAATTGTTCCACTTTTACAGTGAATGAACTTATAACAAGATACTTGAGAAGCTGTGGAATGTTGGAAGCAAAATCATGTTGTTAAGAAAGAGGGGTCATGGTATGATGCTTGAAAGATAGATACTAAGAGGTTTCATACTAAAGAAGATTTCACTACAATTGTAGATAAAGGATGGAGTTTTACATGTGGGTAGTGCAGTTCATGTTTTTGATCAAATGGACGCAATTATATTTACTAGACCAAGATTGACCTAGTATAGATTGTGTATTGAAATTTGTATCTCTAGAAACTTAATTCATAAATTTTATGGTTCTTTTAATGAAGAAATGTGTCATGATGTTGAAGTGGTGTATGTGTGGTAGTGCCTACTAAGTGTATGGTTTATAAGGAAGCAATTAATAAAATTGCGATTAATAACATTGCGGACTACACTAAGAAAAAAAAATGGAGGTAAATGTTTAAGCACCATGATAAATGCATGATAAACGATAGTTTCTACATTAAATTAAAGGGAGGTCAATAGGGCCTTCAAGTAACATGAGTTTCTAAATTCATTAAATAAATTGGGTGGGTCCCTCATTAGAGTCCAACCAGTTCATGTACCAAACATTTCCAAACATTTCTTGAAATCACCTGTTCAGTAAACATCTGAGATCCCTATCATCTTCCTTTTCCATTTTATCTTCAGCAGGACATCCTTTAACAGAGGGACTTTGACAATAATCAAGAAACTAAAAAGGGGTAAATTGCAATTTTTGTTATGAAAGTGTGATCGAGTGGTCGATGTAAAATATAACATAGTTCAACTTTGTTTCAAAAGTTTCAGATTTGACACAATTAACATAATAGACTATGATCTTTTATGTAATCTTTAAGTAAATAAATGAAAAATTAAACGGAAGAATCCTAGAACATTTTTCTTTTGATGCTATGTCTTTGACACGTATAGGATTAGTGGTTTTAATAATAAAAAAAGGTTGTTATGTGTAATATATGGACCTATAATGTATTCAAGACTAAACCAGTAAGGGTTAAAAGACTGAAAGTTAAATTAGGTTGACTTAAATATTGAAATACAATATCTAAATTGTATAAATAAGTAACTCAATGCATGCTAAAAATCAACAAAAAATTTATATTCCGAATAAGGCTTATAGATTTCTATTATGAAGACTTAGAGTATTTTATTCCCTCAATTATTTTCCAAATATATTTTTTTTCGACAAATTTTTATTGAATAACATTCTCAGCTTTGCATTATTTTCGCCAAGTTAAAACAGAGAAAATTATCCCATATAAGAAAGTTGCCAATAAGAGGGAGCTATTCTAAGAGTAAACTTGTAAAAATTAGACATAAAAAACAACACTTTAAGAATGGTGAGGATAAGTGTTTGATCAATGAAAAATCAACCAAAAGCATAAGTGGGTCTAGCAACAAATAAAGAAGTCTGGTGTAACGAGATTTATTTTTCTACAATTACAAAATTAACCATTAATTCGAGGTTCTTTGTTTTGGTTTTCGTAAAAGTTATTCGGGAACTGTCTAGTAAATTAAATATTAAAGGTAAAGCATGATATATTACAAAGTTAGGTTGGGGTTTGATAATCGTGTTGAGAATCTTGATTGTAATGTTATAGAATTTAGTGTTTGTTCCATTGATTAAGTTTAAGTTGTGCATGTTTAAGCTAAACCTGCATTTATATCCTGCAAGTTGTTTTGTAATGAAATTATTTTATCTTTAGGTCTAGATCTCTATAATATATTCCATTTTTTCTATTAATATTACCTAGTTAGTTGAGAAATTTTTGTTAGAAAGCAAAAGGTGAGTGGGACTGTGTCCCAAAAGTTTATAGTTTCGTCAAACTTTCCTAAATTGTATTTTGAGTTAATTATATTAGGTTCTTATGTACAAAAATTAATCAATTACACAATAAGTTTTGTATTAACATTATAAAATATAATTAATATTATCATATAAATATCAAAGTTTCATACAAACAATAAAGTATATCAAAACCTAAAACAAATAATTTTATACAACATTAGGGAGCCACGTATATTTTGAAAATAAAACCCATGCAATTTTAGTAATTCTTTTTAGGGTAAGATTTCCATCCAATATTGGATGGTCCAATATTTAACTCACATCCATTGATTAATATAACAAAACACATGTCATTAGATTAATAAGTTAGTTACTTTTGTAAGTTTAAAACACGTGTATGGGTATGAATATAATTGGTGTAGGATCATGGAAGTACTTTCCTTCTTTTTAATGAGGTCAAAAAAGAATTTTTAAAACTGAAGGCCACATAACCCCGAGTAGGGCTGCACACAAAAACAAAAACCCCCGCCTAAAATCGACCCAACCCAACCCGCGAAAAACCAACTTAAACTACCTATGGTTTATGGTTTGTAGTGGGCCAACTTTTTTTTGATGGTTTTGATTCCCTGTAGGGTAACTTAACAAATCTGCAGATTTTGCACAATTTTTTTTTAACCCTAGCTAAACTTTCTCTCTCCCCTACAACTTTATCTCCATCGTTTTCGTCTGTTCTCCCGAAAAACAGTAAAGGAAATTTATTTAATCTAAACAATTTTTAGCCATATCTATCTATTTATTCATTTAAATCTGCTAAGTTGTTACTTTTCTCTGCCTATTTGCACTATTCCTATGGTAGTTTGGATGGTTTTTATCAACATTTCCAGTAAGATATTTTCTCTTTTTTCTTCTTTTCTGTTCTAGATTATTTCTGTCAATTTCTTTTATTTGTATCTACTAATGTTTTTTTGTATAATTTTTATTACTTTATGGTTTAAATATTTGGATTTTGGTATAAATCCATTAGCCAAAGAGCTGGTACATTTCATTGTTAGGTAATATTCTTGTTTCTAAACTTATAATTAATTTTTTTTATTTGTGTATTTATGTATTTTAATGTTTGTCTTATGTTATGTTTTTTTTCTACAACATGTCTTTATTTGTTGAAATAAAAAACTACTTGTATTGAACTAGTACAAAATTTAAAAAATGTATTTGGTTAAAATATTCCTGCAAGAACATTAGATGAGGTTGTTGGTACTTACCTTTGAATCATCAAGAGTTATTTATTGTGGTTTGGATTAATTGCTTGCTTTAAATACTTATATCTTAATATTATCTTGTATTTAATATGGTGTTACATCTGTTTAATTATTTTACAGAACAATTTTCAAGCAAAAAGAAAACAGATGGAGGATTGGGGTAATTGTTCTTTACCTTTAATCATTATTCATTTGATTATTTAGTAATAGCGTTAAGTTGTTGCTTTTAAGAAACCTAAAGAAATAAGAATATAACAAAGATATGTCTGAGCTATAAAATTATGAAAATTTGAGTTCCTTCATACCTTAGTGGTTTGGAAGGATGAAGGAGTGAACTAAAATTTAAATTTGGAATATTATTAGATTTAGAATTATTTTTACAGCAATTTGCACCATTTGTCCCTGTGTTATGCAAATTAATCGAATATACGCCTCTTTCAAAATGTATGTGTTATGCAAATTAATCAAATATACCCGTCTATCAATATGTAGCAATTATATAGGGGTATTTTTACAATGATAATATAGGGGTATATTTGTTACTCTTTGAAATACAGGGGGTTTTTCTTCTTGGATAATAGCAATTTTTATTACAAATTGGATAAAATAACCTTGTACTACATTAATGTTTCATATTTTTAAGTCCAAAAAACATTTCGGGCCCAATACACTAACCCACTTTTTCCTATTTTAGTAGAGTATTGGATTACTGACAAAAAAAATAGAATATAGAATATGAATAAACTTAAAATTTCACTTTATTGATTCAGAAAATTTAAATGAAATTACTTTAATTTCTCCATAATATTTTTGAAAATTAGAACCTATATTACCTTTATAGAATGTAATAGAATATTATGTCTTCTTTTTTAATCACTGATCTCATTTGACTAAATGATTTTTTTGTAATTCTAATGTGTACTATTGTGTTTAATAAAATTTAATTGAAGTAGATGATTAATTAGAAAAATGAATAGAGACTCTATATATTTATATTTATACTTATAAGAGTATAATAACCTTTATTATATAATATGCAAAATCGGCATAATGTTTTACTAACGTTAGTAAAAAATGCAGGTATGACATAAAAAAAAATTCCATATGGAAAGAGATTGTCCCCAGATACAACTCATAACATGCATATAGATAAATGTCATCTTAGTAAATTTTTAGAGACAACACAAATAGTGGCGGGTAAGCTACGACCAAGCGACCAACGATGCGGTCTGTTACGGATATTTATGCATCAACCCACCCTTGTACATTGGAGTAGCTGCATACAATGAGGGGAACAATTTTTCCATAAAGTTATTTTTTATCATAGAACTATAAGACCTTTTCTTGTAAATTTTATTGACGAATTTTTTTTATATGATGATGAGCTAACTGAAGAGGAAGATAAAGAAATGGTACACGTGGCACCAAAGAATGTAGAGGAGATGAGGGATCAAAATGAAATTTTAACAATTTTTGCAGTAAATATCGGGACAATTGAAAAAAAATATAACTGGCCCTTTATAAAGTGTTCGATTTGGGAAATAGTCGAGTCAATGGATGCATTAACAAGAATGCGGCAAACGCCACAGTTTTCACCTTTGAATGAATATGAAGAGATATCCTGCGAAGAACTTGCGATAAACTTGATGATGCAATTTGCTTATAAAGTCCATAATATCAAGATTATGTGTAGATGATATGAAATCTACCGATATTACCTCATTAAGACTATAAAAAATACCATTAATAATACTCGTATCTTTCATATCATCTATAGATAATCTTGATATCATATCCGCTTTATAAGCAAATTTCCTAATCAATACTATCGCAAGTCTTCATGGGATTTCTCTTCATATTTATGCAAAAGTGAAAAATGTGGCGTTTGTGGCATTCTTATAAATACATCAGTAATTGTTAAATTTTCGTTTTGATCCCTCATCTCCTCCACATTATTAGGTGCCACCTGTACATCTATAATTTTTTTTCGTCAATACAAATTTATAAAAGAAAAGGGATTATTGTATACTGAAAGTCAACATATTGATCCACAAGGTGACATCAATAGTAAAGGGAAGAGACATGTGACAGAAGAACAAGAAAATAGCAATTCTTATAAAGAAAGGAAAGTACCAAGGACGTAGACACCGGTTATAATATTTTTCTCCTCTATTGATTAATAGATGTCATGATCCTCGTTAAGTTTTCATAACTTTCAGTTGCTCACTGGTTATTTAAGCATATGTTCGAAAGTTTTGATTTATAGTATTTGTTTTTATATTATGTTGTTTATATGATATAATATAGGTTACTTTTTACAATATAGGGACTTATAGTTAGATTAATTTCCAAAATAGGAAAACATGTAATTTCATTTTTGCCTATGACCCAATAATGCAATCTTTTATTAAGTTTCAATTGGTCTCGGATTTTTTCGCATATCTTTTTAAGCTTTTACTTATAATATATGTATGTATAATATAGGGACATATATTGCAATTAATTAAAATAAAATATACCATCACCCCAACCCTTAGCCCCCTATATAAATATCTTGATACACCCCTTATAAATCTTAACTTAATTATTTAAATTATTTAAAAATTAAAAAATTAAAAGAATAACGCGTCTTATTCTGGGAACACATTTTTTTTCAAGAGATCACCCTGCTGTTAAAGAGATCTAATTTTGGTAGTTAGTGTGTAGATAATCCATTGTCGAAGATGATTTCTCCCCAAACTTTTGGAGAAGTATCTGTTTTTTATCCGATTATCTGAGATTTTACATTGAACTGGAGGTTGAGCTGAACCTTGAGATACCTAGTCCACAAGGGTCATATCTACCCTCATATTGAATGTGCATAAATTTATGGTCAACAAAAAACGCTTTGAGTAAAAACTCATGGGGTATGTTTAGTTATAATGTCAAATTTTAAGGATTTTTTGGATAATTTTGAAGCTTTTTTTAATTATGATAAACTTCATTTTAATTATATTTTATATGTTAAAATGATTTTTATTGTTTCAGAATATAGCTTTCATAATTTACAATTTTTATATTTTGGTTTACCAAATTATACGCAATAATTCTTAACATTATTATAGATTTATAAGAGATGAATTAATCAATAGTTAGGGATTAAATTTCTAGGAGAATTACACATCTGTTAATTTGATATAAGGTAACTCAAACTTGTTGAGCTTTGATTTTTAATTAAAATTGAAAAAACTCAACAATCGTTTTAAAAATAAAAAGATAAAAAAATTAAAAGATAAAATACAATTACAATATTGCATTGTAAAAATTAATCAAAAAATATTACAATCCAAGGTAATTTATAAAATTTACAAAACGTATAATCACCAAATGTCGACAAGTTAAAAAAGTATTTTTTTTTTATCATTTTCTTTAATTTCATTCTTCTCTTTTCTAACAAAATAATCATCAATTCATTGTTCTCACTGTCTTTGTTTTTCGACATTGCTTCGTTTTTCCAAATTGCTTCGTCATTATTTTTTTTTTTTTTTGATCACTTACCTTTTTATTTTTTTTCAATATAATAATCAGATTCTACTTTAGCACATTAACAGAGGGTTCGAATCTTGTCAACTATTAGTACCCAATCTCTCATCTCATTAGTTACTATACTCTCTCTCTCTCTTGAGAAGTGTTGAGACTTTTCATAATCCAATGGTCATAAATTTTGTATGTTCATATTAATTGCACATTTTCTATTTTCTAATCTAGATTTTTTATCTGTATTGTATATTCGTTGTCTAATTTTTAAGGTTTTTTCTATTTAGTATATTTCATTTATTTCCTAATCGATTTTATTCATTATTTTTTATGTATGTTCCTTGAGTCTTTCTCGGTCTGCTTGTGAAAACTCCTCTTAAAGGAAAAAAAAGTGAGTATTGTAATTCAATTAGATAAAGTGGAGAAGAATGTAACTAGAAGTTAAACTTCAACATCTCATGTGATTAAAGTTTCTTTGTGGTTGAGAAGGCATTTCACATATTGTCTGAAAATAAAATGGGCTCCAAAACTATTGGGTTTGTCTCAAGTGAGGAAGATATGTAATTGGGTGTAATATTCTTGTCAAGTGTGATATTTTGTATAATTCTACAAATAAGGTGAGTGAACTAAACCTCTATGATGTGGTTTTTGAAAATTTGTAGAAGGTTGGTCTAATGAATTTCCCTGATTTGCATGTTGGTAACTCTCATGCTTCCCCTCTGAAAGCAATAGAAGGAGGAAAACAAGAGTTATGTGAGTCTAAAATCTTCCATGATTTATCCTAATATTATGGAAATCAAGGATAGTAACTTCAGTCTAGGGACATTGAAGGCTAGTTATGGATTATCTTTACTAATTAAAAGTGTTTTCGAGATGGGGTTTACTATTTTGTCTAGACTTTGGAGATAGAAAGTTTTTCCATGAAGGGGAATTTTAATGGGAATTTTTTTTTTCAGAAAATTATGAAGAAGATATTAAGCTTGAATATTTTATCCTCTTGGGATTAAGACAGAAAAGAAACAGGTGAATCCTCTTAAAAAAATTATTGAAAAGGTATTCAATATTTGGTAAGATCTTTTGATAGGACAATTTTTAGTAAGTCTCCTGATTTCTACATCGTAAAGAGCGTGCTCGTATTCCTTAGAAAGGTATTGGAAAACTTATTAATTAATATATATTGATTTATATATAAAATTGTTCCACTTTTAAAGTGAAGGAACTTATAACAAGATACTTGAGCAGGTGTTGAATGTTGGAAGCAACATCATGTTGTTAAGAAAGAAGGGTCATGGTATGATGCTTGAAAAGATAGATACTAAGAGGTTTCATACTAAAGAAGATTTCACTACAATTGTAGATAAATGATGGAGTTTTATATGTGGGCAGTGCAGTTCGTGTTGTTGATCAAATGGACGCAATTATTGTTAATAGACAAAGATTGACCTAGTATAGATTATGTACTGAAATTTATATCTCTAGAAACTTAATTCATAAAGTTTATGGCTATATTAATGAAGAAATGTGTCATGATGTTGAAGTGGTGTATGTATTGAGTGCCTACTAAGAGTAAGGTTTGTACGGAAGCAATTATAACATTGCGGACTACACTATGAAAAAGAAAAAAATGGAGGTAAATGTTTAAGCACCATGATAAACTATAGTTTCTACATTAAATGTAAGGGAGGTCAATAGGGCCTTCAAGCAACATGAAGTTTCTAAATTCATTAAATAAATTATTGTGTGTCTACTAGAAACTAAAATGGAAAAATCTAAATATGATGAATTTTATAAACATTTCATTGGTTGGGAATAATGTAATTATTAATTCTTTCATTTCAAACTTGACACTGAGAAAAAAAACATTGGGAACACTTGTTTTATGCATTGGGTGAAGTGTTATGGAACACTAAGTGGTACATCAAACACGAGCACAATATTATACCATTGAAAAAAAGATTTAGCACAAAATTTTAAAATTTAACACTGAAAAATAACGAAACATTTCATTTTTTATTAATACATTAACCAATATACATTGAGAGCTTTGACCTTGACACATGGGTAAAAAATATTATAATAGAAAAATCTTACTATATTATTGATATGACTAAAATAGTTACTGGATCCCTTAATTATTTGAGTCCAACCCAGTTCCTGTACCAAACATTTCTTGAAATCAAGAATGTCCAGTACTGTTCCTTTGATCAAGCTCCTCGATCGTACAATATGGATCTGTTAAATAAACATCCGAGATCTATTTCATCTTTCTCTTCCATTTTATCTTTAGTAGGACATCTTTTAACAAAGGGACTTTGACAACAATCAAGAAACTGAAAAGGGGTAAATTGCAATTTTTGTTATGAGAGTGTGATCAAGTGGTCGATGTAAAATATAACATAGTTTAACTTTGTTTCAAAAGCTTCAGATTTGACACAATTAACAGAATAGACTATGATCTTTGATGTAATCTTTAAGTAATAAATGAAAATTTAAAACAAATAATCCTAGAACATTTTTTCTTTTGATGTTATGTACTTTGACAAGTATAGGATTAGAGGTTTTAGTAATAAAAAAAGGTTGTTATCTGTAATATATGGACCTATAATGTATTTAGGACTAAACCAGTTGGGATTAAAAGTCTGAAAGTTAAATTAGGTTGACTTAAATATTGAAATGCAATAGCTAAATTATATAAATAAGTAACTCAATGCATGCTAAAAATCAACAAAAAAATTATATTCCGAATAAGGCTTATAGATTTCTATTGTGGAGACTTGGAGTATTTTATTCCCTCATATATATTTTTTTGAATAATTCGCATTGAATAACATTCTCAGCTTTGCATTATTTTTGCCAAGTTAAAATAGAGGAAATTATCCTAAATAAGAAAGTTGCCAATAAAAGGGTGTTATTCTAAGAGTAAGCTTGTAAAAAAATAGGCATAAAAACAACACTTTAAGAATCATGAGAATACGTGTTTGATAAATGAACAATCAGCCAAAAACATAAGTGGGTCTAGCAACAAATAAAGTAGTCACGTGTAACAAGATTGATTTTTCTACAATTACAAAATGAGTAAATAGCACTTTTGCCCCCTGCGTTTATACCCGTTTGACAGGTTGCCCCCTAACCTTTAAAATGCGACTCGTTGCCCCTTAAGTTTTAATTTCGTGACCCGTTACCCCCTGACTGTGTGTTCCGTCTATTTTGGCCGTTAAAAGTGACGTGGCATTTCCATGTCAGCTTTTTTCTTTTTTTTTTAATCCTAATCCTAATTAAACATTTAATTAACTTAAAGTAAGGGTAAAAAAGAAATTTTATAATAGTTTTAATATTATTAAATAAAAATAATAAAACCACCCCCACACCCCACCACACCGCACCCCCTACCCCCTCCCCTTCTTCTTCTCCCCCTTCTTCTTCTTCCCCATTCTTCTTCTTCTTCCCGACCTGCAGCTTTTCCTAAAAAAAAAAAAATCAAAAATCTGATGCACAAACTCATATTCCAACCCAAACTGCTCGACTAACACTTTCCAAAAATGCTTCCACTTGAACACATCACCATTGCTCACATTAAACGCCTCGTTCTTCCCATAAGGATCCACATCCGCCCATATTTGTTGCTCATCTATCAAATCTGCGTCTGAACAATCCGAGTACCCATCCCATGCCTCTTTACACCCTGGAAATCTCAATGGCTCGTTCTCATGTATACAAATAGCTGCATAAACACAAAGAGTTCCCACGATGTTCATTAAACTATAAGGAGAATACCCAAATATTACCCCGGGCCTATGAGCTGACCATGTTAGTCCTTCCTTCTTCTCCAGCTCCTCAAACAAGATATCCACAAGAGTGTAGTAAAAGTTTTTCACATCTAGCCTCGGTAAATCCTCGTGAAACGGAGCATCATAGGGAACTTTGTAAAACGAATTAAATGGTCCCATATAGTGTTTCTTGCCTGTTTGCAAACAAATATGTTGTAAATTTGGACAATTTGGGATGATAGCATTGAGTACATTCTTGAACAATTGAGCATTAACTTCACAATTTTCTACCTCTGTGGATCTACTAGCCCATGTAACATAGAAAACATGGGTAACATCGGTTAATATTGAGAGCTTAGATTGAGTATCATCTGGATTTTGAATATCGCATTGGATATATTGAATAGGGTGGTCGGAATTCCATGAAGGTCTGGGATGGCGAGCCACACCGTAGACTTTCCAAGGGCCACCTGGAGTCTCGGAAAGAGGTAGAATCTCCGCCAAACTGTTCCCTACAATCCCTGTAACGCCTATTATTAGGCCCACACTTTCATACTTTGGTGGAGCTTCATCATCTTCTATCTTTTTCTGTTAGATCAAGTCATTGATTTTAGATTCAAGGAATTTTTGCCCAATAAAGAAAAAGATTGAAGAATTTGATTATCAATATTCTTATGTATGTAAACTCGGTTGCTCAGATTTTTGATTTTTGATTTTTTTAGGAAAAGTTGCAGGTCGGGAAGAAGAAGAAGAATGGGGGAGAAGAAGAAGGGGGAGAAGAAGAAGGGGAGGGGGTAGGGGGTGCGGTGGGGTGGGGGGTGGGGGTGTGGGGGGTGGTTTTATTATTTTTATTTAATAATATTAAAACTATTATAAAATTTCTTTTTTTACCCTTACTTTAAGTTAATTAAATGTTTAATTAGGATTAGGATTAAAAAAAAAAACTGACATGGAAATGCCACGTCACTTTTAACGGCCAAAATAGACGGAACACACAGTCATGGGGCAACGGGTCACGAAATTAAAACTTAAGGGGCAACGAGTCGCATTTTAAAGGTTAGAGGGCAACCTGTCAATCGGGTATAAACGCAGGGGGCAAAAGTGTTATTTACTCTTACAAAATTAATCATTAATTCGAGGTTCTTTGTTTTGGTTTTCGTAAAAGTTATTTGAAAACTGTCAGGTAAATTAAATATTAAAGGTAAAGCATGATATATTATAAAGTTAGGTTGGGGTTTGACAATCGTTTTGAGAATACTAATTGTAATGTTATTGAATTTAGTGTTTGTTCTATGGGTTAATTTTAAGTTGTGCATCTTTAATCTAAACCTGCATTTATATCCTGCAAGTTGTTTTGTAATGAAATTATTTTATATTTAGATAAAAAAGGTCTAGATCACTATAATATATTCCTTCTTTTCTATTAAGATTACCTAGTTAGTTGAGAAATTTTTGTAAGAAAGCAAAAGGTGAGTGGGATTGTGTCCCAAATTTTTTTAGGTTCGTCCAACTTTCCTAAAATTTATTTTGAGTTAATTATATTAGGTTCTAATATACAAAAATTAATCAATTACACTGTAAATTTTGTATTAATATTATCATATAAATATAAAATTTCATACAAACAATTAAGTATATCAAAACCTAATACAAATAATTTTATACAACATTAGAGAGGCACATATATTTTGAAAATAAAACCCATACAATTTTAGTAATTCTTTTTAATGGAGTCTAAAAAGAATTTTTAAACTGAGGGCCACATAACCCCAAATAGGGCTGCACACTAAAACCGCAAAACCGCTCAACTTACAAGACCAATAGTTTGTAGTGGGCCAATTTTTTGTATGGTTTTGGTTCGGTTCACGGTTTGGGAAAAGCCCAATCCGCGGGTAACTGATTTGGCCCAATTTTTTTTGTAACCCTAGCTATAAAAACTGTGGGATAAAATATTCCACCTCATTTACTCTTCCTTTGTAGTTTGTATGTTAAACTTTATCCCTCCCCTACAATTTTATCTCCATTCTTTTAGTGTGTTCTCCGAAAAACCCTAAAGGAAATTTATTTAATCTAATCAAATCTGAGCCATATCTATCTTTTTATCTATTTAAATATGCTAAGTTGTTACGTTTCTATGTAGATTTGCACTATTCCTATGGTAGTTCGGATGGTTTTTATCAACATTTCCAGCAAGGTATTTTCTCTTTTTTCTTCTTTTCTACTCTAGATTATTTATTTTAATTTATTTTATTTAGATCTACTAATGTTTTGTTGTATACCTTTTATTGATTTACCGTTTAAATATTTTTATTTTGGTATAAATCCATTAGCCAAAGAGCGTGGTACAGTTCATTGTTGGGTAATATTCTTGTTTCTAAACTTATAAATTAATTTTTTGTTATTTGTGTATTTATGTATTTTAATGTTTTTCTGTTGTGATCTTTTTTTTCTACTGTTCATGGATAAATGCACGTCTTTATTTGTTGAAATAAAAAAACTAAATGTATTGAACTAGTACAAAATTAAAAAAATGTATTTGGATAAAATATTCCTGGAAGAACATTAGATGAGGTTGTTGGTACTTACCTTTGAATCATCAAGAGTTATTTATTGTGGGTTGGATTAATTGGTTGCTTCAAATACTTAGATTTTTATATTATCTTGTATTTAATATGGTGTTACATCTATTTAATTATTTCACAGAACAATTTTTAAGCGCAGATGGAGGATTGCAGTAATTGTTCTTTACTTTTAATCATTATCTATTTAATTATTTAGTAATAGAGTTAAGTTGTGATGAGTTTAGTTTGGTTTTTGCTGCAGAATTGTAAGAAGGTAGATGAAGAAAGAAAGGTAAAGTAGGAAATATCGATATCCTTTCATTCAATTGACTACTACTATTTATACAGATGATAATGAAACTATCAAAGCTAGAATTAAGGAACACTAATGCACTACTTCACTACTTCAGTTAACTCTATAATTCAGGAGCATTACTAACAAAAGAAACAACTAACTCATGACTAAATATAGTAACTACTTGCAGGTACAGATACGTATCATTCCTTCCCCCTTTAAGGATCCTTGTCCGCAAGGAGAAAGTCTGGATATGTCTTGGTGAAGCGCCATTTATTCTTCCAGGTTGCCTCTTGGAGCTCCTTTCCATTTAACTAATATTTCTGACCATGGGCGATATTTTCCTTTTTGAATGACTCTGTGATCAAGTACACTTTCGGGTTGTGGGAGTATAACAGAGTCATCTGAGACAGTAGGGAGCTGACTTGAAGCCGGAGTGAGTAAGGGACCCACATGTTTTCGCAACTTGCTGACATGAAATACATTGTGAACTTGAGAGCCTGGTGGGAGACCCAAGCGATACGCTACTGGTCCAACTTTTTCGAGAACCTGATAAGGCCTAAAAATACGTGGAGCAAGCTTCATTGACGCACGAAAATGATGTTTGCCGATACGGTTGAAGCTTGAGATACACATTGTCCCCAACATCAAAGAACACGTCGCACCGTTTATGATCTGCTTGATACTTCATTCTCTGGCTGGCCAATGCAAGGTTATGACGTAGCTCACGCAAGATTGTATCACGATCACATCACAGAGGTACTCATCTACTGCTTGAATTCGAGAAGTACATGGAACGTAAGCCAGTATATTCGGCGGTGGAATCCCGTAGACAGTTTCGAATGGTGTCATTTTGGTGGAGGAATGGACAGTTGTATTATAGCTGAATTCAGCCCACGAAATCCACTCGATCCATTTTCGTGGTTGATCTCCTGCAAAACACCTCAAATATTGTTCCAAAGTACGATTTAACACTTCGGTTTTGCCATCGGTTTGTGGATGATAACTAGAACTCATGCAAAGTTTACTTCCTTGTAAGTGAAATAGCGCTTTCCAGAACGAGCTTATAAACACTTTATCTCGATCGCTTACTATTGATGTTGGAACACCGTGAAGGCGAACTACATTTGCTATAAATTATTTAGCAACTGTGACGGCTGTGTATGGATGTTTTAATGCAACAAAATGAGCATATTTGGTTAAGCGATCGACAACTACCATTATAACAGTATACCCATTTGACAACGGGAGCCCTTCAATGAAATTCATCGATACTTCAGTCCACATCCGGGTAGGAATAGGCAAAGGTTGTAGTAGGCCGGCTGGTTTCATGCAATCTGTTTTGTACCGTTGACATATGTCGCATTCCTTAAGAAAATCCTTCACTACTCGACGCATATTAGGCCACTCAAAACTGTGCTTGATACGAGAAAGTATTTTATGGAATCCAAAATGCCCACCAGTTGGTGATGAGTGGCAATCCTTGATGATTTGATGAATTAAAGTCGAAGTAGGACATATGTAGACCCTGTTGTTTTTTAACCAAACTCCATCTCGGTGTGCTAGTTTAGAAGATGAATCTGTTTGATTCAATCTTCCGTAAAATGGATCCTGTTGAACTTCCTGTTGCAATTTCGGCCACCAATCCGCACGTGGCATAGAGATGGATAAGAACTGAAACTCAACCACTCGAGACAGAGAGTCAACATCTTGATTTTCGACTCCACGCTTGTATTCTATTTCATAGTCATAACCAAGAATCTTTGGAAGACATCGAGTTTGAGCTGGGGTAGTAATTCTTTGTTCGAGTAAATATTTGAGGCTCTTTGATCCGTGCGAATCGTAAATGGTTTGCCGAGAAGATATGGACGCCATTTTTTAATTGACTTGACCACAACCAACATTTCTTTTTCATATGCGGATAATAATAATGCTGACACTTTTAACGCTTCGCTGAAATAAGCTATCGGCTGATTATTTTGAGAAAGAACTGCTCCTATTCCGATCCCACCGCGTCACATTCAATGAAAAATCGTTGAGAAAAATCTGGAAGGCATAGAACAGGTGAGGATGTTAATGCTTCTTGTAATCTTCGAAAAGCAAGTTCGGCAGCATCATTCCATTTAAATGGTTCCTTGCCCAAGAGTTGATTTAATGGAGCTGCTATAAATTTGCGATAATATCCCGAGAGACCGAGAAATCCACGTACTCCCCTTGTTGTTGAAGGTGTCGGCCATTCCAAAACAACTTTTATTTTTATAGGGTCTACAGCCACCCCATGTTCAGAAATTATATAGCCTAGATAGTTCACCTGAGTAACGCCAAACCTGCACTTCGTTTCTTTAGCAAACAACTCATTAGTCTTAAAAATTGTGAGGACTATACGAAGATGTGAAAGATGATCGTCCCATGTCTTTGAGTATATCAGAATGTCGTCAAAGAAAACCAATATAAACATCCTGAGATAAGGGCGAAACAAATCATTCATGAGGCTTTGGAAGGTGGATGGTGCATTAGTAAGGCCAAACGGCATCACAAGGAACTCGTAGTGACCTTCGTGTGTCCGGAAAGATGTTTTTGAGACATCTTCTTCCTGGACCCAAATTTGATGATATCCTGCCCTTAAATCTAACTTGGAGAAGAATTTGGCTCCGTGAAGCTCATCTATAAGTTCATCAATAACTGGTATTGGATATCTATCCTTTATTGTGATGTGGTTTAATGCTCGGTAATCGACACAAAATCGCCAATCGCCATCTGCCTTTTTAACCAATAAATCAGGTGATGAAAATGGGCTGTTACTTGACCTTATGAACCCTGATTTCAATAATTCCTTCACTATTTTCTCAAATTCGGTTTTTTGGTAGTATGGGTATCGGTATAGTCTTACACTTACTGGTTCAGTGTTAGGCTTTATAGGAATGTGGTGATCGTGCGGTCTTTTTGGTGGTAATGTAGTAGGGGTTTCAAAAACTTTAGAGAATTCTTTTAGAAGGTTTGATAGGTCAGATGGTTGATGAATAGTTTCAGAGGTGTTATGAGAAAGTAATATTTGAAATAAGAATCCCGAACCTTGAAGACAATTGAGATCTTTATCGGTTAAGGCTTCTAGAGCAGCTGTTTTAAGAACTTGAAATGTGCATGATTTATTCCCGATCTTGTAAGACATAGTTAATTGTTTGTAGTCCATCTCTATTGGTCCGAGACATTCCATCCATTGTACTCCTAGAACCAATTGATAAGCTGCAACCTGAAGTACATAATAATCAGCAGTAATAAATTTACCTTGGATGTAAACAGTGAAATCTTTGCATAGGACCTTGCAATCAATCTTTTCTCGGTTGGCTACCATGACCTGGAACCTTTTTTCTTGCATCACATGTAATCCATGTTTCGTGATAATAGCTTGATCTATAAAGTTATGTGTGCTGCCACCATCAATGAGTATTGTAACATTTTTATTTTTTAGCTTTCCCTGTACACGAAGTGTTTGGGGATGATTGACTCCTGATATGGCGTGAAAAGAAATCTCAGGTATGACTTCCTGCGTATCAGATTCCATTTCGAGATGTTCGGTTTTTTGAACGCTTGATTGATCCAAGTCTTCGATCATGAATATTTGTGGTCGTTCGCATCGATGGCCGGGACTGAACTTCTCGTCACAGTAATAGCATAACCCCTTCTCACGACGCTTTCTCGCCTCTTGATTTGTGATTTTTCGGGAAATGGTTGGATTAGAATTTGCACCTGTGTTTACACGTTGTACAGGTGGAGGTGGAGGTCCTAGTACACCTGGATTAGAATTAGGACTTATTTTGGATCCTACTGGTTGAGCACGAATCGAGTAATTTTGTCTCTTTTGAATTCAGTTGTGTTCTTCTACCAATCGAGCCACTCCAATAGCTTCAGACAAACTCCTGGGTTGTTTGATTTTCACATCTAAACGAACATCGTCTCGAAGACCTGCAATAAAACATCCAACAAGAAATGCCTCTGGTAAGCCATCAACTTGGTGAGAAGTTTTTTCAAAGGCTTCTTGATAAGTTGCCACTGTAGAAGTATGTTGGAGGCGAGTGAGAGCTTCTGAATGATCCTCAAAATCCGTTGGACCAAAGCGGATAAGAACTGCTTTAGTAAATTCGTCCCACGTTTGTGGTCCACGAAATTTCATGAACCCGCGATGCCATTGTAGAGCTATACCTTCCAAATGGAAAGAATCTAATTGGATTCGTTGATCTTGATTAATATTTTGAAACTCAAAATATTGTTCGCACTTGTAAACCCAACCAGTCGGGTCTTCTCCGTTGAATTTTGGAAAGGGTAACTTGAGGTGGTGATAGTTTTGTGTATAGGATTTGATAGTGTTTGGGGATTGTGATGTGTCGCCGTGGTAAAATGGATTGATTTCGGGTGAAGGATTATGGTGAGTGTGAGAGGCTCGCAAAGCTTGTAACTCAGTTAGCATGGGTTGTAGGGTAGTGTTGATTTGGTCGAAGTTTAACTCATGTCGAGTACAGGCTTCATTAACATCATTGCGGAAATCAGCGTTGGATTTCCTTCGAGTATCCATTGACTGAACCTGCTCTGATACTAAATGATGAGTTTAGTTTGGTTTTTGCTGCAGAATTGTAAGAAGGTAGATGAAGAAAGAAAGGTAAAGTAGGAAATATCGATATCCTTTCATTCAATTGACTACTACTATTTATACAGATGATAATGAAACTATCAAAGCTAGAATTAAGGAACACTAATGCACTACTTCACTACTTCAGTTAACTCTATAATTCAGGAGCATTACTAACAAAAGAAACAACTAACTCATGACTAAATATAGTAACTACTTGCAGGTACAGATACGTATCATTCCTTCCCCCTTTAAGGATCCTTGTCCGCAAGGAGAAAGTCTGGATATGTCTTGGTGAAGCGCCATTTATTCTCCCAGGTTGCCTCTTGGAGCTCCTTTCCATTTAACTAATATTTCTGACCATGGGCGATATTTTCCTTTTTGAATGACTCTGTGATCAAGTACACTTTCGGGTTGTGGGAGTATAACAGAGTCATCTGAGACAGTAGGGAGCTGACTTGAAGCCGGAGTGAGTAAGGGACCCACATGTTTTCGCAACTTGCTGACATGAAATACATTGTGAACTTGAGAGCCTGGTGGGAGACCCAAGCGATACGCTACTGGTCCAACTTTTTCGAGAACCTGATAAGGCCTAAAAATACGTGGAGCAAGCTTCATTGACGCACGAAAATGATGTTTGCCGATACGGTTGAAGCTTGAGATACACATTGTCCCCAACATCAAAGAACACGTCGCACCGTTTATGATCTGCTTGATACTTCATTCTCTGGCTGGCCAATGCAAGGTTATGACGTAGCTCACGCAAGATTGTATCACGATCACATCACAGAGGTACTCATCTACTGCTTGAATTCGAGAAGTACATGGAACGGAAGCCAGTATATTCGGCGGTGGAATCCCGTAGACAGTTTCGAATGGTGTCATTTTGGTGGAGGAATGGACAGTTGTATTATAGCTGAATTCAGCCCACGGAATCCACTCGATCCATTTTCGTGGTTGATCTCCTGCAAAACACCTCAAATATTGTTCCAAAGTACGATTTAACACTTCGGTTTGGCCATCGGTTTGTGGATGATAACTAGAACTCATGCAAAGTTTACTTCCTTGTAAGTGAAATAGCGCTTTCCAGAACGAGCTTATAAACACTTTATCTCGATCGCTTACTATTGATGTTGGAACACCGTGAAGGCGAACTACATTTGCTATAAATTATTTAGCAACTGTGACGGCTGTGTATGGATGTTTTAATGCAACAAAATGAGCATATTTGGTTAAGCGATCGACAACTACCATTATAACAGTATACCCATTTGACAACGGGAGCCCTTCAATGAAATTCATCGATACTTCAGTCCACATCCGGGTTGGAATAGGCAAAGGTTGTAGTAGGCCGGCTGATTTCATGCAATCTGTTTTGTACCGTTGACATATGTCGCATTCCTTAAGAAAATCCTTCACTACTCGACGCATATTAGGCCACTCAAAACTGTGCTTGATACGAGAAAGTATTTTATGGAATCCAAAATGCCCACCAGTTGGTGATGAGTGGCAATCCTTGATAATTTGATGAATTAAAGTCGAAGTAGGACATATGTAGACCCTGTTGTTTTTTAACCAAACTCCATCTCGGTGTGCTAGTTTAGAAGATGAATCTGTTTGATTCAATCTTCCGTAAAATGGATCCTGTTGAACTTCCTGTTGCAATTTCGGCCACCAATCCGCACGTGGCATAGAGATGGATAAGAACTGAAACTCAACCACTCGAGACAGAGAGTCAACAGCTTGATTTTCGACTCCACGCTTGTATTCTGTTTCATAGTCATAACCAAGAATCTTTGGAAGACATCGAGTTTGAGCTGGGGTAGTAATTCTTTGTTCGAGTAAATATTTGAGGCTCTTTGATCCATGCGAATCGTAAATGGTTTGCCGAGAAGATATGGACGCCATTTTTTAATTGACTTGACCACAACCAACATTTCTTTTTCATATGCGGATAATAATAATGCTGACACTTTTAACGCTTCGTTGAAATAAGCTATCGGCTGATTATTTTGAGAAAGAACTGCTCCTATTCCGATCCCACCGCGTCACATTCAATGAAAAATCGTTGAGAAAAATCTGGAAGGCATAGAACAGGTGAGGATGTTAATGCTTCTTGTAATCTTTGAAAAGCAAGTTCGGCAGCATCATTCCATTTAAATGGTTCCTTGCCCAAGAGTTGATTTAATGGAGCTGCTATAAATTTGCGATAATATCCCGAGAGACCGAGAAATCCACGTACTCCCCTTGTTGTTGAAGGTGTCGGCCATTCCAAAACAACTTTTATTTTTATAGGGTCTACAGCCACCCCATGTTCAGAAATTATATAGCCTAGATAGTTCACCTGAGTAACGCCAAACCTGCACTTCGTTTCTTTAGCAAACAACTCATTAGTCTTAAAAATTGTGAGGACTATACGAAGATGTGAAAGATGATCGTCCCATGTCTTTGAGTATATCAGAATGTCGTCAAAGAAAACCAATATAAACATCCTGAGATAAGGGCGAAACAAATCATTCATGAGGCTTTGGAAGGTGGATGGTGCATTAGTAAGGCCAAACGGCATCACAAGGAACTCGTAGTGACCTTCGTGTGTCCGGAAAGATGTTTTTGAGACATCTTCTTCCTGGACCCAAATTTGATGATATCCTGCCCTTAAATCTAACTTGGAGAAGAATTTGGCTCCGTGAAGCTCATCTATAAGTTCATCAATAACTGGTATTGGATATCTATCCTTTATTGTGATGTGGTTTAATGCTCGGTAATCGACACAAAATCGCCAATCGCCATCTGCCTTTTTAACCAATAAAACAGGTGATGAAAATGGGCTGTTACTTGACCTTATGAACCCTGATTTCAATAATTCCTTCACTATTTTCTCAAATTCGGTTTTTTGGTAGTATGGGTATCGGTATAGTCTTACACTTACTGGTTCAGTGTTAGGCTTTATAGGAATGTGGTGATCGTGCGGTCTTTTTGGTGGTAATGTAGTAGGGGTTTCAAAAACTTTAGAGAATTCTTTTAGAAGGTTTGATAGGTCAGATGGTTGATGAATAGTTTCAGAGGTGTTATGAGAAAGTAATATTTGAAATAAGAATCCCGAACCTTGAAGACAATTGAGATCTTTATCGGTTAAGGCTTCTAGAGCAGCTGTTTTAAGAACTTGAAATGTGCATGATTTATTCCCGATCTTGTAAGACATAGTTAATTGTTTGTAGTCCATCTCTATTGGTCCGAGACATTCCATCCATTGTACTCCTAGAACCAATTGATAAGCTGCAACCTGAAGTACATAATAATCAGCAGTAATAAATTTACCTTGGATGTAAACAGTGAAATCTTTGCATAGGACCTTGCAATCAATCTTTTCTCGGTTGGCTACCATGACCTGGAACCTTTTTTCTTGCATCACATGTAATCCATGTTTCGTGATAATAGCTTGATCTATAAAGTTATGTGTGCTGCCACCATCAATGAGTATTGTAACATTTTTATTTTTTAGCTTTCCCTGTACACGAAGTGTTTGGGGATGATTGACTCCTGATATGGCGTGAAAAGAAATCTCAGGTATGACTTCCTGCGTATCAGATTCCATTTCGAGATGTTCGGTTTTTTGAACGCTTGATTGATCCAAGTCTTCGATCATGAATATTTGTGGTCGTTCGCATCGATGGCCGGGACTGAACTTCTCGTCACAGTAATAGCATAACCCCTTCTCACGACGCTTTCTCGCCTCTTGATTTGTGATTTTTCGGGAAATGGTTGGATTAGAATTTGCACCTGTGTTTACACGTTGTACAGGTGGAGGTGGAGGTCCTAGTACACCTGGATTAGAATTAGGACTTATTTTGGATCCTACTGGTTGAGCACGAATCGAGTAATTTTGTCTCTTTTGAATTCAGTTGTGTTCTTCTACCAATCGAGCCACTCCAATAGCTTCAGACAAACTCCTGGGTTGTTTGATTTTCACATCTAAACGAACATCGTCTCGAAGACCTGCAATAAAACATCCAACAAGAAATGCCTCTGGTAAGCCATCAACTTGGTGAGAAGTTTTTTCAAAGGCTTCTTGATAAGTTGCCACTGTAGAAGTATGTTGGAGGCGAGTGAGAGCTTCTGAATGATCCTCAAAATCCGTTGGACCAAAGCGGATAAGAACTGCTTTAGTAAATTCGTCCCACGTTTGTGGTCCACGAAATTTCATGAACCCGCGATGCCATTGTAGAGCTATACCTTCCAAATGGAAAGAATCTAATTGGATTCGTTGATCTTGATTAATATTTTGAAACTCAAAATATTGTTCGCACTTGTAAACCCAACCAGTCGGGTCTTCTCCGTTGAATTTTGGAAAGGGTAACTTGAGGTGGTGATAGTTTTGTGTATAGGATTTGATAGTGTTTGGGGATTGTGATGTGTCGCCGTGGTAAAATGGATTGATTTCGGGTGAAGGATTATGGTGAGTGTGAGAGGCTCGCAAAGCTTGTAACTCAGTTAGCATGGGTTGTAGGGTAGTGTTGATTTGGTCGAAGTTTAACTCATGTCGAGTCAAGGCTTCATTAACATCATTGCGGAAATCAGCGTTGGATTTCCTTCGAGTATCCATTGTCTGAACCTGCTCTGATACTAAATGATGAGTTTAGTTTGGTTTTTGCTGCAGAATTGTAAGAAGGTAGATGAAGAAAGAAAGGTAAAGTAGGAAATATCGATATCCTTTCATTCAATTGACTACTACTATTTATACAGATGATAATGAAACTATCAAAGCTAGAATTAAGGAACACTAATGCACTACTTCACTACTTCAGTTAACTCTATAATTCAGGAGCATTACTAACAAAAGAAACAACTAACTCATGACTAAATATAGTAACTACTTGCAGGTACAGATACGTATCATTCCTTCCCCCTTTAAGGATCCTTGTCCGCAAGGAGAAAGTCTGGATATGTCTTGGTGAAGCGCCATTTATTCTCCCAGGTTGCATCTTCTCTTGGAGCTCCTTTCCATTTAACTAATATTTCTGACCATGGGCGATATTTTCCTTTTTGAATGACTCTGTGATCAAGTACACTTTCGGGTTGTGGGAGTATAACAGAGTCATCTGAGACAGTAGGGAGCTGACTTGAAGCCGGAGTGAGTAAGGGTCCCACATGTTTTCGCAACTTGCTGACATGAAATACATTGTGAACTTGAGAGCCTGGTGGGAGACCCAAGCGATACGCTACTGGTCCAACTTTTTCGAGAACCTGATAAGGCCCAAAAATACGTGGAGCAAGCTTCATTGACGCACGAAAATCCACTGATGTTTGCCGATACGGTTGACGCTTGAGATACACATAGTCCCCAACATCAAAGAACACTAATGCACTACTTTACTACTTCAGTTAACTCTATAATTTAGGAGAATTACTAACAAAAGAAACAACTAACTCATGACTAAATATAGTACCTACTTGCAGGTACAGATACGTATCAAGTTGTTGCTTATAAGAAACCTAAAGAAGTAAGAATATAGAATTAATTTTTTTTACAACAATTTGCACCATTTGTCCCTGTGTTATGCAAATTAATCAAATATACCGTCTTTCAAAATGTATGTGTTATGCAAACTAATTAAATATACCCTTCTTTCAAAATGTAGCAATTATATAGGGTAATTTTTACAATGATAATACAGGGTTATATTTGTTACTCTTTAAAATAAATACAGGGGTTTTCTTCTTGGATAATAATAGATTTTTATTACAAATTAGATAAGATAACCTTGTACTACTTTAATGCTTCATATTTTTAAGTCCAAAAACCATTTTGGGGCCAATACACTAACCCACTTTTTCCTATTTTAGTAGAGTATTGGATTACTGACAAAAAAATAGAACGTAGAATATGATAAAACTTAAAATTTCACTTTATTAATTTAGAAAATGTAAAAGAAATTACTCTAATTTCTCCATAATCTTTTTGAAAATTAGATCATATATTACCTTTATAGAATGTAATAGAATATTGTGTCTCCTTTTTTAATCATTGATCTCATTTGACTAAATCAATTTTTTGTAATTCTAATATGTATTATTGTGTTTAATAGATTAATAAGAAAAACGAACAGAAAAACTATATATTTATATTTATATTTATACTTATAAGAGTATAATAACCTTTATTATATATTATGCAAAATCAGAATAATTCTTTACTAATGTTAGTGAAAAATATAGGTATGACATTAAAAAAAATTCCATATGCAAAGAGATTGTATCATCCCCAAATACAACTCTAAACATGCATATAGATAAATGTCATTTTAGTAAATTTTTAGAAACAACACAAATAGTGGCGGGAAAGCTACAACTAAGCGAGCAAAGATGTGGTGAGGACATTTATGCATCAACCCACCCTTGTACATTGGAGTATCTCGATACAGTGAGGGAACAATTGTTCCATCAAGCTATTTTTTATCTTAGAACTATATGCCATTTTCTTACAAATTTGTATTGATGAAAAAAATTTATAGATGATGATGAGCTAATTGAAGAAGGAGATAAAGAAATTGTACACGTGACACCAACTAATGTGGAAGAGATGAGGGATCAAAACGAAAATTTAACAATTTTTTAAGTAAATACCGGGACAGTTGTGTTCTAGGATTTGGGAAACAGTCGAATCAATGGATGTATTTACAAGAATGCGACAAACGCTACAGTTTTCACCTTTGAATGAATATGAAGAGAGATCCCGCGAAGAACTTGCGATAAACTTGATGATGAAATTTGCTTATAAAGCCGATATGATATCAAGATTATGTATAGATGATATGAAATCTACCGATATTACCTCATTAGGACTATCCAAAATACCATTAATAATACTC
>JARWIR010000182.1:0-248554 GCA_029959085.1 Nemophila menziesii | reverse complement strand
AAACATATTTATCTTTAATAGTTCTATCTATAATCTTGATTCTTTTTATCAACGGGATGATCGGTTCCGGGAAGAAGTTATCCAATAATTTTGTATTCTGTTATGTAGATACTTGTATCAATAATTCACTAACCTTGGATATAGTCACGCCATTAGGTTTTTCAATTTTCCATTCCGTATCTACTCATCTATCATTCCAAATGTTAATATCGTCTCCGCCCCAATAACAAATATCCCATGCTTCTTTATAAAATCTCTTCCCTCTAAAAGGGTAGCCCAACTCCAGTCCTACTTTGGCAAAGTTCTCCTTTAAAAGCTTTGTTGCCAGATTCCCTGGGTTATTCATAAGCCTCCAAACCTGTGCCGCCAGTAAAACCATATTCATTTTTTTGAAGTCTTTAAACCCCAATCCTCCTAAAAGTTTGATAACTGCTATTTTTCCCATGCTACCCAATGTATTCTATTTTTCTCACCTGAATTCCACCAGAAGTTAGATATAGCTGAAATTAGTTTATTACAAAAGGAGGAAAAAGAGAAGATTGACATATAGTAGTTCGGAAAAGCCTGTAATATAGCTTTGATTAACACTTCTTTGCCTCCTTCCAAAAGAAGTTTGTCCTTCCATCCTTCTGTATTTTTGAAAAGCTTTTTTGCTATCCATTCTAGAGATTCGACTTTAGATCTATTATGACATAACGGGATACCCAAATAATAACCTAAATCAGTAGCCTCCTGTATATTCATGGTAGAGGTGACAAAGTTTTTGACATCCTGAGGGGTTTCTTTACTAAATAAAATAGCTGATTTGTGAATATTTATACTTTGCCCTGAGCCTAGACACTAAAGGTTTAATCACTCTTTAAATGAGATAAAATCAGTTCCTTCAAGCTTAATGAATAATAATGAGTCATTTGCAAAAAGTAAATGAGAAATAGTCAGACAGTTTCCGTTAATTTGAATCCCACTGATCAAACCATTGTCGATATAATGATCAATAATACTAATAAGAGATTCAGTCAAAATAGAGAATAAAAAGGATGAGAGCAGGTCTCCTTGTCGGAGACCTCTACCTGGTCTGAAGTTCTCTAATCTTTCTCCATTCAAGTTGATATTAAAGGAGACAGTCGTGACACAATTTCTTATCCACTCTATCCAGGTATTACAAAAATCTAATATTTCCAGAACTTGGAATAAAAAATTCCATCTCACCTGATCGTATGCCTTTGCCATATCTAACTTTTAAGAAGCCATATGTTTTTTGTTTTTCCTTTTTCGAGACATGAAGAAAGAAATTTTGCGCAATAATAATATTATCTTGGATTGCCCTCCCTTTAATAAAAGCAGCTTGTGTCGGGAAATAATCAAATTCATAAAACCTCTGACTCTATTATAAAGGATTTTAGTAATAATTTTATGAATAAAATTAACACAAGAAATGGGTCTATAGTCACCTAGGTTCTCTTGATTATCACCTTTTGGGATAAGTGTGATAAGCGTATCATTAATCTGTTCAACCGGGCAATTATTATTACAAAATTTAGAAATGATTTTGAAAACATCATTTTTTATAATATCCCAAAATTTCTTATAGAACTTACCATTAAGGCCATATGGACCTGGAGCCTTAGAAGCTGATAACTCTCTACTAGCGTTCTCCAACTCTTCCATAGATGGTGTCTTTATTAATTCTTTATTCATATCATCTGTGATCGATTGCCCTCTTCATATTTCTTCTATTTCATTTGTTTCCTTAAATAAATTCTTGTAGAAATCTTGGAAACATTCTTTTACCTCTTCAGAATCTTCTTTCCACATTCCTTCTCCATCTTTAATTCTTGTAATACGGTTTGGTTTCCTTCTTTGTATGGTTGCTAAATGAAAGAATTTAGTATTTTTATCACCGTAGACCAACCAGTTTTGTCTAGCTCTATCACTCCAGTACTTCTCCTCCCTATTATATTCAATTTTTATTTGTTCCTTGATTTATTTTTCCTTTTTAATATTATCACAATTTAGGGCACTATTATTGAGCATAGTAAGTTTCTCCTGGAGATTTTTAATAGTTCTTTGGTGATTTTTGAGAGTTTTAACACTCCAATTAGTCAGTTCTTTTTTAGTATGATCTCTTTTCTTAATAAATTTAGTCATTGGAATGTTATTGCTAGGGACAATCCAACTAGTATTAACTATATTCCTACAATCATTATTTTCTAACCATCTAGTTTCGAATTCGAAATGATTTCTACCAATTTTCATGTTAATATCAAAATGAAGGAGCAAGGGTGAGTGATCCGACCCAATCGCTGGAGGAATAAAAATTTGGGATCTTGGAAACTTATTAATCCATTCATACGTTGCCAACCCACGATCAATCATTGTCATGACATGTTTATCTCCCTCTTTCCTGTTAGACCAAGTGAAAAAGCATCCATTAGACTTAATTTCAATAAGAGAGTTATTAAAAGTAAAGTTTTAAAATTCATTAATATGATTAAGTTCGCTTGATTTTTGCTTTGTTTTTCACTGATGTTAAGTATTTCGTTAAAGTCTCCTAAAATCATCCAAGGTTCTGTAATTTCTTTTACTCCAATTAGATATCTCTTCCCATGTCTCAATTCTTTGATTAAAGTCATTTGGTGCATGTAGAAAAATCATGTAGTACGAAAGGAAGGTTCATTAATCAAAACAATAACAAACAAATTAAAACTACTAATAATACATAACCGCACATGACAGTGCCACAAAAGAAGAAACCCCCCGGAATGGAAAGATGATCCAGTAGGGTCCACAAAAAGTGAGTTATTAAAACCAAAACGTCTGACAGTATCTCGAGAGTCAACCTCTCTCAACATTGTTTCACAAAATGCAACCACCCCAGGACAAAATTGAGCCATCACGAGCTAATCCTAAATAATGTTAAGGGCGCTCGAATACCCTGAACATTCCAAAAAAGCGTCGTCATTTAAAATTCGCGGCTTTTTTGGAGTAGCCGCCTCCATTTCCCCCATCCTCTTGGTCCATCTCTTCATCCTCAGCGTCAGCGTAAAGTTCATATCTTGATCATCACCATCACCTTCATAATCCTTCTCGAAATAATTCTCGCTGTTCGCAACACTCCCTTCTTCTTCATCCTCAGGTTCATATTGTGAATCAAAGTCATTGATCATCTTTGAAAAGTATTCTATATTCGTACCATCTCCTTTCAAACTTAACTCATTATTCTCACTTTCCTTCTCATTTTCTAGTATACTAAACTTGTTATTATTCACAAAATTCTCTATGGCATCAACTACTCTAAATTTTTAAAACCACCTATAATTTTAGAATTAACAGTTTTGCTACAAGCCTCCAAATCTCCTTGTCTCGCATCTCTTCTCCATTTAATTTTGTGTTGAAAATTTGTTGAGTTCTCTTGGTTTGATTCTGCTACTCCACTGCTATTCTCCTTTTGTTTACCCTTTATTTTCTTCATTTCTTCCTCAAAAGCTAAAAGAGCTGCTGTTATATTGCCTTCATTGCTCGTCTCACCATCCTCAGTAATTCCATATGCTTTCTTGAAAGTTTCAATCTTCATAGTTGACTCATGTAATTCATTCCATAAATCGTGCATCTGTTAATTCCAGTCCTCCCATTCTTCATCTTCCTGTTATTTTTCACCTTCAACTTCTTTGTGTGTAATTGCTTTCTTTGTATAGTTGTATTTGCTCAAGGTGTCTTCCCCCCCAGTAATGGTAACACCCCTAATAGAACTGATATCTTTATATCTGTTACCTGCATTCCTTACAACATTATCATTATATTGGTAGTTAACAAAATCACCATTAACATTAAGATGTAACCCATAAATATGGTTAAAAGGTGGAAATTTAGCCACCTTGTCAATACTCCAAGTTACGTTCCTTCGCTTGTCGATGTCCTCCACTTGCTTAATATTCTTAAAAGGGCACTCTCCATATTGATGACCTATTTTCCTACATCTAAAACATAAAGAACCCGTGTTCTCGTACTGGAGTACAACCCAAGCCGCTCCCTCCTCTTGGTAAAGATAAGTGCCCGGTGGTAGAGGATATTTAGTGTTGAACTTAACTCTAAACCTGAGAATCTTGATATCATAGTTGGTAGAAATGGGAAAATCAACAACTTCAATCTTTATAAAGCATGCCTCTAGTGCCTTAACAGTAGTAATATTGTTATGTTTGAAGGATAAGCCCTTGATTTGCACCCAAATGGAAGAGTAGTCAGTAGATAAATCATTGAAATCAATTACCTGAGGCCATATTGTCATGCTTAAGTGCATCTTTTGGAAAATGCTCGGTCTCAACTCCCAAACTCTTTTAAACTCTCTTTCATTGAAGATTTCCAGCTTAAACATGTTAGTTTTTATCTCAGAGATCCTAAAATGACGTTGAATTCCCCATCTTTATTCAATGAACTTCCAAAGTTGAACTGCATAGATTGTAGACTCACCAAGAACCTTGAAAATGATTGTTTTTCCTCTTTCATGCTATCTACGAGTCTAGCCTTACTTCCTATATTGATTACTCCCAGTTTCCTGCTTTATGGTCATTAAGTGGTATAGGAAGTGCATGAAAATCTCTAGTTGCCATTCTAGAGGTAGTTCTGCAAAACCAGAGAGAAAACAAACTCGAAGACACAAAAATAACGTTAGAGGGAAAGGAAACTATCGAGAGGAGAAGAAAAGATAGAAGAAATAGTAAGGGAAAAACACCACAAGAGAGAAGAAAACGGTGCAAGAGCAGAGTAGAGCAATCAATACCAGGTTGAGGGATTAAATAGGTGACAAACCAGTTTGTTTCTTCCTTGTGAAGCTTCACGCTTCTGAGTCTCTCCGTTACAAGGTAAATCAGCAAACCTAGAGAACTGGAACACTCAATCCCTTTGAGAGTTCTCTTGATTTTCGTTGTATCATCATTAGCCGCCGTATTTGTCACGCCCCAAATTCCCTTACCTTCACCATGCTCCATCATAATAACATCAGGCTGAGGCTGCTAATTTTGCAGTGATCTCGCTTGCTCCCTCTCAGGCGGGGCCGACAGTGGAGGACTTGAAGGAATGAAGTTAATTAACTCAAAAAGAATAAAAAATAATAGGGCATCTGTGTATCTATTTAGAAATTAAAGGTCTTCTTCCTCGCCCAAAGACATTGCCAATCTAAATTTTGGACTCTTTCTTGTTCTTTGTCGTCTCTACAACTTGAAATCAAGGTACTAATATTTACAATTAGCTTTAATTTTTATATATTTTTTCATTCAACTTTTGTATTCTTTGTACAGTTGGTTTCATTCTCTACGAAAAGGCCATGAAAAGGGCCTCTCAGAGTTTTGGGTCCCACCTCTGAGCCACATACATTACTTTTAAAGGGGAATTGAAATCACTGAAGCATTGAGTTATTTACTTAATCGGTGGATAGGAGCAATTAGTCATTTTTTAAGTCCTCATTGCAAAAACCCATGCCTTTCTTGGTCAACAATCAATGCATACAACTATGGTTGCTGGTTGGGCCGGTTCGATACTTGAAAAAGAAGCTGAAGAATATATATATATGTTATGTTAATATATATTCGGTGAAGTGTTTTAATTTGGTTGGCTGATTACTTAATGACGTGGCTAATGTTGGGCGCTTGATCTTTACTTACATCTGACGACTCTCATTCACTCTTGGCTTATGTCTCTTATATAAGGAATTCGGGTTTGACCGAAGTCATAACCCTTCTCTCAACTCACGCGTTTCACTCTCTCACCCCTCTCATATACTAAACCCTAGTTCTTAGAAGATCAATCTCTGATTCTTCTTGTAATCGATTAGATAGCTTCTTGGTTGTAATATCTCGTGTAATTTGTGATAATCATCTTGATTAATCACTAGATAGCCTTATTGAGTATTTTAGGGTTCGAGAATTAGATTAGAAGCGGTATTCAATTGATTGTGTGGTTTGTATTGTAAGGTGATCTGAAATATTGTATCTCTTGTGATTTCTAGTGGCTGAGCAACTCTCATTTGAGCTCAACGTGGACGTAGGTCTATTTTGGACTGAACGACGATAAATTCTGTGTTCTTACTTTCTCGCTTAATTTCTTTTGGTTTTGGTTACTTGAGTATTGTGATTTAGAGGTTAATCTTGATAGGAATTTACAACAGTGAGTATTAATCTTGGGCTATCAGATTAAGGTTTCAAATCGGTGTTCTTGGAAATATTAGGGTTTCGCCTAATATATCTTGTGGGTTTTAATTCGGTATCTCTCCGTTCTTGAATCGATAATACGATGACTACCTCTACACGAATTGATATGTCCGTGTTCGATGGTAAGATGGATTTTGGGGTTTGGCTGAAAAAGATGAGGGTTCTACTCTCTCATCACAAAGTGGGAAGTGCGCTTATTGCTGACATTAAAGAATGGCGTGAGGGAGAACTTGACAAAGAAGCACAAATCAAAGAAGAAGCCTATAATATTCTCTTATTGAATCTCTCTGACTCTGTCATACGACAGGTTGATGGTGCTGATACAGCTCTTGAGCTGTGGGGTAAACTCGAAACTCTCTATGCCTCTAAATCTGTCCCTAATCTTGCTTTCTTGAAAAGTTCTTTGTTTAATTATAAAATGGATGTTTCTAAATCTATTGATGAGAATTTAGATGAATTTACTAAGATGACCCTTGTTCTGAAAGGAACTATTATGGCCTTACATGACACTAGTAAATGTATGATCCTTTTAAATGCTATACCTGAATCTTTTCAAGTTGTGAAAGATGTTTTTCAATATGCTAGTACTGTCCCTACTTATGAACAAGTTGTTACTGCCTTGAAAACTCGAGAGAATGAACTTAAGTCCCTTAAAAGAACTGGAATAAACATGTATGTTAACCCTAGAACAGATACTACTCAAAATCTTGACTTAGCTAAGAATAAGAAAGGAAAGAAAACCACTAGTTCTAAAAACAAAGAAACTAGGAAGTGTTTTCATGGTGGAAAAGCTGGACACTTAAAGAGAAACTGTTTTAAGTTGAAAAACAAGATGAACATTAATGAATCAAATATTGCTAGTATGCCTAAGACCACTGATGATGTGTTTGAAGTGTTAAATGTTAGTAACTTGTCTGAGCATGCTAGTTGGATTCTTGATTCTGGTTGTACCTTTCACATGTGTCCCATACTTGAACTATTTCATGACTTGTCTTATGTGAACAATGAAACTGTATATATGGGGAACAATAACACTTGTGAGGTTAAAGGTATAGGAAAAGTTAAATTGAGAATGGGTTCTGGGAAATGTATTGAATTAACAAATGTTAGATATATTCCTGATTTGAAAAGAAATTTAATTTCTTTGGGTGCTTTAGATGATCTTGGTTGTGTTTCCAATGTTTCTAAAGGTGTGAGTCATGTTTATAAGGGTGGTAAATTTTTATTATCTGGTGTTAAACATGCTGGTTTATATGTGCTTGATGGTACTCATATAATTGGTTCTGTGAATTCTGTTACTAATGCTTCATCTCAGGCTTCCACTGAAAAGTGGCATTTAAGGCTAGGGCATATGAGTCAACAAGGACTCAGTGTCCTTAGCAAACATGGCATGCTTGGAAAAGACACAGTTGGGGACCTTCCTTTCTGTGAGACTTGTGTGTTGGGTAAACAACATAGGGTAAGTTTTAAGCCTGGAACTCACAATTCCAAGGCTTGTCTTGAACATGTTCATGCAGACCTTTGGGGTCCTGAGAGGTATGATGCTCATGGTAATTTCAAATACTTCCTTTCTTTAGTTGATGATTTCAGTAGAAGGGTTTGGACTTTTCTACTTAAAACTAAAGATGAAACTTTTCAAAAAATAAAAGAATGGAAGTGTTCGGAAGAAAATCAAACTGGTTTAACTTTAAAGGTTTTAAGAACTGATAATGGTCTTGAATTTTGTAACACTGAGTTTGATTTATATTGTAAGACTAATGGAATTCTGAGACACAGGACAGTTAGGCATACACCACAACAAAATGGTGTAGCTGAGAGGATGAATAGGACCCTTCTTGAGAAAGTCAGATGTATGCTCTTCACCTCAGGCCTACCCAAAGAATTTTTGGGAGAAGCTCTTTATACAGCCACATATCTTGTTAATAGGAGTCCAAACAGGTCTATAGGTCTTAAGACTCCTATGGAAGTTTGGAAGGGGCAGAAACCTAATCTATCATTCCTTAAACCCTTTGGGTGTGCATCTTATGCACACACAAAGGAGGGTAAGCTTGATCCTAGGTCTATCAAATGCATTATGTTGGGTTATCAAAACCAACATGGTGTAAAAGGTTATAGATTTTGGGAAAAAGATAGTAGGGGTTTCAAAGTTATTGTTAGTAGAGATGTAATCTTTAATGAACTAACATTTCCTTTTAAAATTGATGCAGTTACAGGTGATGATGCTTTGCCTGATCCTGCAAATCCTCAACAAGTTGTGGGAATTGAGAAAGAGATGGAGCCTGAGCCTTCCAGTCCAGTTAGTAACCATGGGGATGATCTGAACCCTCCCCATGATGAAGCTGAGGCTACTGAGGAGAATGAGTGTGAAGAACATCCCCTTGAGTCTTCAACAGGGAAACTTCAAACCTATCAACTTACAAGAGATAGGGTAAGAAGGGAAACCAGGACACCATCCAGATATTCATATGTAGACCTTGTTTATACAGCATTGAATGCTTCAGTGGAAGTCACAAACTCTGAACCAACATCCTATATGGATGCTATGGAGGCAGAGGATAGTGCACAGTGGGAAAAAGCTATGAAGGAAGAAATTCAGTCTTTACATGAGAATAACACTTGGGTTCTTACCGAGCTACCTCATAAACAGAAGGTGGTGGAATGTAGATGGTTATTCAAACTCAAAGAGGGAATATCTGAAACTGATCCTCCAAGGTATAAGGCTAGGTTGGTTGCAAAAGGCTATACTCAAAGAGAATGTATTGATTTCAATGAAATTTTCTCTCCTGTGGTTAAATTTAAGACTATTAGGGCTATGTTAGCTTTTGCTACCTGTTATAACCTTGAAATTGAGCAATTAGATGTTAAGACTGCTTTCTTACATGGTGACCTTGAGGAAACAATTTTTATGAGACAACCTGAGGGGTTTATTGACCCTAAACTGCCTGATCATGTATGTTTACTGAAAAAATCTCTTTATGGTTTAAAACAGTCCCCTAGACAATGGTATAAGAAGTTTGAATCATTTATGCTTAAATGTGACTATGTGAGATCTGATTATGATGCTTGCTTGTATCGATTTGTTAAAACTGATCAACATGTATATGTTTTACTCTATGTTGATGATATGCTCATTATTTCTAAGTCCCTTAAGGATATATCTGAGTTAAAGCAAAAACTTAGTAAGGAATTTGATATGAAAGACCTTGGCAATGCTAAGAAAATTTTGGGAATGATTATTGATAGAGATAGGGGTAAATGCATGATTAAGCTTCACCATGAACCTTATTTGAGAAAAGTAATTTCAAAATTTGGTAGCTTGAATTGCAAAACTGTTATGACTCCTTTGGCTGGTCATTTTGTTTTATCTAAACACTTGTGCCCCAAGTCACAGTCTGAAATTGTTAGGATGAACTCAGTTCCATATGCTAATGTTATAGGGTCCCTCATGTATGCTATGATTAGCACTAGACCAGATTTGTCCTTTGCTATATCTTTAATGAGCAGGTACATGTCAAATCCTGGTTGGGATCACTGGTGTGCTCTTAAACATGTGCTTGCATATGTTGGAAGTACCTTGGGTGTTGGATTGTGTTATGGGAATCATAACATGCCTTTTGAGTTAGTTGGATATGTTGATTTTGATTTTGCTGGAGATAGAGACTCAAGAAAGTCAACTACCTCTTATTGCTTCACTATTGGTGGAAACTGTATTTCATGGAAGTCACAACTTCAACCTTTAGTAGCTTTGTCTACTACTGAAACTGAATATGTAGCTATAACTGACTCAACAAAAGAAGCAATTTGGCTTCAAAACTTGTTATCTGAAGCTTGTATTGTTAAGGGTAAGGCTACTATATTCTCTGACAGTCAAAGTGCAATTCAACTGAGTAAAAACCCAGTATATCATGAAAGGACCAAACACATTGATGTTAAATATCATTATATGAGGGATATACTGGCTAGTGGTGAAGTTAAGTTGTTAAAAGTTGCTACTGAGGATAATCTTGCTGATTTTGGTACAAAAATAGTTACTAATGTCAAGTTCAAGCATTGCTTGGATTTGCTTTCTATTGGTTGATGTTTTTGTAGGTGATTGAGCTGAGAAGATGATGGAGATGGCTCATGCTGCTGGAAATCACTAAGGGTGCAGTTTCAGGTGGAGGTGGAGGATGAACACTTCAAGGTGGAGATTGAAGAATATATATATATATATATATATATATATATATATATATATATATATATATATATATATATGTTATGTTAATATATATTCAGTGAAGTGTTTTAATTTGGTTGGCTGATTACTTAATGACGTGGCTAATGTTGGGCGCTTGATCTTTACTTACATCTGACGACTCTCATTCACTCTTGGCTTATGTCTCTTATATAAGGAATTCGGGTTTGACCGAAGTCATAACCCTTCTCTCAACTCACGCGTTTCACTCTCTCGCCTCTCTCATATACTAAACCCTAGTTCTTAGAAGATCAATCTCTGATTCTTCTTGTAATCGATTAGATAGCTTCTTGGTTGTAATATCTCGTGTAATTTGTGAAAATCATCTTGATTAATCACTAGATAGCCTTATTGAGTATTTTAGGGTTCGAGAATCAGATTAGAAGCGGTATTCAATTGATTATGTGGTTTGTATTGTAAGGTGATCTGATATATTGTATCTCTTGTGATTTCTAGTGGCTGAGCAACTCTCATTAGAGCTCAACATGGATGTAGGTCTATTTTGGACTGAACCACGATAAATTCAGTGTTCTTACTTTCTCGCTTAATTTCTTTTGGTTTTGGTTACCTGAGTATTGTGATTTGGAAGTTAATCTTGATAGGAATTCACAACAAAAGCATCGGCTGAGAATAAAGACCTACTTCTTTCTTTGGCCAAACGTCTGAACTCAATGCTTCATCTCCTTTACGGGCGCCTTCTTTTTGGGTGTGAGGCAGTGTCAACCAAAAGGTAATGGAGGCTTGCAAAGGTTTCCTCGGGCCGGACGGAGATCTTTCTTTCGTATACTGATTACTAGGAATTAGTAAATGCAATTATAACTGTGAGAGGACCTTTCCCTAGTATGAGAGGACCGGGAAGGCGCACCTCTGGTGTAGATCTATAAGAACGAACTGCAAAGGTTTATCTTTTTAATAAAAAATGAATTCTTTAGAGCTTGGATTTATAGCTCATTCTATTTTGGTAGTTCGATCTCGTACAGATGGAGGTTCAGAAGCGGCTCCATGAACAACTCAAGGTATAAATTACTTGATTACAAAATATTGTGTTTCAGCTTGATGGTTGTTCTTAGAGAGCTCCAGCCTTTACCTTGGATAGTATAAAATATTAACAGTAAAGAAGGTAATAAAAAAAGAAATAAAACATGAGATTATTATAGGGAATTTAACATATTTTGTACGATAACATGGAAGGAAGATCTTTCCAAATACACGATAATTCCACATGGGCTAGAACTCTTCACAAACGGTCGTTGTTTAGGTGAGTGAGTAAAAAAAAAAGATGGCACTGATTTTCTTAACTCAGATAGTTTTTAGTGTGAGTTCAAGTGATAGTTGCATATATTAATTGATATATTAATTGATGTTGATGCATGTCCAGATATCTACAACTGAGTATAGGAGAACAAATGATGTTATAGGATTGATAATCGAACTAATTTCACATTATGATCTAGTAAATTTAAAGGCTTTGAACAAAAAATTTAATTGAGCCACTTGTATTAATTGAATAAGTTTATGTCAGATTAAAAAAAAAAAAAACTATGGACATAATTTTGTTCAGATAGGTTAGCGCGTTCAATATTTTTTTTGGTAACAATTTCCTTCTTTTTTATTTATAGAGTAATAAAAAAAAATTAAATGACTATTTAATAAGACACTTCATTTTTTATTGAAATAAATTCCAAAATCATAGCTTATTAATATTTACATGAAACTGATATAATATTTTAAATATTATTATATTTATAAAACTCTTAAATCACTAGTAATATTTATAAAATTATATAAATATGAATGAAATTTATTGTTATGATAAAAAAGAACAATTTTCAATATATATAAATTAGTGTTGGAATAATAATAATTATAATTCATATAATATTTTATATAATATCGTTAAATATTAGATTTATTTAAATTACTTTACCAATAGAAATTTGTATATATAGTTATTGATATTTTTTATCATCATTCCTGTAACATTTTAAAAAATTGATAATTATATATTATTAATTATTATGATATATATTTTTAAATACATATTTAGATTTGGAAAGTTTACTTACAAATTGAGTAATCAATAATCTTTGTTTCAGATGGAATAAGTTATGAAAATGAACTCACAATTTAAGTTTAGCCAACTAATATTGTAAATTTGTCTTAAAATCAAAGTCTCAAATCAAATTAACCAAATAGAACAGTAAGAAAGATTCGCGAGAAAATAAAGAACACCAAAGATTTTACCGTGGTTCAGTCAAATTTGATCTACATCTACATTGAGCTCTAATGAGAGTAGCTCAGCCACTATAATGCCACAAGTATTACAATGTTTCAATACACTTCTCAATACAAACCCAAATGAAATCGAATCTACCAAACTTCAAACTAATCTCTAACCGTAACTGTAAGAATAAGGCTTATCTAGTGATTAATCAAGATGATTATCACAAATTACAAGAGATATAAGAACTCAGAAGCTAATCTATCGATTACAAGCAAAACCAGAGGTTAAACTCTGAAGAACTAGGGTTTCGAATGAGAGAGGCGAGAGAGAGTTGAACGTGATGAGAATGTGTTATGACTTCGGTCAAACCCTCTTTCTATTTATATGAGACAGAAGGAAGGACCAAATATGAGTCGTCGGATCTTTAATCAACCTCAAAGACCAGATAGCGCCACGTCACCACGAGATTAATAAAGGATCAAACAACTTGATATACACTTCACCAAATATATAACGTACCACATGCATCTATATATTCTACAATCTCCACCTTGAAGTGTATTTCCACCACCAACTCCACCAGAAACTGCAACACTTTGTGACATACAAGTGACTAGACCATCTCTATCATCTTCTCAGCTCAAGTACCTGCACACAATCAACCAACAAACGACAAATCCAAGCAATGCTTGAATTTGACATTAGTAACAATCTTAGTACCAAAATCTGCAGGATTATCCTTAGTTGCAATCTTTAGCAACTTAACTTCATCACTTGACAACACATTTCTAATGAAATGAAATTTCACATTTATATGCTTTGTCTTCTCATGATACACTGGATTTTCGCTAAGTTGAATAACACTTTGACTGTCAAAAAATATAGTAACCTTTCCATTTACAATACAAGCTTCAAGTAACAAGTTCTGAAGCCAAATAGCCTTTTTAGATGAATCAGTAATAGCTATATACTCAGCCTCAATAGTTGAAAGAGCAACTAATGGCTGAAGTTGAGATTTCCAAGATATACAGTTTCCTCCCACTGTAAAACAGTAAGAGGTGGTGGATTTTCTTGAATCTCTATCACCTGGAAAGTCAGAGTCCACATATCCAACTAGTTCAAAAGGAATATTATGATTACCATAGCAAAGTCCAACTTCAAGTGTACAGCTAACATAAGCCAGTACATGTTTCAGTGCACACCAATAATCCCATCCAAGATTAGACATATACCTGCTTAAAAGGGATATAGCAAAAGACAGATCTGGTCTAGTACTAATCATAACATACATTAATGAACCAATCACATTTGCATAAGGGACTGAACTCATTTTCACAATATCTGACTGAGACTTGGGTCACAATTGTTTAGATAAAACAAAATGACCAGCTAAATGAGTCATTACACTTTTGCAATTCAAGCTACCAAATTTTGAAACAACTTTTCTCAAATAAGGTTCCTGATGTAACTTAATCATGCATTTTCCTCTATTTCTATCAATTACCATGCCAAGTATCTTTCTAGCATTACCAAGATATTTCATATCAAATTCACTACTCAGTTTTTTCTTTAACTCAGATATGCATTTCAAAGATTTAGAAATAATAAGCATATCATCAACATACAATAGCACATATACATGGTGATCAGTTTTGACAGATATATAGAAACAAGCATCATACTCAGATCTTATGAAGTTACATTTAATCATAAAAGAATCAAATTTCTTATACCATTGTCTAGGGGATTGTTTCAGACCATATAAATATTTTTTCAATAAACACACATGATCAGGTAATTTAGGGTCAATAAAACCCTCAGGCTGTCACATATAGATGGTTTCTTCTAAGTCACCATGTAAGAATGCAGTTTTAACATCTAGTTGTTCAATTTCTAGATCATAACAACCAGCAAAGGCAAGCATTATCCTTATGGTTTTAAACTTAACTACATGTGAGAAGATTTCAGTAAAATCAATTCCCTCCCTCTGTGTATAGCCCTTAGCAACAAGTCTAGCCTTGTACCTAGGTGGACCAGACTCAGAAATACCTTCTTTCAGTTTAAACAACCATCTACATTCAACAACTTTTTGTTTATTAAGTAATTTAACCAAGACCCAGGTTTTATTCTCATTAAGGGACATAATCTCATCCTTCATAGCCTCATACCACTTAGAACACTCCTCAGATTCCATGGCATTCACATAAGAAGAAGGTTCAACGTCTATTACCTCAACTGATGCATTCAAGGCAGTGTATACAAGGTCTGCATATGTATACCTAGCATGTGTTCTTGTTTCTCTCCTTGTTCTATCTCTAGTAAGTTGATAATTTTGGAGTTGCCCTCTTGATGACGCAGGAAGCTGATCATCACTTTCATTGTCATCAGGAGCCACTGCTTCATCATGGGCTGGGTTTTGATCAGCTCTATGGTCTCCAGCTGGACTTGTAATGTCAGGCTCCACCTCTCTCTCAACTCCCACCAGTTGTTGAGGATTTCCAGGTTCAGCAGTAGCATCACTATTTGTATCTGCATCAACTTTAAAGGGAAATGTTAGTTCATCAAATATTACATCTCTACTAACAATAACTTTGAAACCCCTACTGTCTTTTTCCCAATGTCTATAGCCTTTTACACCATTTTGGTTTTGATAACCCAACATAATGCATTTGATAGACCTAGGATCCAACTTACCCTCCTTTGTGTGTGCATATGCAACACACCCCAAGGGTATGAGAATAGAGAGATTAGGTTTTTTACCATTCCACACCTCCATAGGAGTTTTGAGGTCTATTGACCTGTTAGGACTCCTATTTACGAAGTAAGTAGCTGTGTATAAGGCTTCTCCGCAAAATTCTTTAGGTAAACCAGAAGTGAAAAGCATGCATCTGACTTTTTCAAGAAGTGACCTGTTCATTCTTTCTGCCACACCATTTTGTTGTGGTGTGTGTCTATCAGTCCTGTGTCTCAAAATTCCATTAGTCTTACAGTAAGAATCAAACTCAAGATTACAAAATTCTAAACCATTGTCAGTTCTTAAAACTTTAAAAGACAAACCAGTTTGATTTTCCTCTAAAGACTTCCATTCTTTGATTTTTTTTGAAAAGTTTCATCTTTTGTTTTGAGTAAGAAGGTCCAAACCCGCCTACTGAAATCATCAACCAAAGATAGAAAGTATTTAAAGTTACCATGAACATCATACCTCTCAGGACCCCATAGGTCTGCATGAACATATTCAAGACAAGCCTTGGATTTATGAGTTCCAGGCTTGAAACTTACCCTGTGTTGTTTACATATAACACATGTTTTACAGAAGGGAAGATTCCCAACTGTGTCTTTACCAAGCATACCATGTTTACTAAGTACACTGAGTCCTTGTTGACTCATGTGTCCTAGCATCAAATGCCACTTTTCAGTGACTGCCTGAGATGAAGAGTTAGTAACAGAATTCACAAAACCAGTAATATGAGTACCATTTAGCACATACAAGCCAACATGTTTAGTACCAGATAAAATCATTTTAGGACCCTTATAAAAATGTATCACACATTTAGAAACATTGGAAACACAACCAAGATCATCTAAAGCACCCAAAGAAATCAAGTTTCTTTTCAAATCAGGAATGTACCTTACATTTGTAAGAACAATACATTTTCCAGAATCCATTCTCAAGTTCACCTTTTCTATACCTTTTACCTCAAAAGTGTTGTTATTACCCATATATACAGTCTCATTGTTCACATAAGAGAAATCATGAAATAGCTCAAGTATGGGGCACATGTGAAAGGTACAACCAGAATCAAGTATCCAACTAGCATGTTCAGACATATTAGAAACATTCAGTATTTCAAATACACCATCGTTAGTCTTAGGCACACTAGCAATATTAGATTCATTAGCATTCAGTTTGTTTTTCAACTTAAAACAATTCTTTTTCAGGTGTCCAGCTTTCCCACAGTGAAAACACTTCCTAGTCTCTTTATTTTTAGAACTAGTGGTTTTCTTTCCTTTCTTATTCTTAGCTAAGTCAAGATTTTGGGTAGTATCTGTTCTAGGGTTCACAAACATATTAATTCCAGTTCTTTTAAGGGACTTAAGTTCATTTTCTCTTGTTTTTAAAGCAGTAACAACTTGTTCATAAGTAGGCATAGTACTAGCATATTGGAACACATCTTTAACAACTTGAAAAGATTCAGGTATAGCATTCAAAAGGATCATACATTTACTAGTATCATCTAAGGCCATAGTAGTACCTTTAAGAACAAGACAAATTTTCGTACCTCAGATTATAGGTCAATAAGTGAGACAGAGGTTACTGGGGAAAGGCGAGAAAGCAAGTCCATCCAAATCAGTCCGGGGAAACTTGCAAGTACAGTTTGGGGGGAGGCGGGAATTTTGAATAGTATTTAAAATCCTCTGTTTTCGATTATCTAATAAATCACTTAATGAAAGTAGATTATCTTTTCATTCATTTTAAAACTTCTATAATCCCTTCCCGAACCAAACATGAATCTTTTGATTCATTTGTTCTCGAGCCTCTCGGTCTGTCATTATACCTCGAGAAGTAGAAAGAATTACAATCCCCATCCCACCTAAAATTCTAGGAATTTGTTGATAGTTAGAATAGAGATTTAGAAACATCTACTTTATAATTAAACAAATAACCTTTCAAGAAAGCAAGATTAGGCACAGATTTAGAAGCATATAAAGTTTCGAGCTTACCCCACAACTCAAGAGCTGTATCAGCACCATCGACTTGTCGAATGACAGAGTCAGAAAGCTTCAAGAACAGAATATTGTAAGCCTCTTCATTAATTTGTGCTTCTTTATCCAGTTCGCCCTCACACCAATCTTTAATGTCAGCTAGTAAAGCGCTTCTGACTTTGTGATGAGAGAGTAAGACTCTCATCTTTTTCAGCCAAACCCCAAAGTCCATTTTTCCATCGAACACAGACATATCAATTCGAGTAGAAGTAGCCATCATAATACACGATTCAAGAACGGAGAAATTTCAATTTATAAACCCACAAGATTAATCGGAAACCCTGATACTTTCAAGAACCCAGCAAATAATCGATTAAACCCTTCGATTTGAAACACGATCTAATTACCCAAGATTAAAGAATCAAGCTCTGGTACCACTGTTGTATATTTGTTTAAAGATCAAAGTCTCAAATCAAGTTAACCAAATAGAACAATAAGAAAGATTTGCGAGAAAATAAAGAACACTAAAGATTTTACCGTGTTTCAGTCAAATTTGACCTACATCCACGTTGAGCTCCAATGAGAGTAGCTCAGCTACTATAATGCCACAAGTATTACAACGTTTCAATACACTTCTCAATACAAACCCAAATGAAATCGAATCTACCAAGCTTCAAACTAATCTCTAACCCTAAATGTAAGTGGTGTCGCCTAAGGTGTGATAAAATAATGAATAAAATAAGTGCAAATAAACACCCTAGGCCGAGCACAGTTCTGCAAGTATACAGGACGTATGCAAGTTTTAAATGATAAGTAAGATTCGTTCCTCAGAGACTACGAAGGTTAGAGAGAATTATGCAAATTATCAAGTGCAAATATGAAAGCTAGATTAGATTAATACGCTGGAAAATAAAAGAAAAGAGATTTTTGTTTGATTTTAAAAACTAGAAAATTAACTAATAAATTAAAATATAGAAAATTAAATAAAAGAGAAGAACAGGTAGTATGATAGTTTAGCCTGAGTAATTAGCAAGTAATCCCCACTAGTCTTGTCGTTCTAAACATGTAAGGGTGAATCATGTAGTATTCCAATAATCGGTTTCAATTTTGCTAGGTAGTTTAAATTAGGGTTTACCTGTGTCAATAAGGACCTAAGCAAACTTTTCCTACAATTGAGTAAATGGCAATACACCAAACCATAATGACTATCTAGATCGACTGAGTTGTCGGACCATCCTTACACTAGACGCTATGTGTTGTTTTCATAGTTAAAATATGCCTTAGACAATGACTATCTAACTACTATGAAGGTAATTCTATACGGTTGCAATCCGCAAAGAGAACAGACTATAAATCAAACACATAGACAGAGAAATAAAACATGAATTCAATTTAAAACATATAATTCCCAAATTAGATAGATGTCAACCAAAACTAGGGTTCATACATATATGCTAAAACTCAAGCTAAATTTATTTAATTCATACTAAGAAAAGAAAAGAAAAAAATTACAGAATTGAAGGTTGAAGAAGACATAATTGATGCACAGCTCCTTCCAGACTTCTCTTCTTGTGTTGTAGCTTCCTCCTGGCCTAAAGACTGGCCAAGGATGATTTTCTTGTGATAAGAGGGTGTATATATAGGGTATAGGAAACCCCAAAACGTTTCTTGGAGTATAAGATAGGTATTGGACTCCAAGCCCAACTCAAATTCGTAACCCTAGATATAGAAAAGGTATAATTTTGATGCTGTTTTGTTTTGACCGTAACTTATTCAATACTTATCCGTTTGATGCGTTCCAATAGTCGAAACTTATCGACTCGAAAATATCTTTAACTTTGATGTAGACCATTCTTCCAAATTTTCCTAACCAATCTTGAGATATAAGCCCTTTTGTGGTCGTAGCTGCTGGAATTCAGATTTATTTGGCAACTTTATCTTTTCTTTTTTCATATTTCTTGCATTTATCTCCAATTTCCATGTTTATCCTCTTTCCTTTATCTCTTAGAATTAACTTGGCCTCTAATAAATTACCATATATCTTTAAAGCTTCACACTAAATAAATAATTAAACCCAATATGCTCTAAAAATAATAAATAATTAAATCAAGACACAAAATAGGAAAGTGTACTAAATCATGAGAAAATCGACTTATACTCTAATAAATACACCTAAAATGATGTCTCCAACTAAGATTTAATCATCACAAATGGGGTGACATCAGTAAGAATAAGGCTTATCTAGTGATTAAGACGATTATCACAAATTACAAGAGATATAAGAACTCAGAAGCTAATCTATCGATTAGAAGAAAAACCAAAGGTTAAACTCTAAATAACTAGGGTTTCAAATGAGAAAGGCGAGAGAGAGAGTTGAGCGTGAAGAGAATGGGTTATGACTACGGTCAAACCCTCTTTCTATTTATATGAGACAGAAGGAAGGACCAAATATGAGCCGTCAGATCTTTAATTAACCTCAAGAGACCATATAGCGCCACGTCACTATGGGATTAATAAAGGATCAAACAACTTGATATATACTTCACCAAATATATAATGTACCACATGCATAATATATTCTACAATTAATTTATGTGAGTTTTTTATTCAAAAAGTTCATATCTTAAAACGTTTATAATAAATTTAGAGAAAATACAATCTCACAATCCATTAAAAAGCATGTATAACACATATGCAATTGGTTAAAGCTTCAAACTAGGTTTGATAGTTATCAATGAAGCCTTTAACAATTTTTCCAATGTTCCTTGACGGTCATCAAAATCATGAGAACCGAAATCATGAAAACTGAATTGAATTTTCGAAGCTCTCGCAAATTTTTCCTATGTTAGTATTTGCCGAATTGACTCATATACAGGAACCACGACAAAGCCTTGTTGTCCATGTGAAATGACAACATTAGAAGTTTACGATCAGTGGAATCTGATGAAAATCAGAAAAATTCTCTGCCTTATAAGCCATCTAGAGGGTTTTTTTCCTTCACAGTGAGGAAGTCTAACCATAAGGAGAACTCATGCAGAACCCAAGTGGAGCCATGAGGTGTAGGTGGTGTTGTTGGATCAATGGAGATCAGAGAAGGAGCATATGAGTTAGTGTATGGAGTCTAGAAGTAGTCAATCACTAGAATTGGTGATAATGTACCCACAAAGGAGGACTTTTTTTGGAGACTGTGATTTTTCAACAAATGATCGAAGGGCTTGATCATTTTTTCCATCGACTGAGGTGATTTTGGCGATGATATTGGTTATTAGTGGTTGTCAAGAATTTGGGAGTGGTGAGTAGAAGTATATCTTGAGGAGTTTTGACAGATTCATCTAGGGTTTTGGGTCTAGTACCTTCTTCCATTGAAGAGAGAGAGGAGAGTAAAGAGATGAAACACCAAATTGTAATGAATTTTAGAAATGCAAAAACAAAAACAATGGAAGAAGAGAAATCATAATATGATTTAATTCATATCTTTGCAACAACGTTCGTATTAACTTTAAAAGCAATTACAAGGACAAATATTGAAATAGCAGATAAAAAGAGATAGAAGAAGATACAAGGAGAAAATATTTCCTTAAAATATCAAGCATATTCTTAGATATTCTACACTCTATTTTGCCTTTGTTCCCCATGTATTAGATCGTAACTGATTTCCCCTTTCCTATTTTAATGAAATCAACAAGGTGTGTGGGGTATTTTCTTATCATGCAGCCTTTTCACACTACAAGAAAACTGCTAATGGGTGACAGTTCTTTTGCAGGTATGTGACAGATTTTGAACTGTCGCCAAACTTAAGGGGACACTTTTCGAACTGCCACCTAACAAAAAATAAGTGTCTCTATAATTGATGTCGCCATCTTTTGAGGACAACTTGGAAAAAGTGTCACTTAACATTTGATGACATCTTCTATAGTGTCGCCCATCACTTTGGAGACACTGTTTTTAGTGTCGCCCATCACTTTGGAAACACAGTGTCCCTCTCCACATTAGAGACACCGTTTTAAGTGTCGCCCTCCACATTAGAGACACCGTTTTAAGTGTCGCCCTCCACATTAGAGACACCTAAAAACGGTCCCCTCCACATTAGAGACACCGTTTTAAGTGTCGCCCATTACTTTTCAAAAAATAAAAGTTAATATAAAATTACTATATTTGTTATCACATAATTCAAATAACTCAAATATTAATAATAAAATAATTGCATAACATCTACTAGCTCATAAGTCAGCTTTTAACCTTATGTTTCATCTTTCTTTTAATCTCCCAAAACATCTGATGATTTTTCTGATATAAAAGATATATAGAATAATTAGATATGCAAAAAATGGAATCAGAGATCAAAAACTTCTAAAAGCTTACCACTAATTTCATTTCTAAATAATCCATTAAGTCAACTTCTTACAAAAATCGTGAAAACTAAGAAAAAAGAAAGAAAAAACAAAGTTGGAGTAAATAAAGAAAACACATTTCAGATTTTTCACTTAAGGTCCTCCAATTTTTAAAATACACAAATAGTTACCTGCTCAACACCATTAACAAGATTTATCCTACCAATTAATGATTTTGATCACATATCAAAACATTCAACAAAACCATCTTCACCACCACAACACCTACTAAAACCACATCAATAAAAATATATAAAAATAATAATTATAAAATTTACTTAATGAGTTTCACAAACCTTCGATATACAACATTGTGTGCCTAACGATGAAAAAAATTGTCCCTGTACGGAAAAAAATAAAAATTAACACAAAGGTCTCGAATAATCAGAAGGTTTAACAAATTTTAACATTTTCTAAGTTAATTTTGTATAAATCTGCAGCACAAAACAGAATACAAGACCAACAATCATACGCTAAATCTCTCATCATCCTGTTTAAGTTGAACCATTAATTAAATAAGTGCAACTTTATTTGGGCGCTATGAGTAATTTTCAATATTTAAGGGTAAAAAAACCTTGAAACACGCAAACTGTAATGACTTCTGTATTTTGCGTAAAGGTAAACTAAACGATCAGCACAAAGAAACGCGATTTTCGAATAATCATCACTTAATACCTGGGGTACAAGTACAAATTATTGAGTCAAATACATGAAAAGACTTTTTTACACCTACTTTTAAAGATATTATTACCTCGAAATCAACGATTTCTGATATCAAATGTCTTTCAAACTTGAGTGTGAGTTCACGCAATTCGCATACTTTGACTTGTGAAGGATATATGCCTGGTGATAAAATTGTGGGCCCATGAATACTCATTTTTCACCTACTAAAACACCATGTGCAAACACATGGAGCAAAATAATAATAAGTATCAAGTGTTCACCTGATGTTAAAAGATATTCTCCATGAGGAGTAGCTTTATTTATTGTAGTTGCGGTTTCGAATCTTAAATCTTGAACTAATTCTACTCTTCTGCATATAATCTGAACCATATAAAGATAAATAATGAATCTTTAACAACCTATAAAGCTAATTTAATAAGTGATATATCTTTAGGGTTTGATAAACCTTTACCATTGTCTTTGCAAAGAGCTCTGAGCTTCTTTGGAGCAAGCATCATTGCATTGTTTTACTGGGAATTTCTTAACAAAAAAAATAAGCCAGTAAAAAAAATTGTGTTGACGAAGGAGAGAAAATATTAACTAAAAGAGTATCTTGAACAAAAACAAACTTACAAAAACAAACCTGTGTTATTTTGCAACTCAGAAATGATCATTTCTTTATTTCAGGTATCCAGAAGAGTTTCTTGTTCTTTTTCCCCTGTAATATTTTATATTCCCATCATCATTTATAAATTATAACTTTAAAATAGTAAAAATTAAGAATTTTGATTCTTAAAATGTATTTAGCAACTAGAAGGACATTTGCCAATTCCATTGCAAAAAACGTTGTAACAAAATCCATTCAGTAAACTACATAATATTCAGTTAAGATATAACCCTACCTGGCACGGCCCATATAACGTAGATAAAAAGAACACTTTAATCCATTCTGTACACGTTTTAATATTCAGTAATGACCTTCCCATTATTGCATATACTAATGGTGGAACAAAACTTGAATCTGGAACACGAGAAAAAGAGTTTGTTAAAAATAAATATTGAATACATGTAGTTGAATCAATATATTACTTATACCGTCCATATTGAGGAGGTAAATTCGCAAGCTTCAAGGAGATAAAAACTAACCTCCAATTAAATCAACAAGTAGGCGAAAAACCTCCAATTAAATCAACAAGTTGACGAAAAGCTTCTTGGTGCGCCTGCACAAAAAACGTAAATAAGTAACAAGTATTCAACACAAGCTAGCTTCACTCTTCTCATAAATAAAATAATAAAAAATAAAATTCAAGTCATCTGAACATAATTCATAAGCGGAACAGTCTTACGCAACATAAGGCATATAACAACACGCCACAGAGCAAAATGATAAAAAGAATCACATACCTTTAGCGGCAAAAAAATTTACCACTTAAAATCTCGATTTTGCCGCTAATGCCTCTATTTGTTCGCCACAATAAGTTCGTCTCTAAAGATACCTTTCGTAGCAAATTATTTATTTTTGCCTTTATTGAATTTATTTTTAGCGGCAAATATTGCCGCTAAAAATATAATTAGAAGTTATTTTGGTGTTGCCGCAATAAATTTTGTCGTTAAAAATATCATTAGAGGCAATTTTAAACGTCGCTGCAATATATATCGTCTCTAATGATACTATTTGTTGTAGTGAATTAGTGTACCAAAAAGTAAAAATGTAAACAAGATATAAAATTATTTGTCGAAATCCAGTCAGAGGAACAAACCTCTAAGGAGTATCACCACCCGATTTCTTTTGATTTAACATATCCAGAATGAAGCTTTATATAATGTCTTGCTCAAACTTTATTGAGTATTGGACCACCAATGTGTTGGGAAAAAGGTCGGATCCCCCATTCGAGGATTGTGCATAGAAGAAAAATGAAAAGACAAGAACAACAAATTTTACGTGGTTCGGCCAAAGATGCCTACCTCTATGGAGTAATTCAATATAATCACTCAAACTATTACAACTTGGTTTTTGTACGGAAAAACCCGAAACCCTCTAACATAAAGAAAGAACAAAGAACTCTCACACTCATCCAAGACTCTAATCACTATAACATCGTTACACACTCATAGTTAACTAACCTATATGATTCTCGCTCTTGGATATCTCGTGTCTCTATTCTTTTTCTTCTTCTTCATTTTCTCTCTTCTCATCTTCAAACATTAATCCATGATGCCTATTTATAGGCCTTCACAACCAAACTATCCAATTAATCTAGTCACCATGGAAAACTTCAAACCTCTTAAGTTTCCAAGACGAACCATTAATTTCTAAGACTATCACTTGGTTTCTCAAGACACCATTTAATTTCTAAGACTACCACTTGATTTTCCAAGACACTATTTAATTTCTTAGACTACCACTTGGTTTCTCAAGACACCATTTAGTCTTCCAATGCATCGGTTCATGGATGTGAGTCAAATCCCAACAAATCCTCCCTTGACGAGCATCCCCAAACACCTCGATAATATCGGAGAATGAAACTTTTGTCTTGTGCTCCTTGACTTGTTTTGGGCAGTCACTCGACGCTCGACCACGAGTACATCCTTCACAAATCATTGAACAATTAGCCTTCAAATCTCAATACAGACGCCATCTATCTTTTCAGGACTTCTATGCAACACAACCACAGCTCTGATACCACTTTGTTGGGAAAAAGGTCGGATTTCCCGTTTGAGGGTCGTGCATAGAAGAAAAATGAAAAGACAAGAATAACAAATTTTACGTGGTTCGGCCAAAGATGCCTACCTCCATGGAGTAATTCAATATAATCACGTACACTATTACAACTTTTGTACAGAAAAATCCGAAACCCTCTAACATAAAGAACGAACAAAGAACTCTCACACTCATCCAAGACTCTAATCACTATAGGATCGTTACACACTCACAGTTAACTAACCTCTCTTCTTTTTCTTCTTCTTCATTTTCTCTCTTCTCATCTTCAAACATTAATCCATGATGCCTATTTATAGGCCTTTACAACCAAACTATCCAATTAATCTAGTCACCTTGGAAAACTTCAAACCTCTTAAGTTTCCAAGACGAAACATTAATTTCTAAGACTATCACTTGGTTATTAAAGACACCATTTAATTTCTAAGACTACCACTTGATTTCCCAAGACACTATTTAATTTCTAAGACTACCACTTGGTTTCCCATGACACCATTTAGTATTCCAATGCATCGGTTCATGGATGTGAGTCAAATCCCAACACAATGTTCTATCTTTGTTAGTAAATTCCGGTACTTTTGCGGATATAGAAAAATGTCTCGCATCAGTTGATGTTTGAAGACCTGAAAATTTCCAAAATTGGCAAAAAAGTTATTAATTGTTCAAATCGTCTGTAAAATCCCTTTTCCAATAATTAAATAAAATCAAAGAATAATTAGACATTTTCTAGCAGTGTTTTTAAAAGAACCTGCTTTTCCTTCTGACCTTTTCCAATCTGATTTCACCCACCCATCTGTTTGCCACCCATCTATTCACACACACGCACAATTAAATAATCAAACAAAAAAACATAAAAAATTAATTAACTAGTACTCAAAGAATACTTTACCTCCTACTAGTAACACTACTAACTAATTACTTCACTACTTTTTGAGTAAATTACACTATTCACCCCTATGAAGGGGTGATTTGCAATGTTATGTGTAGCACTCAAATTCACGGAAATGGTCTCAGCTACTGAAACAACTCAGTGAAGTAGTCTCAAGCTCTCAGCTATTAAATTACTAAGGAAAGTCCAATGAGTTTTTTGAAGATTCCAGTTACTAGAGATCGAAAACAGAGAAAAGTTTAGTATACAGAGTTGAACGGGAAGCTAAAAAGAAAGCTTACCATCAAAACACTCTTAAAAAATGATCTCGGATAATGAAGAGTTGAGTAATGATGATATTATTATTATTAGTAGTAGTAAGAATAAAGATGGTGGAATAGATTTAGCCATATGTTTTAATCTTTACTTTAGAATTACCCTTCTAACTAGCTGATGAATTTCAGTTATCCGCAACAAAAGGACAAAGTTATATAACTAATCAGTAATACATAAAAATTGATCTACCTTACCCCTAGATAATGCTTTAAAATTGGAGAATAATGATCAAGTGCTATATGTTTTTTTTCTAGCAAGCACAAAAGTTTATCCACTCCATTCCCCAATAAATCAACCTGAATATCATCAAGAAATACGATAAGTTGAATAAATTTCAGCTTCAAACATTATATATTATTTATGAAATTACGATCCAAAAGCTGACCAGAAAAAAAGAAATTTCGATCCAAAATGTTTTTAGCTATTAGATCTTACTTTCTCCTCTGCAATCCAGAGATCTTCACATTTCCTCTTAAGCATCCGTTTATGCATCAGCTTTGTTATTTTTAATGAATTAGCTTTCTCTATAAGAGATAATTTCTGAGCATGAATCTTTCAATCTGAAAAAGGACAAAGGAGCTATTAGATAACTCCTGTTTTAACTTCTGTTTATTTGCTTTTTCATCTGTCATCTCTTTATTTGATTCAGCCTAGATAAAACAATATGTTGTATTAAATTCATTTATAAACTTTATAATTTAAACATACTAAAGCTTTATCTTGTGCAATTTGTTCTTCTTCAGCTCTCATGTCATCTTTAGCTTGTTATTTCGCATCTATGATAATCTCATTAATTAAGGAAATTACTTATTCATTTACCTTCTAAAGGCACAGATCTAGAGCGAGTTTTATTTCTAGTACGGATTAAAGGTATCATTGGCTCTTTAACACCTCAATTTTCATGAACTATCTTCAATTGTAGTTATACCTGTGGTTAACAGTTCAAATTTACATTGACATACTCAAAACTAAAGAAGATTTGAAGATTTGTCTACTGAAAAGTACACATCAACGTTGATTTTATATGCACAATGAATCGCATCGGTAAAAAGTATCTATCACAACAACACAACACATTGAATCGTCAATGAATAAAAATTTTATAACAAAAAAATATCAGAATAACTAATGAATAATTAATGAATCGCATCTGTAAAAAAGTATAAAGATATATGAAAGTTTCTCAGTAATAAAATCTACATAGTAAGAATTTAAGATACGAAGACAAGATAACTTTAAAAATAAGAGGCCTACCAGTTCGGATTTTGTAGGTAGTTGATGGAGATGAGTAGCGCACAGAGAATGAGAAGGTGGCTTGCGGGAACGGTGGTTTGAGTTGGATGGTGATGGAGGCGATGGTCTGGCACGGCGAGAAGGGAGTGGCTACGGTGGTGGACGGTGATATAGAAGGTGGCTTGCAGCACGGGGACGGTGGTATGAGTTTGGAGGATTTTGTTCTGAGTTGATTGTAAAATGGGTCGGATATTTATCAAATTGTTTACTCCAGCCTTATGTATTGCCTTATGTATAACTAAGAAGAAGAAGAAATATATTATACTAAACTATGTATACTTAAAGAGCTCATAGATAATACAACATAAATAATAACTTTTAAGATAAAAAAAGGTGTACAACCGGAAATATTGAGACATTTCAGAAAAAAAAAGTAAAGGTTGAATTATAGAAAATCCAGTCTATAATTATAGACTTCGTCTCTTTACGCTCTCATTACTAAAACTCAGTCTCTTCACGCTAGCATTAGAAAAGTCTCTTCACACTCATCTTCCCACCAAGCGGCTCTTCTACACAAGAAAATCGCCGTCACTCACAAGCTCCATCAACAATCGAAGAATCTAATCTCATCACTTTGGTAAATATTAATATTTACCTATGAAATTCTAAAAAATTAAAATGTTTCTAACCTAATCTCATCATTTTTACAATTTTTCAGAATCATTAGTGTTGTTTATTATATTAAATTGATGGTTGGAGTGAACATTTTTTGTATTATTATGCGGTAAATATCCATTTGGCGCAACGACTGGGGATAGTCTACAGAACATAGTAACCCTAATTCTAATTCTATCTGCACCAATCTCCATGTTTCAATTCTTTATAAAATTTACACATAGATTTATTCTAGTATATTTATATGCTTTGCGGTGATTTTTCCTTTTCAATTTGTGTATTATTAATTCAATTCTCTTAGATGCATCACTTAATCCGATTATTTTTCACAGCACAGAGGTTATAATCCTTCATCAACTCTTTTTTACAAGCTCAATATACTCAATTTCCATCATATGATTAATATAGTTAAATTAGGGGTAATTATGTGGATGAACAACTAATTTTGTTGGATTTTTAAATAGGATGAAGTAATGGTGAAATCAAAGGTGAAAAGGATAATCACACAAGAGCGAAGAAATTTAAGCAAAATAATGGTAAATTCCTTACATGGGTTTTGAACCATGAGGTAAATTCCTTTGCAACCACCATTTGCAATGCGTTTGGATTTTTGGTATAATTTTTATGAAAAAAACTATTGATGTGATATATCTTAAATTCGCTAGAGAAGAATAGAAAACAAATCTTGTTAAAACGATTATATTTGAGGATGTTTAACAATCAAATGTAAGCTAAATAAAGACAATTACTTACTCAGCGTATGAATTTATTTCTTCAAGGTGTAACAAAACATATCGATGTGCCTGTGTAATAGATAATTCGTTCATTTCTTCCATCTTTACTACATCTTTGAAAATACCGCCACTAGATAACAAATATTTGTCTCTTTCTGTGGGATCAATCTCCTTGGTCCGACATGATCGAATGAAAATCGTCTCCGTTTCATCAAAATATCTCGAACAAAAAGTGCGACATTCTTTTGCAATATAATCCTCATCCAGGCCCAATATATTTTTGAATTCTTTTAAGCACCTACAATAAATTTAATTTAATTACGTCGTATTAAGAACAATCGCTTGAAAATATAATTATAAAGTATTACTTTTCGATAGGATACATCCATCTAATATGTACAAGGCCTGCAACTATCGCCTCGTCTACAAGGTGTATAACCAAATGTACCATAATTGTAAAAAAAGATAGAGGAAGCCATAAGCGTCAGCTAAAAAAATGCCGCTAACCATAGACGACAGGTTAAAGGTGACAGTAATACAAAAAATGTCAACAATTATGGTGACAGTTTAATAACTTTCCCAAAATATACTATGACATTTTTCTAGAAATGTCACTGAGCATGTGTCACCAATTACATGCTTTTTTTTAGTGTCATGCATCTTCGTTGTTGTATGGTCTACTGAATGAGTCTTAACCACTACAATGTGGTGGAAGCTAAAACATTGTGCCTTGGAACTCAGAACACCGTCATTAGATTGAGAGCATTGGTAGATAAGTATGTTCACATCTGGTGTCCCATAGAATTTCCCCCAAATGTTGTTCCTTCTTCCTTGATGAGTTGAAGGTCTACGACTAAACTTATGATGTCATTGGGGGATCTTAATCTTGCATTCAATGTGATTTTTCATATGTACTTACATTTTCTCCTTTCGAATGCTTCCTCAGCCTCACGTGAGAAGAGCTATAAGCAAATCGAAGCTTCTACTACTGAATTCCGTGAGATCAAGGAGAATATAAACTAAGGATTAAAGTAATATGTTACTCTTTAGGTATTAAAATATTTTGTAATATAAGGCACGTTCATGCTTTTTCAATTTATTTTTCGATAACAGGATGCACTTACAAATATATAGCAACAATGCAGTGATTTTGTGATGATTAGAGATATGCAGTATCAAGTAATGATGTAATATGTCCAAAGACAAATATCTGGTCTAAGTTTTCAGAACAGTAAAACTAACAATTATAATAATTATAGGTAAAATTCTCAACACCAAATGGACAATCGCAACCCTTCTCTGACATATACCAGCCACCACAACAAATAATTATGGGTGGCTATGCTCACAAGTCACAAACCACCACCACCGGCACCACAACCACCACCACCTTTTCAAATACCGGCTTCATGTCATCCACATCCACCACCGTTACAACACCAAGAGTATGAGCAATATCTAATCCTTTCAGTATAATCTTTGTGTACAGTAAGACCCCCTTTGTAGATTAAATTTGACTATATATGAAACATATCATATATGTGTTTCATAAATCCCTGAAACATTAATAAGTAAAGATTTGTTTGTTATAGATTTGGGTTCGTTTATGTTAACCTATTCCTAGAAAGATTTGAAGCTCTTGAAATTCTGTTTTGGTTACTTAAAAGGGATTTACACATGCATTTAAGGAATGATGCATGTCAATAGGACGCTTTATATCAGATGAAATAATAGCTGGGGGATTTTACTTCATTGTAGTAACTAAAAATCTAACTCTCCCTTATGTCTACTCGATTTGGACCACCTGTAAACAATTTCATTTGATGATTGGTCTTCTCGACTTGGGTCTTTTGTGTCTTATATCTTCTCTTCTTCCAAATATTTCTCTTGTATTTCCAATTTCATGCTTCTCATTTAAGGTATACTTTATTGGTTTTATGTCATGGGTGATGCACATGTTGGACTTCGGTCTTTGCCATGGTGGTAAATTATTCAAGGCAGTGAGTGTGTCCAAACATGGCATTCCTAAGATTTTCGCATAGTGGGTCAACACCCCCCCCCCCCCCCCCCCCTCTTCTCTGCTTTTCCATTTTCTTTTAAACTATAAAAGCCCTAGGTGTTTTAACCTGTTGTCACCTCCACCCTCGACCTCCCTTCCTTCAGCGACGATGGCTTCTGCTCCTCCTCTTTTACCTTGTTTTTTGTAGTCCCTTTCTTGATTCTCTTCCGCTTTCAGTTTCGCTCTTCACCTGGTATCACACCTTTCCTTGGAAACCATTCTTTTTTTCCCAGAGTTGGCTTCATATGGTCGTGGTGGTGCCGATCTAGTGGTACAACATACTTGCTTTGTCAAGAAGTGATGCAGATGGTTCAGAGTTCTGTCATCATGGATCAGGTTGTTTTGCTGGTCGTAGGTTCGTTGGTGGTTTAGTTTGTCGCGTTCTCCTGGATGCGGATTAGTCCGGGTCACACTGCTCAAGGGGCTATTGTCAAGATACTACTGGACATGTCCTTTTTTGGTAACAAGCGATTGCTGCCGAGCTCCATCTTTGGTGAGTTTATGTTTCCGAAGTTTAGGTATGTATCCTTTACTATTTTTTTATTGCCTGGTTTATATATATATATATATATATATATATATATATATATATATATATATATATATATATATATATATATATATATATATATATATATATATATATATATATATATTATGCCTGCTTGGTGGCTTAATACTCTTCATTTTGCGTTTCCGGTGTTTTTCTTATGGGTTTACTCTTGCCATTGTGTTCAATTTGGTTAGTTTCTCGGTGGGTCGTGGTATGGTGGTGATTAATTGTTTGGAAAATTGAAAATGGAAGTAGTACCCGATTATAGTTGTGTGGGCTTTTGTGTTAGATTTGAATATAAAATAGTTAATTCCTATTTAACCCAACCAATCTTACCCCGTATTCAACCTGTGTTCCCACCCGAAGTATTAGGGTTCAGTTCAGAAAAGTAGTCTTAGTGTTCTTTTACAACCCGATCTTGTTAGGTTCTTAACCTGTGTCTACCCGAAGTATTAGTGTTAAGTTCAGAAAAATAGGTTTAGTTTTATTTTACAACCTATCTTGTTAGGGACAGTTTAGCAAACCTACCAAACCAGGCCCAAGCTCACCCTTATCCAAAATGGAGAAGACCAAAAGGCATCCTAACATTTGAGAACGGCAATCTTGTAGCCACCTAGGTCAGTATCTACAAATATATGTTTACTCCATTTACTAAAGCATGTGAAGTTTGTTACAATTGTATGTTCCCATTGGGGGTTCAGGTGAGGCTGTAACGTAACCATCTGAATACTGCAAGATTTGAGCCTAATAATGGACTTAGCTCTGATTCGATCAGAGTGGAAATTTAGGATTCTGAGCTAGCAATTGGCAAGACAAATTGTTTGTAACTTAAACACGTTCTGTGGAACGAGATGTCCTCTCACCTACGGATGTAATTACCAAATTGCTTGTTTATTAGGTACTAAATGTGGTGTGGTATCAATTAAATATAAATATGAGTATGAGTGAAGGGCAGCTAGTATTTGAGAGTCAGTTAGTGGAATTCATCTTGGAAGGAAAAGGAGTGTACTAGGCACTAGCCATTAGTTTAGCCAATATTAGGCTCCCTGCAGGGAAGTGGAAAAGCAGTGTAAAACCAACCTTGTGATTGTTCAAGTTCCTCCTCCCAGAATAAACAAGGGAGCCAATGTGATTTGTACATTGATTCCTATGCTAGTTATAGTTTGTCTCATAAACGAATGAGCATGTTTTCATGATCTTGCTGTCCGTGTTTAATTCAGGATCCACTTTCATGAATTCTCCCCAGCACAATAGTCGCAAAATAGTACACCCTGATTCCTCATTTCTTTCTATACATTAAAGTATCATTTGATATAAGTGAGGTTCATTTTAAAATTTCATCATCATTTCAAAATGCTATCAACCATATATGAAACAACAATTGCCTCATTAACCACTACTATAGCAAATATCCGGAGATGGACAAATTAGTTTTTTCCATCATCAAGTTTTCATAGATATTATGGCATGTTTCAAGATTTAGGAGATACGATTGGACATGCGAACTTACAAAACATCAATCAAGGGTAAAGGTCACGGGTGACCCTTTATCTTTGAGACAGTTGGCCCTCGTGGCCCCTGATTAACAAAAAAAATCTGAAATGGCCCTGTGCTAATGGTTTCACGAAAAGTTAGATAAAGGGACACTCGGATTTTTTTTCTTCGATTAGAGACCATGAGGGCCAAAAGTATTAAAGATCTTCCACCCGTGGCCTTTACCCCTATCATGTCCAAAATTTATAACAAGTGAAGTAAGAGGTGAACCAAATATAAGGAAAATGAAAACATCTTCTAGTATGTACAAACTCTTATCATAACTATTTATGAAAACTTATAAAAAATTTATGCGGGAAGGGAAAACCTAGCCCCTATCATGGCAAGTGACTTAGATCTTAAAATCCCTACATTTATAAAAATTCCAGCTTAAGAAAAGAATGATAGACGGAACAAGAAACTAAAAGAATATTTCTTCCTATCAAATTTTTTTGTCCAGAAGACTATATAGCGAAATGAAGAACTACATACAGAAGATATAAGCAATTCAATCATTATTACTGAGCTCAAGCCAATTGTTGATAAATATATGAAATTGATAAGATCTCCTTACTGAAAGATACAACGGAATCATTCCAGAAGATCTTAATTCACATACTGAGTTTGCACACTTAATGAAAGGACAACAAATTGATAATAAAAACAACAGGAAAACATAACACTGCAGAAGAGTTAGAGAATAGACACCATCTTGCTTTATAACGCTGATATATATGCTCCGAAAATGAACAATCCATTTTACCTCTGATCCACCTTCAAACAAGAAATGGTTATACACAAAGACGTCAGGATGGTTAAATATGATGTTTAATGAAGAATTTAAATGAAGTCAAAAGTGTTTATATTTTCTTGCCTTTGATAAGTTCTTAAGAAGATGATGTGGAACCCTTTTCTTTATCTTTATTATATAGTAGGACCTTAAAATTTGTTTTCCCATATTCTCTCTGTTCCTCAAGGATATACATGGCTGAAGACACAGCTGAAGGGCGGCACCATTGCACCTCAATCATCTGCAGAGTTGTTATGTCTGCAAAACAAGCAGGGATCTCCAATAGTTTCCTACACTTTCTCAACACCAATTTCTCAAGGAAAGGAAGGTGATCATCAGTGGCATCCCAGTCTTCAATATCTAAAGCCTCCAATTTTAAATATTTGAGATTTAGGAACTCCCCCTCTTTCATACTCCATCTTTTTCCCTTAAATGAGCCTCTAAGTAATTTGAGAACTTCTAGGTTTGGGAGGCTCCCAATGCTTGACATCTCACTCCACCGAATGCAAAAGCCTGACAAGGTCAACTTTCTGAGATTTGAGGGGAATTGAAAATTAAAACGAGACTTTAATTCAGAACGAAAAGTGTTGTAGTCACCACTTGCTTTGAGTGATTCAAGTTGACTAGAAAAGTTTAACACCGGAAACCCATCACCTCCACGGTTGCCCAAAACTAGGCATTTCAGTTTGCGAAGATTGGGCATCCTTCTTAACATTTCATGGAGATCATCTTCGTGAGCAAGAGATGGTGTAGAAAAGCTATACAAATTATCTAACGTGGAGGAGTTGTGATTGTTGAGATCAAAAGAAGCACCATCATTTATATGCAAATGCCTCAACTTTACCATGTTCCAAATCGTATCTGGAACTGATACAACTTCAACCTCTACTCCTTTAAAAACTAAAACCTCTAGCCTCCACAAGTTGGCTACTGAAGATGGAATAGATTCTATGTCCCCAACAAGTGATAAATACCTCAAGTGAAGCAGCAATTCAATTCCATTAAATGGATCCTTAACATTGATGTACCCCAAGTCCAATACCCTAATGATTTTGAAGTTGTGTGATATGAAGGAAGCATCATATGGATGATTTGGGTGGTGATCAACTTCATCAAATAATAATAAAGAGCGAGCATTGGGGCTGAAAGGCTTTGCCATAACAAAATGCCCACGTTTCGAAGAAATGCTCAAACGATATCGCGAATAAATTATTAGACTGTGAGCATTATCAGAAGTCTGTGTATCAGGAAAAAGGTGAGCCAAACTACTTACGCGGTGCATAAAGTCTTCTTCTGAAGCTTTCTCCAAGCAAAAGTCACGCAATAGATCATGCAATCGACATGCTTTGACGCGAGCTCTGGATGTATCTTTTGAACGCATGACTAAGTTTCGACCAATCAGATCATTCAAATAACCTTCTGCCACATCCTCAACTCTTTTTGATTCTTTATTTTGTACAAATCCCTCTGATATCCATAACCAAGTCAATTTTCTCACCGAAATCTCTTGATCCTCTGGAAAAGCTCCCAAATAAAGGAAGCATGATTTGAGATGACCTGGTAAATGCCTATAACTAAGCTCAATCATGGCCATGCAATGATTATCTTCGTATCTAACAACTCGGGAAGTTAAAGTTTCTGCCAATTGTTTCCATTGACTCTCTTGTTCTCCCATCCCCGATAGAATACCAGCTGCCAAAGCAACAGAGAGAGGGAGTCCTTTACAATTCTCTGCAATTTGTCTTCCAACTTCCAATAGGTGTTCAGGGCAATTCTTCCCCTGAAATACTTTGGCTTGTAACAGCATCCAACTTTCATCATCATGGAATTGTCGAAGGGAATGAATGTTGTTGGGAGCAGGGGTGAGTTTCTGTGCCACATTATGCATCCGGCTTGTGATCAAAATCCTACTTTGGTTTTTATCATCTGGAAAACAAGTTTTAAGAGCATCCCATGCTCCCATGTCCCACAAATCATCCAACACAACAAGATACCTCTGCCCCTTTAGGTTTTTATAAAGTAGTTCAGCTAACTGATGCTCGCTCTTCTTATTTGTTCCTTCATCAACCTCAATTATATCACCTAACACCTGAAGCAATAAATCTTTGCGTCTATAGGTTTGAGAAACACAAACCCATGCTCGGATATCGAAATGTCTTTGAATTGAAGAATAATTATACACTTTCCTTGCCAGTGTTGTCTTACCAAGACCCGGCATGCCAACTATGGAAAATATATCTCGAGGCCTAGATGGTCCAGTAAGCCACTCCATTAAGACTTGTGCCTCGTCCTCAAAACCCACCACTAATTCATCAATGTTTGGTGTACTTCTTTCTTGACTAGCAACCCTTGAAACAACGCTGACGTTGAACTTATTAGGTGCCTTCTTTTCATGGATCTCTATGGCTTGTGTCTTGACAAGTCTGATCTCTTCTGCAACATCCAAAAGCTGTAACTGAAGATATTCAGAAGGTTCAATAACAATTGAGTCGGCAATATATTCTGCCATGTGAGCCAAAGAAATTACACGTCCCCAAATATCTTGTAAATCCTCATCGCACTGCTCTTTGATTTTACCAAGAAAAGATCTCAAGTACAATAAGTCTATCCAGACTGTCTCAAAATGTTTCTTCATATCTGTTTTGCTGTTCAGCAGCTCCTCCAGATTTTCTAAGAAAAAATCAAAGGAGTGGAGTTGATCAGTTGAAGGAAAGTTGCCTACAGAAACCTTCATAAGTTCTTTTTTGGTAATCTTAATGCTTTCTAGCAAATCAGCAAGTGCAACATTGCTTTCTCTGGTGGTGTTTTTGTTTTCTTCAGCAAAAATAATTAGTCCCGCCTTGCAGATAACTTCATCAATACTCCTCAAAAGATCATGCTTATCTTGTGTGGGATCTAATCGAAGTTCTGCTTGGTCCACAAGAATATCTTTCAGGAATCTCATATCCTCTTTAAGAAATTTCGTTCTGTCCTTCATAAAGAGCATGAAAAAGTCAACTAAGCTTACCATCAAATGCTTATCATCCCAGGGAGAATCAGATGGGTGCAATGACTTAAAAGCTCTCATAATACTCGCACTTATCTTAGAGGTTGCATCTTCAATTATATCGGACGTATTTATACCAAATGACAAGTTATGTTCACCCATATCCTGGACAACAAACTTATAGGAGCCGAGCAACGTTGATACAGCTATACAGTGAAGCACATACACTAAATCGTCCAATTCATCGTTTTTGTTTGAGCGATTTGTTGTATAATCAATGACATCTATCATCATTCTTATTAGCTGATTTAGCTCCTCAATTTCAATCTTGGCATCGGTACTTACATACCCTTCAAATCTCAGCAGACAGTCTAAACTCTTAAAAATAGCATCCATGTTTCTTAAAACAGCGTCACTCTTCAAGATCGAACTGGATTGTTGATCAAGGTTTATGTTATTGAATTGTTCAGCGCTTACTTTCAATTTCTTCAATCTGTCCAGGATTTTGGGTTCCTCAACAGCTCGGGCATCTTTGGACATGTGCTTATATACATATCCAATGTGGACATGGATTGAGAAAAATGTGTCAACCCAACTAGGTTTGTTTGATTTAATTAATGGGAACCAATTGATGGTTTGAGCGATAAAGCTTTGCTCTAAGTCTATTGGCTTGTTATTGTCCTCATGGGACTCCAAGAAAAAAACATATGGTCTAATAAACTTGATGCTTTTCAGAAAATCAGATAACGAAAGATTCCTTTCTCTTTCTGTATCCTGTGCATAAATAACTGCTCCTGCCTTGCAAATCACTTCATCAATACTCCTAAAAAGATGCTTAAACTGAGTGGCCTCGAATCGTAGTTCCGGTTCACCCATGAGGATAGTTTTCAGGAATATCATATCCTCACGAAGGTTTTCCATTTGCCCCGTCAAATAGAGCAGGAAAAAATCGACTAATCTTATTAACAAAAGCTTATCAACCCACGGAGTATCAGATGGACTGAATGACTTAAAAGCTCTGATATAACTCTCTCGAACCTCAGGGTTTACAGGTTTACTCTTCTTCAGCAGATGAGAGACTTTACCATTTATTTTAAGTGCCATGTCTTCATCCATTTCGTCCACCAAACACGAGTAGGAGATAATCATTGCATTCACTGTTACCCAACGAATATGAATCATGAGATCTACCACTTCATCAGGGTTATTGGAGCGTTTAGTTGTATATTCAGTAATGTCTCTCAACAGTCTCATCTCTTGCTCGAGTGCTTCAATTTGTTTCCTTACAGGGATACTTGCATGCCCTTCAAATCTCAGCAGAAGCTGTAGACTTTCAAGGAGATCATTGATGAATCTTAAAACCTTATCACTTTTAAAAATCCCACTGAATTTTGGATGTTTTCCTACAAGGTCTTGAGCATGAAGTTTATTAACATCTGCCCTAACATTCTTCAATCTTTCCAGGAGTTTGGGTTCCTCAACCACTCGTGCATCAGAAGGCAGCTCGTTTAATACATCTCTAATGTAGCCATTGATTGAATCATACTCTTCACGTAGTGCTCTCAATGTATGTTCATTCGATCGGATTTCTGGGATCCATTGAACGGTTAGATGTAGAAATGCCTTCTCCAAACTAATGGCATCTGTAAGCATTTCTTTACCATCCAAGGCCAAGCTCTAGATGCCTGACTACTACTAGCACTGCATGCACCTGAACAAGAGTTAAAAAACTTAATTCTACAAAATCAATATATTTTCTGTTATTTACTATAAATTTTTTTACTTACTCACCGTTAATTATTTGTTTTCAAAGAACTACTTACTAATAAAAAATATATATATTATTTATGTATAATTGACTCTTCAAGATATTTTTTTATTGTTATGTTCTCTTGTTCTTGTTCTGTCTAAAAAACCATACAATAACTGGAAAATCCAGTGATAATCAATATATATATATATATATATATATATATATATATATATATATATATATATATATATATATATATATATATATATCAAAAGACTACACCAATTACGTGACTTAATTTGATTTGAGATGAATTGGAGAAGATATAAATTTGAATTGAGAAAAAAATTGATTTTCGCTATATTATTTGCTATTATGATAGTTTAAATTTTTGTTTGTATGTACTATATAACTTATAAAAGGATATTATAAAACTTTAAGGACAATTATATACGTAGGGATACATGATCCTAACCTCAGAAATAAGAAATAGCCAAAATAAAATCAACTTGTTTCTTCTTTGTAAAAGAATAAATTAGTACAAAAACTACAAATATCCAAAACACAGGGCAAAGAAACAAAGTGAATATGAAAATGGCTATGTTAGTGAGTGCAGATTTATCAATGTACCCTATCTCCATCAAAATTCTTAATAAAGCATGTGGTACATGTTAGTCTCCATCAAAATAAAAAACTATGAATGTGTTTGTGAAGCTTGATGGGGCGACGACAGCAAAAGAGTAAAGTACGAGTTTTGTATGGCAAGTGGTGCACGAACTGTTGCTACTGTGAAAATTTTATTTATCCGAGGAGTTATTTATTTTCCAATTCATATGAAATGTAGGTTTGTTCCTGAATGAGCAATTCACATTTTCTTTGCCTACAAATTAAGTAGGAACAAATGGCAAAAATAGCAAGCATTCTGGTCATATGTGAACACTGAATAATTCATTATCTATTAATTCCAGCTGTAGCCGAGCTACTCATTATCTATTAATTGAGACAGTGAGGTACGTACATAGAGAGATAGAAATGCTTGGATGGTGGAAAGAAAATTTGACAAATGATAATATGATTGTAGTGATAGAGTGGTGTCTTCTCTTCTCAACTGCATCATGCCAAAATTACCAGGTTGAAGCAGAGCTAAAGCTAGAATTTGGCACGGGACAATGTGCATATGTGGGATAAAAATATTGATGTCGTGACTTTAAAGAAAAATGGCTTTAAGAAATATAAAAAAGGATTTTGATCCTTTCTTAACTAGTTTTCTATACTAACTATCGTAACTATTATATTTATCTATAATTAATTTTGTGATCTAGTTTTTCCTCTTTTTTCTATTTTTAATTTTCCATATTTATTTATAAATAGTTGGTAAATTAATTAAAAAATTATAATAGGATTTTTATTTTAGTAGAAAGTATTTTGAATGGAGTTTGTTATTAATTTGGAAACCTATAATAACATATAATTATTTTAATTGTGATTGATTGTTAGAATAGTTAGTATAGAAAGTTAATTAAAAGAAGATCCAAACTCATACAAAATCAGAAGTTTGCATCAAGCTGAATATCTATTTAATTATATACACCGATGGTAGGTTTTTGAATGGATTTGCAAGGACATATGTGGTGGAATAAGTATCATGTTCAAACAAATATTTAACTTTATTATTATGACTATTTGCAAGGATTACAAGTAATAGTAAAAAGGGTGAATGCCCAATAAGTACCTGCCACCTTAGCCACTTGCCCATAAAAGGCACTTAAGGTAAATATACTTTAATGCCTTTACTGCTGTCTACTGCCGTCTGCAGCTGCTGCCAAGGGCGAGTAATGGGAATGTTTCCCAACACTCGTGCAAGTACACTTTTGTAAAGGTTGAGTAATGAGAATGTTTCCCAGCACTCGTGCAAGTACACTTTTATACTTGTGGGCTAATGTTGAGTAATGGGAATGTTTTCCAGCACTCGTGCAAGTACATTTTTGTACTTGTGGGCTAATGTTGAGTAATGAGAATGTTTCCCAGCACTCGTGCATGTACACTTTTGTACTTGTGGGCTAATGTTGAGTAGTGGGAATGTTTCCCAACACTCGTGCACGTACACTTTTGTACTGTCTGCTACTGCCAAGGGTGAGAGAGAGAGAGACAGAGGAGATATATATATATAACTAACTCAATGTATACGAACTAACAACTATAAACGGACGGCGGCTGGGGTGAGGGGGTAAAATAGGAAAGAAAAAAAAAAGTGCCTTTTATGGACAAGAAGAAAGCGGCGGGGGTGAGGGGGCATTAATTCTACTTTGAGGTGTTTCTTGGGCAATAATCCTAGTAAAAATATATTTCTTCAACAAATATATATTTAAAAGAAATAATTCAATTTATTTCAGAATATTAGGAATTTTAGCAACACGACTGATTCAAAAACAAGAAACATGTCGTTTTCCATCATAAAAGAAGACCCGTTAGGAATCAATCAAGTCAAATAAATGGACTAAAAAACTGGGATTATCAATTATAGGGATTACTTACCGGATATCTTCCATAATTTGTTTCTTTAGTTAGTATATTTATTTATATAGTTAGTAAAGTAATTGATTTATAATATTATGGTGATTATTTAGCACCTAATTCCTATATGTGTTATAGGTTGGTTAAAAAAGATAGACTTTTCTCAGAAAACTTTATAGCATTAGAGCCAAACTTTTTCTCTTCACTCTAGTTCTATCATGACAAAATATGGCATGGTCATTGAGAAAGAAATCTCCTCATCAACCTCCAATCCACAACCAGGTTCAACTAGAAATAATCAGGGAAGAACATAAGTATCTTTATATACCATCACCAACCACATATTCAATGGAAATAATTTTATGTTGCACGAATTCTTCAAAATTGTGAAAAATCGCGAATCGAAATGGAAACGAAAGCGAGTCTTTTCGGATTCATTCAGATTCATGCATCCTTGAGTAAATGATTTCAGAAGTGTTGAAAAAATTTGGAAGCCGCTACGAAGCGGCATGATCTTTTTAGAAAACGATCAGAAATCATTTTAAAAACAATTTTTTATATTAAAAACTCAAAAAAGATCTCAATTTCTACTTCTCAACACAATAACATGAAAAATAAATAAATACAACAAATAAAGTCATCATTAAACAAAAATTAATCTACGGTAAAGTTAGTACTTGATTATATGAATTTTATAATTACCATTTCATACTTTATATAATTCTGGTCTAATTTTGATATTTTAGAATTTTTTATGCAAAATTGTTACATAAACATATCTTTATTTTTCTAAAACAAAAATAAAAATTTATTGATTTGATGTAGTTAAATTATAATTTCATAAATGTTTGTTTTTAAATAAATGTAATTTTTTTTAAATGTAATTATAATTAATAACATACATGTATTAAAATAAAAAATGAAATTTTTTAGCCGATGTATATGTAAAATATATTTTAAAATAGTAAATTTATATTGTCGCATTTGTATATGAGTATTTTGCAATCTGTCGAATCGCCGAATCGTATCGTATCACTTCATCGCTCCCACACCGGGCCCTGTGCAACCTAGGTTAGTGGTCTTAATCGGTTATGATGTATAGTTGCAGAAAAGGCTAAGATGACTATCTTACTAAAGAGGTCACAACTTCAAAGAAAGAGGGTCCTAAATTAAAAAGTTGGAAGGATGAAAATCATATAGTGATGTCATAACAATAAATTCCATGAACAACGATATAGGAGAACAATTTCTACTTTACGGGACTACAATAAAATATGGGGGTTAGTAAAAGAAACATACTCAAGCACTGAGAACAATATCATATATATTCGAGATCGAAGCTAACCTACATGATATACGACAAGGAGACCTAACAGTGACTCAATACTTTAACAACCCAACTCGTCTATGGCAGCAACTTGACATGTTTGAAGTTCACAATTAGATGTGTCCGGAGGACACACCATTATACTACAAATAGTGGAGCAGTAAAGAACATTCAAGTTCTTACTTGGTCTCGACCAAAATCTAGACGAGGTCAGAGTTAGATTTATGTGAAACAAGCCTCTTCCAAGTTCTCGAGAAGCACTTTCTAAAGTTCGTCGTGAAGAAAGTAGAAAAAATGTGACGATGGGATCTCAAAACTCTATCCCAAAACTAGATGGATCTTCTCTTGTTATTCATGGATATCAATTTAATAACAACATTGACAATCGACAAAGAAAGGGAAGACCTTGGTGTGATCACTGCCGCAAACCAGGATACCTTAGAGAAATTTGTTGGAAAATTAATGGGAAAACAGGGGATTGGAAAACCTCAAGGACTACATATGATCAACAAAGTCATGTTAATATCACTACTAACAGATAAAACAATCCTTCAGAGATCAATCCATTTACAAAGGAACAATTTGAGATGCTACACAAACTTCTCAACCAGAACCTAACTCAAAAGAATAATCTTCCAGAACAAGAATGGTAGCTAGGAAGGTAAATTTTTGAATGCACTCATTGTCACTAAACTTCACTCAAAACCATGGATATTGACTCAGGGGCACCAGATCACATGACCGGAAATGCCAATTTGTTTCATGAGTAAAACCCGTACAAAGAAAATTACTCCATACGAATTGCAAATGGGTCTTTATCGAGAGTGAGGTTGGTTTTATCCCTATCTCCAAGGAATTGACTCTAAACTCTGTTATTTAGTTCCCAAATTGGATTGTAATTTATTATCTACCAGTAAATTGACTCAAGATCTAAACTGTGTGACAAATATTTTCCCAACTTGTGTGGATTTCAGGATTTAGATTCGGGAAAGATGTTTGGCAGTTCTCAAATATGTTTTGGAATCTATCTCCTCAAATACCATACTAATATGGGAAGAGAAACAACTCAAAGTGCAAATTTTGTGTCCTGTATAATTCAGTCAATTTTTATGTTATGGCATTATCATCTTGGTCATCCAAATATTTTGTACCTTGAAAAATTGTTTCCATCTATATTCATCAATAAAAAGGTCAAAGTTTTTCAAGTATGAAATTTGTCAATTGGCAAAGCATACACGTACAAATTTTCATAGTCTATTGTACAAACTATCTCATTCATTTGCAATGATTCATAGTGATGTGTGGGGGCCATCGATAATTAAAAAAATTCAGGTTTACGATGATTTGTCTCATTCGTAGATGACCACACTAGATTGACTTGGATATTATTTATGAAAGAAAAGTATGTAGTGTGACATATTTTCAAAAATTTCAGTAACATGATACAAACTCAATTTCATACCAAAATTCAAGTTCTAAAAACTGATAATGTTAGAGAATAACTTGAATCTAGTCTTAGATTATATCTCTTAAGTCAGTGTATTCTCCATCTTAGTTATTGCACTGACACTCCCCAACAGAACGTGGGAAAGAAAAAATAGGAATTTGTTGGAAGTAGCATGGTCTCTTATACTTCCCACCCATGTTCTAAAACACTTATGGGAAGAAGCAGTACTTACAACTTCCTATCTCATTAACATAATGCCTTCTACGAACCTTAAATTCCGAACTCCTTGTGTTGTTTTCCCTCAAAAGTTTCCGCATACCAAAATAATCTCACCTTTGGTTCCTAAAATCTCCGGATGCACAACATTCGTTCATGTGCATACACAACACCATAGCAAATTGGATCCAAAATCTTTCAAATGTGTGTTTCTAGGATATTTTTCGCATAAAAAAAATGTACATATGTTGCTTCCGTGCTACCAAGGCACTACACAATTCTATGGATGTCACATTTTTGAACATTATGCGTATTATTCCAAACCTTCTATTCAGGGGGAGAAGATGAAAGAATATCAGTATTGGGATGATCACCTTCTTCAAAATCATCCTATTTAGATACACATAGATTTTATTCCAATGTTATACTATCATCAAAATGTCATTCAAATCCTGGACCAAGAATATCATCCTCATACAAGCCCAATCCAAACTTCTAAAAAACCAAATCATATTCATGTCCATAACATTATCTTGTCTCCTCAATTTGCAAATAAAGAGTTATGTGTCTCTAGAAGGAGGACGAGGCCTGAGAAAGAGGTAGTGAATCTAGAACCTTTCACTCGAGACCGAGAATCTAAGTCAAATAGAGATTCATCTCAAGATCACCCATGTGAGAAAAAACCAAATTGTAAGCATATTGTGTCTATTATTAGTGATTTAGATATGCCCATTGATGTAAGAAAACGTGTTAGATCTTGTACTAATCATCCCGTTGGAAAACTTGTGTGATATGACGGATTATCACATTCTTTCAAAGAATTTGTATCTTCTCTTGACAATACTCTAGTACCTAACTCTATTCAGGAAGCTTTAAAAGATATGACATGGAAAATTGTTGTCACGGAAGAAATTTTGGCATTGGAAAAGAATGGTACATGGATGATTTTGATCTTCCTAGTGGTAATTAACCAGTTGAGTGCAAATGGATCTTCACTATTAAGCAGAAAGTTGATGGAAACATTAAAAGGTTAAGGGTGTGCCATGTTGCTAAGGGTCTTACTCACTTTTAATGGATCAAGAAACATTTGTGTTGGGTTCCAAATTTAACACCGTAAGGGTTCTTCTCTCACTCAACCAAAAAAGTTTGGACTTCACATCAACTGGATGTTAAGAATGCATTGTTAAATGTGACCTAGAAGATGAAGTATACATGGGTTTTCCATCCGGTATTACACCATATTCAAATTTAAACAATGTATGTAAGCTTGAGATATCATTATATGGATTAAAACAGTCCCCTCATGCGTAGTTTGGCAGGTTTACAAACTCCACACTGAAGTAAGTTAATTACACCTTGTTCGTGAAGTTCTCATGAAGTTCTCAACTGAAAGGAAGAATTTCATTCTTATAGTGTATGTTGATGATATAATCTTAACATGTGATTATGAAATAAACTAATGAGAGTCAAAAAATTATTAACCAAACAATTTGAAATCAAGATCCTTGGCTACCTTAGATACTTCCTTGCCATGGAGGTGGCTTGATCTAAGCAAGGAATATTTGCCTCGCAACGTAAATATGTATTATATTTTCTAAAGAAGATAGGTATGTTAGGGTGTAATATAATCCACTAACGACGAACCACGTCTTGTCGCCACAACAATGTGACAGCGACGAAGGTTTATCGCAGCTAATGAAGTTGGATAGCAACGCCTTTAATTCGTCCCTGATAAAATGGCTTTACCAACGAAACTACTTGTCGCCAATTACACTCAGTTAATAGCGGCAAAACCACTACGTTTCGTCGCAAGAAGTATCTCTCTCGACGAAATTCTAGCGACGACGGTTTAGCGACGAAACTTGTTGACTTTAGCGACGACGCGGGTCGTCGCTAAATCAAGCAAATGTAGTAGTGTCTACTCAAAGGAGACCAAGAATCCAATTTTCCAAAGACGTGAGGTTATTGGGGTCCGATGGATTTTTAGCGACAGACTCAAGGTGGTGTTTTTGTGGTCTCCGGGATCTAGATCATCTGGTGAAATGCCTTAAACGTCATGTGACTATGATATACTCATCAAGGTGAAAATAAAGTGAGATAGACGATAAATCGAAGTGATTTAGGATAAAACACTCTAACTTCTCTCTACTTTTAGTTGATAGGACATGAATCCATTATCATGTGATTTTGGATGTTCCGAGGATAAAAGGTTATTAGCAAACAAACCTTAAAAGGGAGCTAGGTTTGATATGTGTTGGAGTAGTATAAGAACCAACAAAGAAAGTGTTTGATACACTTTAAGAGAAAACAATAAGTGATTCTTGTAAAATGTAGAATAAAGTTGTTATTGGTGTTCAAGATTTTCCTTATTATAGTAAAAGGTTTTAGTTTTTCTGGATGTAAACAATTTATCGAACAATTTAAAACTTTTTATATCTCCTTTATTTTCTGTATTTTTATTTTTATTTTAATCTTTCTACATTTTTCTCCCAACAACATGCTCTAGTGAGGGCGGTACATACTCTATGAATCGTCTTAACAGAGTACTACAAAACTGTGTGGACATAATATATTGGAATAAGGGGTTTGAGGTAAATTATATCGACAAAGAGTCTAATGCAAAGATTAATTGATTTGTCCCAACGTCTGGGACAAGACCAATGTTGTACAAGGATTTTCCAGATAACTTTTAAGTGTCCGTTTGAAATTGATTATTTTAGAGTCAAAGTCGCTTTTCAATTAAAATTTTAATATTTCTAAAAATTATTAAAAAATATTTTGACATCTAAAATTATTTTACGTGATAAAAAAAATCACCTAACTAGTGCTTTTTTTAAAAGTGGTTTTAAAAGTCTAGAAAATTATTAAAAATTTAAAATCACTTTAAATAATTATTTTAAAAATCAATCTCAAACCGACTATGAGTAACAATCACTAAAACTAAGAATGGATGGACCTTATATACGATTAATTTTAATATCTTGATAATTTTTTGTAGGATTTTTTATCAATCATTCAACTTATTATATAAAAAATACTAAATAATTATTTTAAACAATCTTTAATACGTCAACACATTAAAATAGAGGGGAAGTCTTTTTATGTGTGTATAATAAATGAGCAGGTTCAAAGTACTTAGTGAGAAATCTACCTTCCCACTAAAATTCCACTCGGCTGATCATCCTAATATTTCGATGCCTCGGATTTCAAAATCTACAAAAAGAAATTAATGAAAATTAAATGAAAAATAATATATATATATAAAATTATATAAAAAATAACTAAAATCATACTAAATAAATTATCCAAATCTATATAATCATTTTAAAATCCAAGTATATCCCATACAAATCTCACATTTCCACACACGATTAAGATATAAGAAAACAAATAAGAGTAATTAGAGATAAATGCTTCTTTAATGATGTCTTTAATTTTTTTTAAGCCTCTAATTTTCTTATTTAGAGATAGATGCCTAATAGAACAATTATTTATAGAAAACATCCCCTTTATATTTTATATACCCATACTATTCTTATTATTAAATATATTATTTTATTTTTAATACAATATTTATTTTTAAATCTTAAACAAATAATAGGGTATTTCCACCACCACCACCACAACCATCACCACCTCCACAACCATCACAACTACAGTCACCACAACCATCACCACCTCCACCACCACAACCACCACCACCACCACCACCTACTACTAATTTCATCACACGCGCGAGTCCGTGAAATTTTTTTAAAATCGCCATAACTAATTAAAAAAAATCAGAAAAATCGAAAAAAAAACATATTTGGATAAATCAAATTAATATTTACGTCAATGATTTTTTTCGGAATTTTCGGAATTTCTTGGTTTTTTTGATTTTTTTTAATTCGCAGAACATGGAATTCCATGTTTTAAACGGTGAATTTCGTGTCTGCGGAAAACAAATTCCTTATATCAAAACATGGAATTCCATGTTCTATGAATTAAAAAATTCAAAAAAATTCAAAAAATTCAAAAAATTCAAAAATTTTGAAAAAAATCATAGACGTAAATAATAATTTGCTTTATCCAAATATATAAATTTTTTATTTTTTTGATTTTTTTAGAATTAGTTATGACGATTTCAAAAAAATTCACGGACGCGCGCGTGTGTTTATTAGTTTTTGTTTTGTTTTTTCTAATTTCTTTTTTTTGATTGTTAATTATAAGGGTAGTTTAGGATATGGCTGTTTTCTATAAAAAATCTTATTATAGGCACCTTTTTTAAAATAAATTTTTTAATAGGCATTAATCTCTAATTGACTCAAGCAAATATCATGAAAAAGAAAAATAATATTAACAAACATCAAAAGTCTATTGATAAGAGATTGATAGTTAACCTAGTGGTTAGGCTACTCGCAGAGACCAAGAAATCCTGGATTAAATTTCATTGGAGTTAAAATGACTCCAAGCCTGAAGTGGCTCTCCATGTATTAAAAAAAAAAAGTTCTATTGATAAGACTTTCTTCCTTTAAAAATCTAATATTCAAATTACATCTATTAATTATAATAATAAAATATATATTATTAGATAAATTAAGTAATTATTTTTCTATGTTAAAAATATAGGATATATGTTATATTATAATTGGTATTGTACTATTTCATATTGAATAGAATTTTTTTCTTATTTCTATTAGTTAAAGGAAAATTCTTCCATCCAATATTGGATGATCCTACACCAATGATATAAATACACATATATCATTAATAAAATACGTAAAAGTCTACCAATATATCACAAATTAAAGCTTAAAAACAAAACCAAATGAAAGTAAGGTAGATTAAAATTGTAATTTGAAAACCGATCGTCTTTTTAACATAAAAACAGAACCAGAGAAGATATAACAAAAAGGACCAACAAAGAAGATGTTTACCTTGGATAGTTGATCTTTCTGACTTTTGATAAAACACAAAGGAAAAGTATCAACAAAGAACTTGATGTATTAAAGAATATTACTACTCTCAACTATATAATGCTTCCATTAATAAGAGACAAAATCCTAAATTTCTTTCCAAACAAAGTTGACTTTAAAATTTCCAAAGCTTTTCTCTATACGAATATATTCCAGATACTTAACATGCTTCCACATAAAAATTGGCTTCTGAAATTTCTTTTACCAAGTTAGCAAAAAGAATAGATAATATATTAGAAGAAATGTGACAGGAGATTATTAAGACTGTGCACGACTGAACGAACGGGTCTAATACAAGTGGATTTTGGTGAACTAATTAATCTTGACAAATTTATGAAGAGACTTGTAGTATTTTAATCCATATAGATCTTTGGGCCTTAAACAATAAATGCCTCTGGGATATAAAATTTAAGGCCTAAAAATTGATAACTTTTTATTTTAAGTTTCGATTAAAAAAAAAATTTATATTAAAGTCTCATTTCTAATTTTCTAGTTTGATTTTTTATTTTTTTACCTTTGTTTTTAATGGGTACGGACCCGTAAAGTTGTACTTAACTTTGTTTTTTTGTTTTTTAATTCCTAGATTTATTTTTGGTTTGGATTTTTGATTCTTTACATTTTGTCCGATATGGGTACGAACCCATCTCGAACAATAGCTATATGGGTCCGTACCCATGTCGAATATTATCACCTTAGCAGCGCACATGACACATCAAATAACAAAAACTGCAACTCAACCCATTATTGGTTGTACCCAGTAGGAACAAAAAACATCACAAACAACACAACATAAACAAGAAAAACCTTTTGGATCAACTATACAATACAACACGATATGACACGGTACAAAAAAAGTTACAAACCACACTGGGCTGGCCCCATCACCAACAAACCTATCTGAGGCTGGCCCCATATAGAACGAAATAAAAATAAAAAAACTCTGTCGTGCTTGAGGTTGGATCCACGAACACAGGAGCGGAGAGCGACGACGTGAAGGTGACGAACGGCGGCGGACTTCCAGTGCTCTAGCGATGGCAGAGGGGTTCTTGAATGGATATGGAGTTGGGTGGGGGTTCTTGCGTTGGAGAATGATTCTTGCGCTGGAGAAGGAATAACTAACCGTTAATGAAGGAATAACAAACCGTTAGAGAAGGAATAACGAACTGTTAGATAAAGAATTATGAACCCCTAAAGAAGGAATTACGAACCGCTAACGAAGGAATAACGAACCGTTAAAGACGGAATAACAAACCGTTAATGAAGGAATGACAAACCGTTAATGAAGGAATAACGAACCGTTAAAGAAGGAATAACGAACTGTTAAAGATTGAATAACGAACCACTAGAGTAGGAATAAGGAACCGTTAGAGAAGGAATTACGAACTGTTCGAGAAGGAATAACACACTGTTAAAGAAGGAATTACGAACCGTTAAAGAAGAAATAACGAACCATTAAAGAAGGAATAACGAACCGTAAAGAAGAAATAACGAACCGTTAAAGAAGGAATAACGAACCGTTAAAGAAGGAATAATGAACGGTTAAAGAATGAATTACAAATTGTTAAAGAATGAATTACGAACCGTTAAAAAAGGAATAACGAACCGTTAAAAAAGGAATAACAAACTGTTATAGAAGGAATAACAAAATTTTAGAGAAAGAATTGCGAACCGCTAAAGAAGGAATAATGAACCGTTAAAGAAGGAATAACGAACCGTTAAAGAAGGAATAACAAACCGTTAATGAAGGATTAGCAAACCGTTAATAGATGAATAACAAACCGTTAAATAAGGAATAATGAATTGTTAAAGAAGGAACAACGAACCGCTATAGAAGGAATAACGAACCGTTACAGAAGGAATAACAAACCGTTTGAGAAAGAATTACGAACTACTAAAGAAGAAATAACGAACCGTTAAAGAAGGAATAACGAACCGTTAATGAAGGAATTACGCACGGTTAATAATGGAATTACAAATGGATAATGAAGCAATAACGAACTATTAAAGAAGGAATAACGAACCGTTAGAGAAGGAATAACGATCCATTAATGAAGGAATAATGAACCGTTACAGAAGGAATAACGAACCATTAGAGAAAGAATTAGGAACGCTAAAGAAGGAATAACAAACCGTTAAAAAAGGAATAAGGAACGGTGAATGAAGGAATTACGAACGGTTAATGAAGGAATTACGAACGGTTAATGAAGGAATAATGAACCGTTAAAGAAGGAATTAGGAACTGTTAAAGAAGGAATAACGAACCGTTAATGAAGGAATAACAAACCATTACAGGAATACCGAATCGTTAGAGAAGGAATTACGAATCGCTAAAGAAGGAATAACGAACAGTTAGAGAAGGATTTACAAACCATTAAAGAAGGAATAACAAACCGTTAACGAAGGAATAACGAACCGTTAATGAAGGAATAACGAAGAGTTAATGAAGGAATAACAAACCGTTAATGAAGGAATAATAAACCGTTAGAGAAAGAATTACGAACCGCTAAAGAAGGAATTACGAACCGCTAAATAAGGAATAACGAATTGTTAAAGAAGGAATAACGAATCGTTAATGAAAGAATAACGAACCGTTAATAAAAGAATAACGAACCGATAAAGAAGGAATAACAAACCGTTAAAAAAGGAATGAGGAACTACTAGAGAAGGAATAACGAACTGTTAGAGAAGAAATTACGAACCGTTAAAGAAGGAATAACGCCCGTTAAAGAAGGAATGACGAACCGTTCGAGAAGGAATAACGAACCGTTAAAGAAGGAATTCGAACCGTTAAAGAAGGAATAACGAACCGTTAAAGAAGGAATAACGAACCGTTAAAGAAGGAATAACGAACGGTTAAAGAATGAATTACGAACGGTTAAAGAATGAATTACGAACTGTTAATGATGGAATAACGAACCGTTAATGAAGGAATAACAAACTGTTACAAAAGGAATAACAAACTGTTAGAGAAAGAATTGCGATCCGCAAAAGAAGGAATAATGAACCGTTAATGAAGGAAAACAAACCGTTAATAGAGGAATAACATACCGTTAATAGAGGAATAACGAACTGTTAAAGAAGAAATAACGAACAGTTAAAGAAGGAATAACGAACCGTTAAAGAAGGTATAACGAACCATTACAGAAGGAATTACGAACCGTTAAAGAAGGAATACCGAACCGTTAGAGAAGGAATTACGAACCGTTAAAGAAGGAATAATGAACCGTTAAATAAGGAATATCGAACCGTTAGAGAAAGAATTACGAACCGCTAAAGAAGGAATAACAAACCGTTAAAGAAGGAATACCGAACCGTTAGAGAAGGAATTACGAACCGTTAAAGAAGGAATAATGAACCGTTAAATAAGGAATATCGAACCGTTAGAGAAAGAATTACGAACCGCTAAAGCAGGAATAACGAACCGTTAAAAAAGGAATAACGAACCGTTAATGAAGAAATAACGAACCGTTAATGAAGGAATAATGAACCGTTAATTAAGGAATAACAAACCGTTAAAGAATGAATAACGAACCGTTAATGAAGGAATAACGAACCGTTAAAGAAAGAATAACGAACCATTAGAGAAGGAATTACGAACCTTTAAAGAAGGAATAATGAACCGTTAAAGAAGGAATAACAAACCGTTAGTGAATGAATAATGAACCATTAGAGAAGGAATAACGAACCGCTAATGAAGGAATAACAAACCGTTGAAGAGGGAATAACAAACCGTTAGTGAAGGAATAATGAACCGTTAAAGAAGGAATAACGAACCGTTAAAGGAGGAATAACGTACCGTTACAGAATGAATAACAAACCGTTACAGAATGAATTACGAACCGTTAAAGAAGGAATTACGAACCGTTAAAGAAGGAATTACGAACTGTTGAAGAGGGAATAACAAACCGTTAGAGAAGGAATTATGAACCGTTAAAGAAGGAATTACGAACTGTTGAAGAGGGAATAACAAACCGTTAAAGAAGGAATAACGAACCGTTAATGAAGGAATTACGAACAGTTAAAGAAGGAATTACAAACCGTTAAAGAAGGAATAACGAACCACTAATGAAGGAATAACGAACCGTTAGAGAAGTAATAACGAACCGTTAATGAAGGAATTACGAACGATTACGAACTATTAATGAAGGAATAACGAACCGTTAATGAAGGTATAACGATACGTTAAAGAAGGAATAACAAACAGTTAAAGAAGGAATATGAACCGTTAATGAAGGAATAACGAACCGTTAATGAAGGAATAACAGACCGTTAATGAAGAAATTGCGAACCGTTAATGAAGGAATTACGAACCGTTCATGAAAGAATTACGAACCATTAAAGAAGGAAGTACAGACCGTTAATGAAGGAATTACAACCTGTTAAAGAAAGAACTACGAACCGCTAAAGAAGGAATCACGAACGGTTAAAGAAGGAATCACGAACTGTTAATGAAAGAATTACAACCTGTTAAAGAAGGAACTACGAACCGCTAAAGAAGGAATCACGAACGGTTAAAGAAGGAATCACGAACTGTTAATGACGGAATTACGAACCGTTAAAGAAGGAATTACGAACCGTTAATGAAGGAATTACGAACGGTTACGAACTGTTAATGAAGGAATAACAAACCGTTCGTGAACGAACAACGCACCGTTAATGAAGGAATTACGAACCATTAAAGAATGAATTACGAAGTGTTAATGAAGGAATTTCAAACTGTAAAGGAAGGAATTACGAACTGTAAAAGAAGGACTTACGCACCGTGAAAAAAGGAATATTACGAACTGTGAAAGAAGGAATTACGAAATGTAAAAGAATGAATTACGAAGCGTTAATGAAGGAATTATGAACTGCTAAAAAAGGAATTACGAAGTATAAAAGAAGGAATTACGATCCGTAAAAAAAGCAAATTGTAATAAAAGGAATTACGAACCGTAAAAGAAAGAATTACAAACCGTAAAAGAAGGAATTACTAACTGTAAAATAAGGCATGAAGAATTGTATGAGTTTAAGATTTGGAACTCCAATCAATTGAATGAGATGTAAACTATGAATCGGCCTTGCAGAATAGATACAAGAAGATGATAGTCGCACGCTTCTTTTTTTAGGTTTTGTAAACAAAATTCTAGAGTTGCAGCGAAGAGGATGCTTATTCAATGAAGAATTTTCAATTTTTTGGATTAAAATAACAAAACCTTACGCTCTATGCAGGTTTTTTTCTCGGATGTTCTTTATCTATGGTACATGCTTTTTTCTTTATTTTTTGTTCGAATGCTTCTGCAGGCTAAGCGTGGATGGGTGGAGAATTATATTCCATTTTTATTTTGTTTTTTTATTTATTTTTATTTTGATTTAGTTATTAATATTTATTTGATATTTTTACAATATAATTAAGTAAAAGATTAATAGTTGGTATAATGGTTAGGTTATTCTGAAAAGACCAAGAGATTTTGGGATCAAATCTTTTTGGAGTCAAAATGATTCCGAATCTAAAATGGCTTTTATATGTATTAAAAGAATATTAATATCATGGCTATTTAAATCTTATAGATAAATATTATTTAAAAAGACATAAAATATATATAAAAAAATAATTTTAGTAATAGTTTATATATTATGTATTTTGATTTTTAACTATAAAACATAAAAAGATAGGTATATAATACACATATAATAGAAAAGTAACTTGTAATCAATATGCTTCCAAGAAAAAGTTGACTTTTTAATTTTCTTTTACCCAGTAAGCCAAATAAAAAAAAGAAGAAGAAATGTGACAGGAGAATATTAGGAGTGTGCACGACTGAACGTGCCTAATACAAGTGGATTTTGTTGGACTTTAAAGTCCACACTGTTATTCTATAGGGTTTTATATAGACCATAAATGAATCGGACTAAACTGCCCAATATTCGTTTACTATCTAATTTTTTATGTTTTTTTACAGATTCTTTTTTTTTTACAAGGAAAGGTGCCGAAGCACCAAAACAAAAGGAAGAAAAAAAAAACACTGAAATCAACTGATTCCTAATTTACTAAATCTAACAGCAAGATCGAAATGACTTAAAGTCACCCGACATTTTTCGGTTGCTTCGTGCCTAACTTCCTTAGCAGCATTATCCGTTTGACTGTTGAGCTCTCTTTTAATGTGGCAAAAAGAGACTTGCACAATCTCACCAACTCTGTGGATAATTTTGTAAATATAGGTTGGATATTGCAACGCGTTGCTGACACCTGATGTATACCTTGAATAACCTCAAGGTTATCTGAGTAAATAACTTTTCCCTTTCCTGGAAACTTGGTACACATTTCAGTGGCTTTGAGTACTGCATGTGTTTCTCCTTCGATTATCGAGTTGCACTACATGTCATAGGTGTTTGTAAAGGAAGTGTTGGTGTGTTTGTGAACCTTTATAACTGCCAGCCCCGTAGGTTCCCATTTGTTAGAAAACGAAGCATCGCAAAAAAACGAAATTTATGGATCTTCATTATGAGATATATCTTCATTGTTGCCTTTGTATATATTCCCGAAACCTTTATAATTATTTATTTTTTCCCAATCAATCCCATGAATCTCCTGTATTAGTTTATTAGTAGCAAGATTAATACTATCACCACAAATCTTAATACCTTCATGCACCGTTTTCATTTTTCCTTTCCATATGTTCCATAAATCGATCATGTTTAAATCTCTGACCGTGTTTTCTTCCCATCCTCCTTTAAGATAGCTTTTAATGATTTTCAGAAACCAATCTTCTATCCTCTCTTCAAGGTTGTCTTGAACTTTTATTTGCAAAGGAGAACCAACCCATATATCTTTACACAAACTACACTGAAGGAGGAGATGTTCCACATTTTCATTAGAGTGGTTACACCATACACAATTTGTTGAATCGGCACATTTCCTTTTATAAAGATTATTTTTTTAGGAATTGCATTGTTTATAATTCTCCACATAAATAACTTGATTTTCTTAGGTATGTTGGATTTCCAAATTGGAGAATCATGCTTTATGGGTGTGGATGTAGTTGTCGGTTTGTTAATAAGTTGATCTTCCGTGATGACTTTATAACCTGTCTTTTTATCAAATGACCCATCCTTAGAAAAGGGCCAAACATATTTATCTTTAATAGTTCTATCTATAATCTTGATTCTTTTTATCAACTGGATGATCGGTTCCGGGAAGAAGTTATCCAATAATTTTGTATTTCTATTATGTAGATACTTGTATCAGTAATTCACTAACCTTGGATATAGTCACGCCATCATGTTTTTCAATTTTCCATTCCGTATCTACTCATCTATCATTCCAAATGTTAATATCGTCTCCGCCCCAATAACAAATATCCCATGCTTCTTTATAAAATCTCTTCCCTCTAAAAGGGTAGCCCAACTCCAAGTCCTACTTTGGCAAAGTTCTCCTTTAAAAGCTTTGTTGCCAGATTCCCTGGGTTATTCATAAGCCTCCACACCTGTTCCGCCAGTAGAACCGTATTCCTTTTTGTTGAAGTCTTTAAACCCCAATCCTCCTAAAAGTTTGATAACTGCTATTTTTCCCATGCTACCCAATGTATTCTATTTTTCTCACCTGAATTCCACCAGAAGTTAGATATAGCTGAAATTAGTTTATTACAAAAGGAGGAAAAAGAGAAGATTGACATATAGTAGTTCGGAAAAGCCTGTAATATAGCTTTGATTAACACTTCTTTGCCTCCTTCCAAATGAAGTTTGTCCTTCCATCCTTCTGTATTTTTGAAAAGCTTTTTTGCTATCCATTCTAGAGATTCGACTTTAGATCTTTTATGACATAACGGGATACCCAAATAATAACCTAAATCAGTAGCCTCCTGAATATTCATGGTAGAGGAGACAAAGTTTTTGACATCCTGAGGGGTTTCTTTACTAAATAAAATAGCTGATTTGTGAATATTTATACTTTGCCCTGAGCCTAGACACTAAAGGTTTAATCACTCTTTAAATGAGATAAAATCAGTTCCTTCAAGCTTAATGAAGAATAATGAGTCATTTGCAAAAAGTAAATGAGAAATAGTCAGACAGTTTTTGTTAATTTGAATCCCACTGATCAAACTATTGTCGATATAATGATCAATAATACTAATAAGAGATTCAGTCAAAATAGAGAATAAAAAGGATGAGAGCAGGTCTCCTTGTCGGAGACCTCTACCTGGTCTGAAGTTCTCTAATCTTTATCCATTCAAGTTGATATTAAAGGAGACAGTCGTGACACAATTTCTTATCCACTCTATCCAGGTATTACAAAAACCTAATTTTTCCAAAACTTGAATAAAAAATTCCATCTCACCTGATCGTATGCCTTTGCCATATCTAACTTTTAAGAAGCCATATGTTTTTTGTTTTTCCTTTTTCGAGACATGAAGAAAGAAATTTTGCGCAATAATAATATTATCTTGGATTGCCCTCCCTTTAATAAAAGCAGCTTGTGTCGGGAAATAATCAAATTCATAAAACCTCTAACTCTATTATAAAGGATTTTAGTAATAATTTTATTAATAAAATTAACACAAGAAATGGGTCTATAGTCACCTAGGTTCTCTTGATTATCACCTTTTGGGATAAGTGTGATAAGCGTATCATTAATCCGTTCAACCGGGCAATTATTATTACAAAATTTAGAAATGATTTTGAAAACATCATTTTTTATAATATCCCAAAATTTCTTATAGAACTTACCATTAAGGCCATATGGACCTGGAGCCTTAGAAGCTGATAACTCTCTACTAGCGTTCTCCAACTCTTCCATAGATGGTGTCTTTATTAATTCTTTATTCATATCATCTGTGACACGTGGTTTTATGTGATCGATTGCCCTCTTCATATTTCTTCTATTTCATTTGTTTCCTTAAATAAATTCTTGTAGAAATCTTGGAAACATTCTTTTACCTCTTCAGAATCTTCTTTCCACATTCCTTCTCCATATGTAATTCTTGTAATACGGTTTGGTTTCCTTCTTTGTATGGTTGCTAAATGAAAGAATTTAGTATTTTTATCACCGTAGACCAACCAGTTTTGTCTAGCTCTATCACTCCAGTACTTCTCCTCCCTATTATATTCAATTTTTATTTGTTCCTTGATTTATTTTTCCTTTTTAATATCATCACAATTTAGGGCACTATTATTGAGCATAGTAAGTTTCTCCTGGAGATTTTTAATAGTTCTTTGGTGATTTTTGAGAGTTTTAACACTCCAATTAGTCAGTTATTTTTTAGTATGATCTCTTTTCTTAATAAATTTAGTCATCGGAATGTTACTGCTAGGGACAATCCAACTAGTATTAACTATATTCCTACAATAATTATTTTCTAACCATCTAGTTTTGAATTCGAAATGATTTCTACCAATTTTCATGTTAATATCAAAATGAAGGAGCAAGGGTGAGTGATCCGACCCAATCGCTGGAGGAATAAAAATTTGGGATCTTGGAAACTTATTAATCCATTCATACGTTGCCAACCCACGATTAATCATTGTCATGACATGTTTATCTCCCTCTTTCTTGTTAGACCAAGTGAAAAAGCATCCATTAGACTTAATTTCAATAAGAGAGTTATTAAAAGCAAAGTTTTAAAATTCATTAATATGATTAAGTTCGCTTGATTTTTGCTTTGTTTTTCACTGATGTTAAGTATTTCGTTAAAGTCTCTTAAAATCATCCAAGGTTTTGTAATTTCTTTTACTCCAATTAGATATCTCTTCCCATATCTCAATTCTTTGATTAAAGTCATTTGGTGCATGTAGAAAAATCATGTAGTATGAAAGGAAGGTTCATTAATCAAAACGATAACAAACAAATTACAACTACTAATAATACATAACCGCACATGACAGTGCCACAAAAGAAGAAACCCCCCGGAATGGAAAGAAGATCCAGTGGGGTCCATAAAAAGTGAGTTATTAAAACCAAAACGTCTGACAGTATCTCGAGAGTCAACCTCTCTCAACATTGTTTCACAAAATGCAACCACCCCAGGACAAAATTGAGCCATCACGAGCTAATCCTAAATAATGTTAAGGGCGCTCGAATACCCTGAACATTCCAAAAAAACGTCGTCATTTAAAATTCGCGGCTTTTTTGGAGTAGCCGCCTCCATTTCCCCCATCCTCTTGGTCCATCTCTCCATCCTCAGCGTCAGCGTAAAGTTCATATCTTGATCATCACCATCACCTTCATAATCCTTCTCGAAATAATTCTCGCTGTTCGCAACACTCCCTTCTTCTTCTTCCTCAGGTTCATATTGTGAATCAAAGTCATCGATCATCTTTGACAAGTCTTCTATATTCGTACCATTTCCTTTCAAACTTAACTCATTACTCTCACTTTCCTTCTCATTTTCTAGTATACTAAACTTGTTATTATTCACAAAATTCTCTATGGCATCAACTACTCTAAATTTTTAAAACCACCTATAATTTTAGAATTAACAGTTTTGCTACAAGCCTCCAAATCTCATTGTCTCGCATCTCTTCTCCATTTAATTTTGTGTTGAAAATTTGTTGAGTTCTCTTGGTTTGATTCTGCTACTCCACTGCTATTCTCCTTTTGTTTACCCTTTATTTTCTTCATTTCTTCCTCAAAAGCTAAAAGAGATGCTGTTATATTGCCTTCATTGCTCGTCTCACCATTCTCAGTAATTCCATATGCTTTCTTGAAAGCTTCAATCTTCATAGTTGACTCATGTAATTCATTCCATAAATCGTGCATCTGTTTATTCCAGTCCTCCCATTCTTCATCTTCCCGTTATTTTTCACCTTCAACTTCTTTGTGTGTAATTGCTTTCTTTGTATAGTTGTATTTGCTCAAGGTGTCTTCCCCCCAGTAATGGTAACACCCCTAATAGAACTGATATCTTTATATCTGTTACCTTCATTCCTTACAACATTATCATTATATTGGTAGTTAACAAAATCACCATTAACATTAAGATGTAACCCATAAATATGGAGGTGGAAATTTAGCCACCTTGTCAATACTCCAAGTTACGTTCCTTCGCTTGTCGATGTCCTCCACTTGCTTAATATTCTTAAAAAGGCACTCTCCATACTGATGACCTATTTTCCCACATCTAAAACATAAAGAACCCGTGTTCTCGTACTGGAATACAACCCAAGCTGCTCCCTCCTCTTGGTAAAGATAAGTGTCCGGTGGTAGAGGATATTTAGTGTTGAACTTAACTCTAAACCTGAGAATCTTGATATCATAGTTGGTAGAAATGGGAAAATCAACAACTTCAATCTTTATAAAGCATGCCTCTAGTGCCTTAACAGTAGTAATATTGTTATGTTTGAAGGATAAGCCCTTGATTTGCACCCAAATGGAAGAGTAGTCAGTAAATAAATCATTGAAATCAATTACCTGAGGCCATATTGTCATGCTTAAGTGCATCTTTTGGAAAATGCTCGGTCTCAACTCCCAAACTCTTTTAAACTCTCTTTCATTGAAGATTTCCAGCTTAAACATGTTAGTTTTTATCTCAGAGATCCTAAAATGACGTTGAATTCCCCATCTTTATTCAATGAACTTCCAAAGTTGAACTGCATAGATTGTAGACTCACCAAGAACCTTGAAAATGATTGTTTTTCCTCTTTCATGCTATCTGCGAGTCTAGCCTTAGTTCCTATATTGATTACTCCTAGTTTCCTGCTTTATGGTCATTAAGTGGTATAGGAAGTGCATGAAAATATCTAGTTGCCATTCTAGAGGTAGTTCTGCAAAACCAGAGAGAAAACAAACTCGAAGACACAAAAATAACGTTAGAGGGAAAGGAAACTATCGAGAGGAGAAGAAAAGATAGAAGAAATAGTAAGGGAAAAACACCACAAGAGAGAAGAAACGGTGCAAGAGCAGAGTAGAGCAATCAATACCAGGTTGAGGGATTAAATAGGTGACAAACCAGTTTGTTTCTTCCTTGTGAAGCTTCACGCTTCTGAGTCTCTTCGTTACAAGGTAAATCAGCAAACCTAGAGAACTGGAATACTCAATCCCTCTGAGAGTTCTCTTGATTTTCGTTGTATCATCATTAGCCGCCGTATTAATCAGCCTCGTGAAGATGAATTGATTAATCGCCCAAATAAAATAACACCAGATTAAAGAAACCTCTTTTGGAATATGTTGTTTAATTTTCCCTAAAACCGAGGTCACACCGTTAGCCACCATCACTCCATTTCTATCTGCAAGAGACAAACGAAAAAAACAAAACGTCATAATTAGAAAATAAACCCTATCGATACGAACTGTAAAGCCCTGCTCGGAAAATGTGTTTCGAAGAAAGGGCTTTGGAGTGAGATCGATGTAGTAATCATTCGTGCGTGTCTTGATTCTTCCAATATATTCCTTGTCCAAACATATCCGTTCAACAAATCTGATGATTTGCTTTGGTAATGAAACCCCAAAGGGCGATGATTGATAAACTACATAGTAGATGTATTATTCCCTAAAGGGTCCATCAGAAGAAATACCCATTCCTAGAAGAGAAAGATAGAGGTGTGTGTTCAGTTGGAGAAGCGTGCGTGCGGAAGGCAACTCAGAAGTGAGAAGACGAATCGATTTGCGAAGAACAAGAAGAGAGAAAGTGTAAACCCTAGGAGAGAGGAGAGAGTGTTTCATAACTAGAGAGAAAAAGCCGTTTTTTTACAGATTCCAGAGTAAAGTTCCTTACATAAGATAAAAAAACCCTCTAAAAAACATTTTTGATATCTAACTTTTTTAATGGATTTCGGACTCTAAAGTTCCTTACCTTATGTCCCTTATGCATCATACATATTCCGACTAACATACTATCTTGATAATATACTATCTTGCAGGAAGTTGTGCCTTCCACTACAAGAAAACAGAGAAACACTGACGTAAATTTTAGCCCTTGGCGACACTATCGGCGTGTCGTCATAGATTTTACGGACACAAACACCGCGTTAGCTATGCAAGCGTTGTTTTTGTAATATCGGCACTTTTGATAAAGCATCTCTATTGCGTTTTGTAATTTGGAACATACATATCAAAGCGTCGCCTATTCCCAAAGCGTTGGTAAATGAGTTATAAGTATTGTGGACACTTTACCACATAATGTCGACAAATGTATAGAATAAATGTCGACGTATATACACTTAGCGTCCCTAATTAATTCAATTAAACACTGACTCTTATACAATTTGCGGCGCTGATAATTTTAAATAGATGCCGACGCTTATTAACTTTGTGTCAATATATATTTTTAAATGAATATCGCCACATAAGCGTTGTAAATCTCAATACTCTCACAAGACACCTATCCTCTTTAGTTCTTTCAAATCTTTCTTGAAATCCCCATATATCTCTTTTGGAAGATGTATCTAAATATCGTTGAGTGCTCTATCGATCGATCTCATTAAAGTCAAACATCTTTGACTCCTCGTACCAATGATTCGACACCACTACCAAAACACAAATGTAATTTAGGGAACTATATATAGTGCAATTTCCTTATATTATATAAAGACTAATATGTTTGCACAGTTGGTTTTAATTAGGTGTAAGACAAATAAAAAGCGACTTTATTATCTTACTCGCATCAGGAAGTCCATTTTTACATATATCCTTTATAGGAGTCAACCAAATAAGCAACTGAACTAGACATATAGATAAAATTCGGGTAAAATAGAAAAATCTTACCTACAAATGAGGCAATAGGGCTCAGATCCTTCCCAAAATTCCTTTTTATCAAATGAAAGCAAAGCTCACTCCACCCCTTTAAGTAAGAACATGTTTCTATATATACACATACATACTTCATACACAATAAGAACATCTACAACATGATTAGCTAATTAATGTATTAGCCAGAATAATATAACCAAAGTGTTAAGTAATACCATGGTACAAATATTACCACTGGAATAATAAATTATACCGGTTGATGATTCGATCGCTGCAAGTATTCCTCTGAGAAATATTTTGACAAGTATATAATGTACGCTTACAATTGGAACAATCAATAAAATTAAGTGTCATACCTCAAGAACATATATTTGTTCCCCAAAAGATTCTCAATGCAAAGGTATGCATGATTACATTTTTTAGTCGAAATTAGATTTAGCTTCAGTCTTCGATATTGTAGAAAATACAGAATCAATAGTCATATATGTTAATGTTTTTTAACAACACAACAAAAATTTAATTTACCTTTCTATCTCAAACCATCCATTTAACGCGCATAATTTGTTTCGTTTAACTCATTTAAAATTAATACTGAATATCCAAGAAATATGGGGTAAATTGCACCAACTGTTCCCGCAATATACATTAACTCCTCAGCATTAATCAATGGTGTGACAGTTTATGGTAACAAAGGATATATATGGCTATTTCACATAACACATGGACTAATGGTGCAATAGATTCTACATACTTTGGGTAGAAGATTCAGAAAAATAGTTGTAACAATAATTTTTTATGCTGAATTCATCGAAATGTAAAAAGAGTTTGCCATGGTTACAATTATGATTAGGTGGAACGACAAAACCTAATTCCTAAATTGAGATGGATCACGTTCAATAAATAACCGATACAAGAGAGCCAACAAATAAATCTAATTGAATCAATTTAATAAATGCATCTAAATAACAATTTAAATAAACTAGCAAGTTCAACTTCAATCATGTATAATATTATTAAACTTAATCCCTATAATTCGTAAAATTACAGAAAAACGACTAAACTAGATAAACTTACGTTCCAAGAACGACCGAAAAAAAGAACAGGGCTGTAAATGTGTAAAACAAGTTCATCTTACAATTATCAATTTTTAGCGATACATAGCTGATCTCCTCCATGCTTTCTCTTCAACGGAGCTACTGTCAGCATTCCTCGAGCCTTGCACCTATTAATCCTTTTCTGCATCACAAAAAATATTATATAAATTGATATCTAAATTAAATGAGTAATTTGATAAATTGATGAGTTGTTAGAAACGTGTCTTTTTTGGATGAATTGTTTCCGCAAGTTTTTGAGGCCTTGTATATTTTATTTGGTTATTTTGCATAATACTGGGGCCAATGGTGCAATTTATCTTACACGAAGTTTTTTAATTAAGACATTATATATGGCTATTTTGCATAACACAGGGACCAGTGGTGCAATATATCCTACATTGTTTTTGCGAGTTTTTGTAACACTATATAATTGGCTATTTTACATAACACAAGGACCAGGTCTATTATTTCAATTTATCATATATAGTGTTTGAGACACAAGTATATTTTGGATATATTGCATAACTCAAGGACCAATGGTGCAATTTTTCTTTGTTTAAACTTTTTTTTGGAGACAGTTACATCTTACATGAAATTAAACGCAATTCAACACTGTAATAAAAAAACTTATGGAAAATGTTTGATTTTTCACAATAAAATAAAGGCCATGAAATGTTAATGTGTACAGAGTCCTGTTAGTGATTTAAGACCATTTCCAGTAGTTGTGTCAAATGGATATTTATTGCATAACAATTCAAAAAATACAGTATAACACCAAATTGCTCACGACATCCCCTCCCCATATATGCTATTTTCACACATCACTTCTCATACAATAAAAGGCTTCCAACAGTCCTATAATGGCTATTGTAGAATTTTTAAAAAATAATAAAATTATACTTATGTGAGATATTTAAATAAGGAGACGAGAGAAATAATATATTATTAATAGAGAGAGCCATAGGGTTAAAGAACAAGAGAATCCTAGATACTACATTGTAAATGAGTTGATGTCTAATACAATAGAATGAGATACTATTTATAGTACTAACTACTTAGTGAACAAGAAAGGTAAAACTATGCTAAATAGGAAACAAATCTATTATAAAAATAAACTAGTCTAATAAGGTAATAATATATTATACTAATAATAATATATTATGGTAATAATATATTATAGATAATAATATATTATGTTAATAATATATTTAACTTAAATCAGATAATTCTGAAAAATTGTAAAAGTGATGAGAATATGTCAAAAATAATTCAATTTTTTTAGATTTTCAATGGTAAAAATTAATTTTTACCTTAATTAGAGTTCTACGATTGTTGATGGCGTAACCAAGCAGGTTGATGATGGTGGAGAATGGTCCCCGAAACGGCGAGTTTCTTGTGCAGGAGTGCGGCTTAGTGGAACTTGGAAGGGGAGTTTAAAGAGATTTCTTTTTGTTTTTTGTTCTGATGCGGGTGGGAAGATATGTTTCATTGTTTTTCATTTCTTTTCTTTTTTCTTTTGAATTTTTTCAACGTTTCTTGTTGATTTTTCTTTTTGTTTCTTAGGTAGAAGCGTCTCCTACTGTCAATATTGCCGAGTTAAACACGTTGTTGGAAAACTTGAAAGTCACAAGTTGGCTTTTTTTTAACACATTTTATACACTCCCACATCGGTAGGAGTAAGGAGGATTTTGCTTCTTTTATATTGTGTAATATTAACAATGTCCAAATAGCCAACAACCATGCACATAACAAAACAATGGGTTAGCCCACACGCGCGCACCACCACCACCACAAGGTCAACATAGCTGTTATAGAATATTATAAACGTGGGGGGTTACAAAGCTGTCAAAACGTCAACTCAATCAAATCATATCCGGGAGAGAATCATGAGATTTAATAGGGGCGTTTCTGAAGACTTGTGTATTCCACTCCTCACCCCTATATATAGAGCTCCCATTCCATTCTCTACAGCTACGAAAATAACACAACAGAAAAACACTCTGCCTCACCACCTACTCTCTACATTTTTCCTACTACGTTGTAGTTCTGTTAGAGATACCGGTCACACCGGAATATCTTTTTAACAACGGTGACTTTGTTTTGTTTTTCTATTTCCGTGTAAGTTTGTTATTTCCGTGTAATTTAAATTCGTTTTTTTTTTTGTAATCGCATTTCTTTCTGTGTAATTGTTATTCGATTGTTGTAATCGTTTTTTCGGATTATTGTAATAGTTAGTCTATTTCAAAACCTTTTTCTTTTCATTTGTTTTTGTTTTCCGGAAACCATTTTTCTCTTGTACAACTGGTGGTTATTAATATAACAATTTAAAAAGATATTCATTTTCTTTTCCACCGGTTATTTTAGAAAATGGCTCTTCCTGTTTCGGCTGTTGGTTCCTCTTTGAACACAAAGCCTCTTCTTGACGCAAACAAGTTGGAACCCCTTAATGGTTCTAACTATAAGCGTTGGGCGCAAAAATTAATGATATGCCTTGAACAGTATGAACTCGACTTTGTTATAGTCGAGGCTCCTCCACTTTTGGAAATTGGAGCTCATACTGAACAAGAGCTAGCAAGGCATGCTGCCCTCGAATCTAGATTCAAAAAACTAAAGGGGCCTGTTACTGTTGTGGCAAAGAAGGGCACAAAGCTTTCGAATGTCCCCAGAGAGCTGGCCAGGGTCCCAAGGCCACCGCGAATCTAACTGAGACCGAAGAAATAATCACTGCGGTAATGGTTGAGGTAAACTTGGTAGAGAATAAGAGCGAGTGGATCCTTGACACTGGAGCTTCTCGCCATTTCTGCGCAAACAAAGCCTTGTTCAAGAAATTCGAAAAGGCAACTGATGGTGAGTGTGTATACTTAGGTGACTCTTCCACCGCTACTGTTCTTGGGAAAGGTCAGGTTCCCCTCAAACTCACCTCTGGTAAGACTCTTGAATTAAATGATGTTCTCTTCGTCCCCTCTCTCCGTAGGAACTTAGTTTCCGGGGCTCTCCTTAACAAAGTTAGTCTCAAACTTGTCTTCGAGGGGGGTAAAGTCATTATCACCAAAAATGACGAATTCGTGGGAAAAGGGTACCTTAATAATGGCTTGTTTGTTTTAAACACTGTAACCCTTAATGAGAATGCATCTAATTCCGCTTATATTGTTGAGTCCGTTCAAACGTGGCACGGTAGATTAGGCCATTTAAATGTTGCGTCTATTAAAAGGCTTAAAAAACTTGGACTAATACCCGTTAACAACGTGGATGACTTTGAAAAATGTCAAATATGTGTAGAGTCCAAACTTGCGAAAAAACCTTTTAAATCCGTTACCACGAGACAAACCAAATTGCTTGAATTAGTTCATTCGGACTTAGCTGATTTTAAAAACTCCGCTAGTAGAGGTGGAAAACTTTATTACATAACCTTCGTAGATGACTACTCTAGGTTTACTAAAGTGTATCTTCTTAAAACTAAAGATGAGGCGGAAAATGCGTTTTTAAAATATAAAGCCGAAGTTGAAAACCAACTAGATTGTAAAATCAAACGACTTAGGTCCGATAGAGGAGGCGAGTATAGTTCCAATTCCCTTAAAGAGTTTTGTGAAACAAATGGAATTATCCACGAACTAAGTGCCCCTTATACACCCCAACAAAATGGCATAGCAGAAAGAAAGAATAGGTCCCTTAAAGAGACTATGAATGCCATGTTAATTAGTTCAGGTTTACCAAACAACATGTGGGGGGAAGCTGTCTTGTCAGCCTGTTATGTACTTAATAGGGTACCGCATAAATCCCTAGAAAAGACCCCGTATGAAATGTGGAAGGGTTTTCCACCAAACCTGAAATTTTTAAAAGTGTGGGGGTGCCTTGCCAAAGTCAAACTACCTGATTTTAAAACTGTCACCGTTGGTCCCAAAACCATTGACTCAATTTTCATAGGGTACGCTCAGAATAGTGCGGCTTACAGATTCTTGTCACTAGAAGATAACTCTATTTGTGAATCTAGAGACGCTGAATTCTTTGAACATGTTTTTCCTTTGAAAGATTTAAATACTGTTAATACTTCTTTACCTGTTGATAATTTATCTACTAATGATGTGGTACCTCTTTGTGATGTTTTTCCTAACCCCTCCACTTCCATGGAGCCTAGTAGTATTCCCGAGGAAGAACCTAGGAGAAGTAAGAGGCGCAGGATCGAGTCTAGCTTCGGCCCTGACTTTATAACAGCCTTTATAACAGAAGGTTCTCACATCGATCTATTAGACGAACAGGTAGTCAATTGTTTCCTCATGGAGGATGACCCAAAAACTTATGATGATGCTTTAAAATCTATAGATGCTAGTTTTTGGAAAGAGGCTATTAACAGTGAACTTGAGTCAATCAAAAGTAACCATACATGGGAATTAACCGACTTACCTAGGGGTAGCAAAGCGATTAGTAGCAAATGGATTTTTAAGAAAAAATTGAGACCCGATGGCTAAATAGAAAAATTCAAGGCCAGACTTGTTATTAAGGGCTTCACCCAAAAGAAAGGTCTAGACTACTTTGACACTTATTCCCCAGTGACCAAAATTGCCACGATAAGAACCCTTATTGCTTTAGCCGTCATTCACGAACTTGTAATACATCAAATGGATGTCAAAACCGCGTTCTTGAACAGAGATCTAGATGAAGAGATCTACATGGCTCAACCTGAAGGGTGTGTGGTCCCTGGTCAAGGGGACAAAGTGTGTAAGTTGAAAAAATCCTTGTATGGTTTGAAACAGGCACTGAAAAAATGGTATGAAAAACTAGACAGTACTCTTATTTCATATGGGTTTATAGCTAACACTTCTGATTCATGTGTTTACTCCAAGGTAACAAATTCAGAGTGTGTTATAATCTGCCTTTATGTAGATTACATGCTCATATTTGGTACTACTATTCATATTATAAATGAGACTAAACGTTTTTTGTCTTCCAGATTCGACATGAAAGACATGGGAGAAGCTGATGTGATACTTGGGGTAAAAATCATTAGAAGCAGTAATGGTATTACCCTGAATCAGTCTCATTACGTAGAAAGGATGCTGAAGAAGTTCAATTCCTTTGATGTAACGCCTGTAAATACTCCTTATGATTCTAGCATTAACTTATCTAAACATGTTGGGGATGCTGTATCCCAAAATGAATATGCTAAAATCATAGGAAGTGTAATGTTCTTAATGAACTATACTCGACCCGATATTGCCTATACCGTGAGTAGACTTAGTCGCTATACTCATAACCCGAGTAGTGACCACTGGGTTGCACTTCACCGTCTATTGAAATACTTGAGGGGTACCATCGATCTAGGATTGCACTATAACAAATTCCCTGCAGTCCTTGAGGGTTTTTGTGATGCAAACTGGATCTCTGACAATGACGAAGTAAACTCCACCAGTGGTTATGTGTTCTCCTTAGGGGGAGGTGCTATATCGTGGAAGTCTTCCAAACAGACTTGTATAGCACGCTCCACCATGGAGTCTGAGTTCATAGCACTAGAGTTAGCTGGGCAAGAAGCTGAGTGGTTGAGAAGTCTCTTATCGGATGTGCCACTTTGGGAAGGAAGTGCCACACCTGTATGTATCCACTGTGATTCACAAGCAGCCATTGGAGTCGCTCATAATAGCGCCTATAATGGGAAGAAGAGACATATTCGCATCAGACATGGGTCAGTAAGACAATTACTGAAGAATGGTGTGATAGCCTTGGAATTTGTACGATCAGAGGAGAATCTAGCTGATCCGTTCACCAAAGGCTTGACCAGGAGACTAGTCCTGGAGACGTCGAGGGGGATGGGACTAAAACCCATTAAGTGGGAACATGTGACTAATGAGTCAATGTGATTTCCCCATCCCTAAGGCTCAAACCTAAATCGTCTCGTTCATAGCCACTTGTGGTGGTCCTTTTGAGAAGGACTTGATGAACAAGGCGTACCGAGTGCTGAAACTCACATTTGAATTCATAGCCTTTATGGTGGTTCTTTTGAGAAGGACTTGATGAATTCAAGGGTAACTTTGAAACCCAAATATTCATGGTTGAGTGTTGAGGAGACGTCCTTACACCACTCTCAAATGAATAAATCCACCAAGTTCATAGCCCTTAAAGGGTGGTCCTTAGAGAAGGACTTGATGAACCAAAAGGTAATGTTAGAGGGAACCATAACCTTGAATCGGGTAGAGTATGTGCTGTGAGGGTCTCGATCGATAACCGTTAAAGTTCAAGAGTAAGTTCACTTAAACGGAATTCGGTGGTTGCCTCACTTCACTACGTGTCAATTCAAATCGCAAGATATTGACACTTAAGTACAATTCACCCATTCTTCTTTTTGGAACCTTCTCTCCAAACCTTTTGTTGACATTCAATTGTGTGGGGGATTGTTGGAAAACTTGAAAGTCACAAGTTGGCTTTTTTTTAACACATTTTATACACTCCCACATCGGTAGGAGTAAGGAGGATTTTGCTTCTTTTATATTGTGTAATATTAACAATGTCCAAATAGCCAACAACCATGCACATAACAAAACAATGGGTTAGCCCACACGCGCGCACCACCACCACCACCCGCCCGGCCCGGCCCGGCACCGGCACCGGCACCGGCGACGGCGTGGGGCGTGGGTCGTGGGTCGTGGGTCGTGGGGAGTTTGGGGAGTCAAAAAATGAAAAATGAATTGGATTTTGTACCAGCTCTTATAGTAGTGGTTGACTACTCCAACTCAAACGTAGAGACAGACTTCCACTAATCTCGCACGCGTTAAAGGGAAAGAATATCAGCAGCTGTTACTTAGTCAAGTCAAACACGTGGGCAATCAAAAGGTCAACATAGCTGTTACAGAATATTATAAACGTGGGGGTTACAAAGCTGTCAAAACGTCAACTCAATCAAATCATATCCGGGAGAGAATCATGGGATTTAATAGGGGCGTTTCTGAAGGCTTGTGTATTCCACTCCTCACCCCTATATATAGAGCTCCCATTCCATTCTCTACAGCTACGAAAATAACACAACAGAAAAACACTCTGCCTCACCACCTACTCTCTACATTTTTCCTACTACGTTGTAGTTCTGTTAGAGATACCGGTCACACCGGAATATCTTTTTAACAACGGTGACTTTGTTTTGTTTTTCTATTTCCGTGTAAGTTTGTTATTTCCGTGTAATTTAAATTCGGTTTTTTTTTGTAATCGCATTTCTTTCCGTGTAATTGTTATTCGATTGTTGTAATCGTTTTTCCGGATTATTGTAATAGTTAGTCTATTTCAAAACCTTTTTCTTTTCATTTGTTTTTGTTTTCCGGAAACCATTTTTCTCTTGTACAACTGGTGGTTATTAATATAACACACGTCTCCTTTGGAATATCATTAATATCGGCACAAATATAGCTGCGTCCCTACTTTCGATAAAACTAATCCTCACACTGTTTTTGTTTACTTTTTTACAGAATTTTTAAATGATCACTTGTCGTGTTAAATTAAATTAAGGTCAGGTGATTCAGCTTACACAACTTACCTACAGTAATTTAACCTTCACTGAGTATTTTCTGCTTCAAAATCTAGTTATTACTATGATTAGATAATTTCTGTATCTATACGCAGAGTATATTTTCTGCTTGATGATTCTGTTTTGTGCAGCCCTTCAGTTGTATATGCATGTCGGTGCAGAAGATAAATATAATAAGTTTACTGGTTTTTCCGTTCAAGTGATGGGATTTATCCCATTAAAAAGTCATATGAATGGAAATTCCATCAGTTGGAAAATTTCCAATACTTGCTATTCAATAATTTCTTCTTTTGCTGCTTGACACCAGAATTTGACATTATTCAGCAACGTGCCTAATTGATAGTTAACAAACTCTTTGAGAGAGTTTCGCCTCAATATCCTCTACAGATTTCTACGAAAATGTTTCTTCAGTCCTTTGGAAATCAGTTGATGAGCTAAAAAAGCATAACCAGACTTTTATTGTTGGTATTCAAATGATAGAAGCTGATTGGATTGTGTCTCCCCTAAAGGCTGGTGTGAGAAAACTTGTTGATTTTGTTGGAGTTACGTTGGATCTGATTACTGGAGGGGTTAAGATTCGTAAATTAACCAAAAAATATCTTTCACGGTGCTTTTAAGTGATTATTTCAGGATGATTTTAGCTATTTTTTATTCTTGATGGGACACATTCGATGTGAAGGGACCTGGTGTGTAATATTTGTTCTTAAATCCCATCACATTCTTGATTATATACTTATTTGAAGGAAACTGTGTCTTCTCCAATTCATAGACATAGGATGCAATTTGTTTTTTTTTATATATGGCTGTCCGAGGCCAGCTTTCGCGTTCTAGGACTATTTATACGCCTCCTCATGTATATTCCCACTTAATCAGAGCTAGTTTACCATGTTCAGGGAGGGGATTCGAACCCTATACCTAGGGAGAAAAAATTATCAAAACTCTGGCCAGTTGTAAATATATGAATCGTGTAATTTTACTATTTTTATAATATTTGTAATTTTATTTTTTGCTGTCAAAAATATAATTTGAATTCATTAGTTTCTGGATATTTTTATTTTAATTAATTCCTTTTCTCTTATAATTAAAAGCAAATTATTTGGAACAAAAAAAAAGGGAAATTTGAAATATCATATAGATTATAAGCATATTAATATGTAGTGAATTTTACATTTGAAATATCATATCTCAGACCATCAGAAGATCCTGTACTTCGCTAACAGATACAATCAATGCTACACTCCAGGATATTAACACGTTATATTTCTGTGAGGAAAAGCTCTACGATAATGCTACACTCTGCTAAAAGGATTGTATGTAATCCATGATGTTACAGAGTCGGCTAAAAACAATTGTGCTATTTAAGAGTGAGCCCATATTAATGGAAGTTAATTACAAATGTTATACTTTTATTTAAATTAATTAAAAAAATCGAAACCTTAAGCTCGTAGACAAAGAAGGTTGAAGTGTTATTGGAATATGGCAACTGGACCCTATAAATTTTTTAATTTACCGTACCATCAAAGGAGAGAACCGAGAAAATGGTCAATGTTTCTTCATCTGTGAAACCTTCTGGAGATAATAGGAAAATCCCTTAAGTAATCCCACCACCAATAAGGGATTAAGGGAAATTAATAAGGATTATAAAGATATTACCTCTCATTCATGTAAAAGTCATCCGAGAAAATTAAAGAGAGAAATTAACAAATAAATACAGAAGACATCAACAACTTAAGATTTCAAGTCAGTAGTTGATGAATATATGAAGATAGAAATACAATGAATCATTCCACAAGATATAAATTCAAGGACAAAGTATCGATACTAAAACCAACAGGAATTGAAGGCATAAAAAGCTCAAGTCAATCGTTCATAAACATATGAAGCTGGTCTCCTTACTGAAAAATACAATTGAATCATTCCAGTCATGATTAATTAGTTAACGCTTAAAAACTTTAATGACCTTTTTGAGTCTGCACACTTACTGAAAGGAAATCATTTATAATAAACACAAGAGGAAGTGATTTAGCTGAGAATCCAAAAATAGACACCACCCGAAAACCACCATCTTGCTTTATCAGATTGATATCCTACGAAAATGAGTATTTCCCTTCCAAGCACCTTTAAACAAGAAATCGTCGTCTCGATTTCACCTATAAATGAAGACATCAAGAAAAACCTAGATGATTAAATTGCAATTTATAATATTTAAGAAATAGATATTAATGAAGTGAACCGTGTTTATGTTTTGTTACCTTAGGATTGATAAGCTCTTAACAGTATGATGCAGAACCCTTTTGTTTATGTTTATGTTTATCTTTATTATGCAATAAGACGTTAAAATCTTCGTATCCATATTCTCTCTTCTCCTTTAGGATATCCATGGCTGATTCCACAGCTGAAGGGCGGCACCATTGCATCTCAATTATCTGCAGCGTTGTAATGTCTGCAAAACACAGATGGATCTCCAATAGTTTCCTACATTTTCTCAACACCAATGTCTCGAGGAAAGGAAGATGATCTTCGGTGGCATTCCATTCTACAATATCTAAGTCCTCCAATTTTAAATATTTGAGTTTTAGGAACTCCTCCTCTTTCATACTCCATGTTTTCCCCATAAAGGCTCCTTTAAGTAATTTAAGAACCTCTAAGTTTGGGAGTCTCCCAATGATTGACATCTCACTCCATCGAATGCAAAAGCCCGACAAGGTCAATTTTCTGAGATTTGAAGGGAACTGAAACTCAATATAAGATTTTGAATCAGAACGAAAAGAGTTGTAGTCGCCACATGCTTTGAGTGATTCAAGTTGACTAAGAAATTTTAACTCCTGAAACCCATCACTATCACGGTTGCACAAAATTAGGCATTTCAGTTTGCGAAGATTGGGCATCCTTCTTAATATTTCATGGAGTTCATCTGCGTGACCAAGATATGGTGTGGAAAGGCTTTCCAAATTATCTAAAGCCAAGGAGGAGTTAGAGTTGTGATTTTTGAGATCAAATGAAGCACCATCATTTATATGCAAGTGCCTCAACTTTACCATATTCCAAATTGTATCCGGAACTGATACAGTTTCAACTCTTACTCCTTTATAGAGTAACACCTCTAGTCTCCACAAGTTGGCTATTGAGGATGGAATGGATTCTATGTCCCCCACAAGTGATAAATACCTCAAGTGAAGCAGCAATTCAATTTCATTAAATGGATCCTTGATATTGATGTGCCCCAAGTCGAGTACCCTTATGATCTTGAAATTGTGTGAAATGAAGGAAGCATCATATGGATGATCCGGGTGGTGATCACCTTCATGAAATAATAATAGAGAGCGAGCATTGGGACTGAAAGGCTTTGCCATAGTAAAATGCTCGCGCTTGGAGGAAATGCTCAAACGATACCTCGAATAATTTATTAGACCGTGTGCATTATCAGAATTCTCAGTATGAGGAAAAAGGTGAGCCAAACTACTTACGCGGTGCATAAAGTCTTCTTCTGCAGCTTTCTCCAAGCAAAAGTTACGCAATAAATCATGCAATCGACATGCTTTGACGCGAGCTCTGGACGTATCTTTTGAACGCATGACTAAGTTTCGACCAATCAGATCATTCAAATAACCTTCTGCCACATCCTCAACTCTTTTTGATGCTGTATTTGGTACAAATCCCTCTGATATCCATAACCAAGTCAATTTTCTCACAGGAATCTCTTGGTCCTCTGGAAATGCTCCCAAATAAAGGAAGCATGATTTGAGATGACGTGGTAAATGCCTATAACTGAGTCCAATTATGGCCATGCATTGATTATCTTCATGTCTAACAATTTGGGAAGTCAAAGTTTCTGCAAAGTGTTTCCATTCACTCTCTTGTTCTCCCATCACCGAAAGAATACCAGCTGCCAAAGCAACTGAAAGAGGTAGTCCTTTGCAATTCTCTGCAATTTTTTTTCCAACTTCCAATAAGTGTTCAGGGCAATTTCCCCCCTGAAATACTTTAGCCTTTAACAAAATCCAACTTTCATCATCATGGAATTGTCGAAGGGAATGAATGTTGGTGGGAGCAGGCGTGAGTTTCTGTGCCACATCATGCATCCGGCTTGTGATCAAAATCCTACTTTGGTTCTTATCATCTGGAAAACAAGTTTTAAGAGCATCCCATGCCCCCATGTCCCACATATCATCCAACACAACAAGATACCTCTGCGACCTTAGGTTTCTATAAAGTAGTTCAGCTAACTGATGCTCACTTTTCTTATTTATTCCTTCATCAACCTCAATTATATCACCTAAAACCTGAAGCAATAACTCTTTGCGTCTATATGTTTGAGAAACACAAACCCATGCTCGGATATCGAAATGTCTTTGAACTGAAGAATAATTATACACTTTCCTTGACAGTGTTGTCTTACCAAGGCCCGGCATGCCAACAATGGAAAATATATCTCGAGGCCTAGAAGGCCCAGTAAGCCACTTCATTAAGCTTTGCACCTCCTCCTCAAAACCCACCACTAATTGATCAATGTTTGGACTACTTCTTTCCTGACTAGCAACTCTTGAAACAGCGCTGATATTGGAATTATTAGGTGCCTTCTTTTCATGGATCTCTATGACTTGTGCCTTCACAAGTTTGATATCTTCTGCCACACCCAAAAGTTGTGAACTAAGATGCTCACAAGGTTCAAACACAATTGAGTCGGCAATATATTCTGCCATATGAGCCAAAAAAATTACACGTGCCTTAACATGTTTTAAATCCTCATCGCACTCATCTTTGATTTTATCCAGAAAAGATCTAAGATACAATAAGTCTACCCAGACTGTCTCAAAATGATCCCTCATATCTGTTTTGCGGTTCAGCAGCTCTTCCAGATTTTCTAAGAAAAAATCAAAGGAGCGGAGTTGATCAGTCGAAGGAAAGTTGCCTACAATAATCTTCATAAATTTTTTTCTAGTAATCTTGATGCTTTCTAGCAAATCAACAATTGCAACATTCCTTTCTCCGGCTGTGTCTGTTTCTTCATCAGCATAAATAATTGTTCCTGCCTTACAGATCACTTCATCAATACTCCTCAAAAGATCATGCTTATCTTGTGTAGGATCCAAACGAAGTTGTTCTTTTTCCATGAGAATATCTTTCAGAAATATCATATCCTTTCGAAGGGTTTCCATTAGCTCTGTCTGATGGAGCAAGAAAAAGTCAAGTAAGCTTACCAACAAATGCTTATCGTCCCACGGAGAATCAGATGGGTGCAACGATTTAAATGCTCTGAGATAACTTGTAGCAACCGTAGGGTAAGGTATCAACTCGTAAAATGCACCTGAGACATCATCTAACGAGATTTCCAAGTCTTCACCCTCAGATATATCCACAGACACATTCGTGTAGGAGATACACAATACCAAGACAGCAAATAAGCGAATGCAATATATGAAATAATCCAATTCACCGCTTTTGTTGGAGCGTTTTGTTGTATATTTGATGACATCTCTCAAAAATCTCATAATTTGCTCCAATTCTTCAAATAGTTTCCTTAGAGGAAGATTTGCAAGCCCTTCATATCTCAGCAGATGATATAGACACTTTAGAAGATCATCAATAAATCTTAAAACAGCGTCACTTCTACGGAACCAACTGGATTTTACATATGACAACTTATGTAACGTCATAAACACCACAATATCTACCTCAAAATCTTCCAATCTTTCCAGGATTTTGGGTGCCTCAACAACTTGAGCATCTTTGGACATGTTGTTATATACATCTCTAATGTGGGCATTGATTGACCGAAATTCGTCTGCATTTATTAGGGTGTTTGATGGGGTCCAATTAAGGATTACAATTGCAAATCTTTGCTTTAAGTCTATTATCCTATTAATGTCATCATTGGTATCCAACGGCAAAACATATGGTCTAATAAACTTGATGTTTTTCAACAAATCAGAAAATGAAAGATTCCTTTCCCTGGCGATAGCGTCTTCTGTACCTTGTGCATAAATAACTGTTACAGCCTTGCAGATCACTTCATCGATACTCCTCAAAAGATGATGATACTGAGTAGTCTCGAAGCGTAGTTCGGGTTTATCCTTCAAGGTAGTTTTCAGGTATATCATATCCTTCCGAAGATGTTTCATTTGCTCCGTCAGATCTATCAGGTAATAATTGACTAATCTTATAAACAAAATCTGATCATCCCATGGAGTATCAGATGGATTAAATGACTCAAAAGCTTTAATATAACACCCTCGAACCTCAGGGTTCACAGGTTTGCTAATCTGCAACAGATGAGATACTTTACCATTTATTTCGAGTGCCATGCCTTCATCCATTTCGTCCACCACACACGAGTAGGAGATAATCAATGCATTCACTGTTACCCAACGAATATGAATCATGAGATCTTGCACTTCGTTAGACTTGTTTGAACGTTTACTTGTATATTCAGTAACGTCTCTCAACAGTCTCATATTTTGCTCGAGTGCTTCAATTTGTATCCTGACAGGGATACTTGCATGCCCTTCAGAACTCAGAAGATGTTTTAGACTCCCAAGGAGTCCATTTATAAATCCTAAAACCTTGTCACATTTCAACATCCAACTGGATGGTCGATGTTCTGTTACAAGGTATCGGGCATGGAATTGCATAACATCTGCCTTAACATTCTTCAATCTTTCCAGGAGTTTGGGTCCCACAACCACTCGGAAATCAGAAGGAAGCTTGTTAAATACATTTCTAATGTAGTCATCCATTGAGAAATACTCTTCACTTAGCGATGTCGATGTAAGTTCATTTGATCGGGTTTCTGGGATCCAACGTACAGTTAGATATAGAAATTCCATCTCCAAATTAAGGGCATCTGAAAACATTGTTTTACCCAAACAGGGTCTGTGGTAGGTCGAAGAGGCTCCCATTTTGAACCTCCGATTTTTTAATATTTGTAAGGACCTCCAATTTATAAACCTTTTTACATTCATTTTGTAAATTCTCTTTGAATCTATGTCAGACCTGTACCGAAACCCAAGCTCTTGATAGTGAACCTGAAAAAAAAGACAATTAATAAACTGGATTCTACAAAATTAATATATTTTTTAGTTTTTTGCTATAAATTTTTCTACTCACTAATCGTTAATTTTTATTTTTTCAAATTATTATTACGTAGAAATAAAATATTTATCTTATTCATAATTTACTTTTCAAATTTTCAAATTATTATGTTCTCTCTATTTCTCCCTACAAAATCTATACCATAACTGAGAAATCCAACTAAAAGAGAAATTATATAGAAAAATACTAAAAGAAGAATATGAAAATGTACATATATTGAATGGTTCATTTTACAACTTTTAAATTTAAGAGTACCACAAAAAATTCATACAATAAATTTAAATTTTAAAAAAAGTAAAAAGATCAGTATTCATATTTAATCAATTTATGCCATGGTAAGAATGTTTGGTGGAATATAACATTACTTTAAATGTAACTAATGTATTTAAAAAGAGTTTTTTTTTAGTAACAAATGTGTGTAATTCATATTTAATCAATTTATGCCATGGTAAGAATGTTTAGTGGACTATAACATTACTTTAAATGTAACCAATGTATTTAAAAAGAGTAATTTTTTGAGTAATAAATAAGTGGGATATTTAAAAGAACGCAAAGAAAGAATAGAAATAAGAAAATAATATATTAAAAAGGCAAATCTTAGCAAACACAAAAATCTATAAGAACTACATGTGTAAATAATACAATTGAATGAAATACTAGTTATAGGACTAATAACTTGGTATGAAATAAGTTAATATAATGTTAACAAGGAAACAAACATAATATGAAATAAACAAGTCTAATAAAGGAAGAATACATTATAGTAATATATTTAAAACACACTCTCCTAAGCTCAAGCAGGTCGCTGAAAGAACAACTAGAGTTTGAAGTCTAGTTCGAGATGGTGTTTCTTGAGTGTTTGTTGATTAAGAAGCATAACAAACGTGTTGACGTGGTGACAATGCAAATGTGGTGGTGTGGTAGTGAGATTGAGTGATAAGTCGATCGTTGAGAATCGTGAACCAAGAAGTTAGTATTGATTGTATTATCAAGATGAGACGATTGAATGGCTTAACGAGATTTCAAATCTTACAAGAGAATTAATTTTAATCTTATGAGAGGATTCATATTTTGAATACTACGAGAGGATTTAGATTTTGATTCCTACGAGAAGAATACGATTCTGATTCTTACGAAAGGATTAAGAGAAATGACATTTTTTTTGAAGAAGCGACTGGAGCAATAACGAAAGAGTGCCATCGATGGTGGCTCGGTTACCATGTGCTATTAAAAAGGAAAGAAAAGACATGAAATAAATATGGAAATAAATATTGAAATAATATATTAAAGAAGGTGGAAGCCATAAAATCTATGAACAAAAATGACTTTAAGGACTACATTGTGAATAGATGTTGTTTTTAATATAATAGAATGAGATCATATTTATAGGACTAATAAATTTGTGAGCAAGAAAGATAATATTATGCTAACAAAGTAACAAATATACTATGTAAATAAACAAGTCTAATAAGATAAGAATATATTATGGTAATATGATCCACAAGTACGTATGGATACCTAAATATGAGATCATTACAAAAACGAAATAGAGGAGCCCTCTGGTAACTATTAGATATTTTAACTTGTAAAATGAAAGATATGGTCAAGATATATACTTCTATCCGGGTTCATAAAATAAAGGTTGACCCAAGTGCTCGACCTATATAATAAAAACGCCGAATTTCCTCTAACAAGTAGAATCAAAGAGAAAGTCAAGTGAATCCTCCATAACAAAAATATACACAAAGTCAATTATCGTGGTGGATATCAACGTGTTAGTCCTTAAGTCGAATGGTAAATGGAGCATGTGTACTAGCTTCACAAATTATCAACACGACATGCATAAGGGACTATTTTCATTATTAAAGATTGGTTGTCTGGTCGATGGCACTTATCACTATGAATTTTTAACCTCCACGGATGTCTTTAAAGGTTACAATAAGATCCCCATGGGCCTAGAACATTAGGAGAAAGATGATTTTTTCACAGAGAAAGGGTTATTCAACTATTGTGTTATGCCCTTCGATGTTAAGAATACATGAGCCCCATATCAACCCATGGTCAACACAATATTTATGGATTAAATCGGACAGAATGTGGAAACCTACGTCACTCAAATGATTTTAAATAATCATACATTTGAAGTGCACATAGCAGATCTATCCGAGGATTTTCTTCCACGAGGAAGGTCAGTATCCTTCTAAATTTATAAAAATGGGTATTTGGTGTGACACGGGATAAATTTCAAGAATTTATGATTAGCAATCTAAATATTTAAAACAATCCTAACAATATTTGGACTTTTCTCAACTTATAACCACTAAGATCCGTCAAATAAATATAATCATTGACAGGTCAAGTGTCAGCTCTCAAATGGTTGTTCATGTCAAAATCTACCAAGAACTGTGCTCTTTAAAAATCTATGCAAACTTAAAGGCTTCGAATGGACAAACTAGTGTCAACAATAATTTGAGGCTCGCCAGACGTAGATGGCTTTGCCACAAATATTAGAGAATCCCTAACCTAATGATTTTTTTTAACTCTTGTCCACCCAATAGGTTGTGGCTTTATTAATGGTTTGGAAGAGAGAAAATGTTCAAATCCCAATTTACTTTACTAATAAATGCCTCTAGAGTGAAGGGACTATCGTCTATCGTACAAAGGCCCATTTTTGTGTCACGTTGGCATCATGAAAGGTATGAACATGCTACGGGAGATATGCGATGAAGTGTGTAGCAACTATATTGCACACCAATTGCATGTCCAATGTTTACTCATGCATAAATACTTCTATTTTTATCTTGGCCAATGATACAAAAAAGTCGGATCAAACTTGTGATATCCGCCAATAATTATCCAGGAATATATATCACCATCATCTTTACAATACCTTTTAACAAGTGTCTTCATAGTCGTCTACGTATCTACATAATTTGGCGCATATGTCATCCAAATTCTAATTTATCTCCTTCAAATAATATTTCCTTCACAACACAACTCAATTGTGACATCATATCTCATTCACAACATCACATTTCCTGTGATGTACTACATACACATACATACGCACACACACACACACACACACACACACACACATATATATATATATATATTTGTGTGTGTGTGTGCGAGAGCGCACGTCTGTTATGTGATTGTTAAGAGACCAGGTAAGAAGAATTCATCACTTTGTGTGTATTTTGTTTATATATTTTGATTTTTTGAATTAGACTAATATTAAAAATATGGGTAAATATACAATTATAGGATATTTTTTACATTTAAGGAGTATTTTAGCCTATTAGAAAACCTTTTATAAGATTGTACAATTATCGGGCATGCATCTTTATAATTTAGCCTCTTTGAGTAAAACACATAAACGAGTCACATGAAAATATATGAGTCCTCTCTACTACACACATAATCATTCGCGACCACAATATCCATGATGATACGTGTCTCATCGCCAGTATAATGTGTCTGGTGACGAAAAGTTTTAGGCGATGACAAAAAATCATCGCCTGTTCGCGATCCTTACTGGTGCAGACAATCTTAGTTACCAGTGAGAAATACTAGCGGCGTCGAAGAAAAAAATTAAAATTAAATGAATAGTTGCTGTTTATGTATTTATCCGCGAGGATTTGGATGTCATCGTGGTTGTTACTTACTCGAAGAAAAATATTTTATCACCAGCGACGATATATGTCGTTGCCAGTTAATGACGAGTATTTAGCTTCCCGTGGGAAAAAACCAATTAATGGTGGTTTACTCCCCAAATTTAAACCCTACCAATATTAATTGCTTCAAATAATTCTCTAATCCACAATCCGTGACACGCCACATCATTAAGGATGCTTCCCGACACCATCTTACACGTGTGGGCTCTACTTCTACTTCAAAAACTCCACTAATCTGTCCAAATTTGGTATTTTTGAAAATTCAAACTTTTTTCCAATTTGTTTGAATTAAGTACGTGTATAAATATGTTATTCTTATGTGAATGGAATGTGTATTTTCATGGATTTTTTAGGTGTTATAATATATTTTTGATATAAGTTTTTTTTGTAAATAATTTAATTTTTATTTGGTTATAATTATATTTTTATCTCAAATTTAGATGATGGATCCGGTGATTGAGAAGCATTGGTTAAATCACATAATTTCGTTACTAAGGAATATTTTGTTGGATGTTAGGGAATTTATTAATTTTTCGAAAAAACACATGGATTGTAGGTGTTTATTTTTTGTATGTGTAATCGTTGTTTAAATAATTGAATATTTCATATTAATGATTTTAGAGTGGATTTTTTTAGATATGATTTTTTTTCAACTTATGAGCTTTGGACGAAACACGATTAAAAAGAAGAAATTCGTGTGAGTAACCCAATCGTAGATGATGAAATGTTAAATGTGTATGATGATTTGAGAACCACTTTTTATGTTGGGGTCATTCCGGTGACACCGATATAGGTGACGAGAATATTACTAGCCGGAGGCATGGGTGTTTTGACGTGTTGTTCGAGGAAATTGAGACAGAGTTGTATCCCAATTCTACTACGATGGGTTCTTTGAATTTAGTAGCCAAGTTAATGCACATAAAAGTTAAGAACAGGTTGACAAACACCTCTTTTACCAAATTTTTTTAATTGTCGTGTTTTGCCAAAAGTTCACACTTTCCCTTCTTCTACGAGGAGTGCAATATAAAGCTGAAAATTTTGGGCATGGGATACATCACGATCTATGTGTTTTTGAATTATTTTGTTTTGTATTATAAAGAGAATGAAAAACAGGAGAAGTTTCTAGTATGTGGTGAATATATGAAGAAAGGGAAGAAAGTGACACATAAAAAAATACGTTATTTTTCCATTGTGCGAAGGTTGCAGAGAATGTACGCTTCGAGGACACCGTCATAGACGTGTGATACCAAAAAGAATATAGAGAAAAATGTGTTGCATCATCCAATTGATGGTACTAGCTAGAAAATGTTTGACGAGCTGAATCTTGAGTTTTCTAGTGATCCACGGAATGTACGCCTTGATATGGGTATTGATGGGTTTAGACCTTTCTCCATGTTATGAATTTAAGAATCTATCTTTATGCTTGCTTTGTTGATTTTGGGTCCTCGTTCACCTAGAAAAGATATGTATGTATTTTTTATTTCCTGTTATAGATGAGTTAGAAATGTTTTGCGTACGGGGATCCTTACATATAATGCACATATGAAAGAAAAAGTTATAATGAAGGTTTGTTTGTTGTTCAAAATTAATGATTACTCGGCTAGATCATACGGCTCAGGATGGTCGGGTTAAGGTTATTTAGCGTACCCATAATTCACGGATTCTACATCGTCCCTGCGGGTGAATAAAGGTGTAGTTTTTTGTCACAAATGGTGGTTACCAATTAGGAATCAATTTAGAAGAGATGTATCTTCGTACGTGAATTCCAAGCATAGGGCTCCGCCTAGGAAACATTGTCCCGCCGATATTCGGAAGCAGTTTGATGAGTTTCCTACTGTGTTTGCTAGTAAACACAAGGACTTTGGTGGAAAGACGACAAAGAAAACAGGTCCTCGTGAGTGTAACTAGAAGAAAAAGAGTATTTTTTATCGTTTACCATATTGGTCAGAAAGTTTGTTGAAACATAACATTGACGTTATGCATTGTGAGAGGAATGTGTGTGATAGTCTAATTGGTCCTATGGTTGTCCTAGATGGGTAAATTAAAAAAGATAAATTTGAAAGCGGGAAAGAATCTGAAAGACATTGGTATCAGACTAGAGTCATAGTTGTTTGAGGACCAGGGTAGAGTACTGTTACCTCGTGCAAAGTGTGCAATAACCACGAAAAAGGGACATATGCTTCTGGATTAGTTGAAAGCGCTGAAGCTTCCTGATGGATTTGCGTCTAGTTTGAGGAATACCATTCAAAGTTATATGAGCAACATCATCGATATTAAACCACATGTCTGTCACATAACGATGCAGTTTCTTTTTCTTTCAAGTATTTCAAAACTTATGGACGATAAATTGATTAGTGATTCGATTACTAGGTTGTGCAACGTGTCCATAAATGTTTATTTAAATAACGTAAGTATGAAAGAATTAAAATTGGGAAATGCTGAAGTGATCGTGCTTATGTGCAGGCTGGAGATGATTTGCCTCCCGATTTGTTTTACATAATGGTACACATCGTCATACACTTTTACGAGGAGGCTTGGCGAGGAGGTCCTGTCCAAATGTGTTGGATTACCCGTTTGAGACGTACTTTAAGAAAAGAATATATATTGAATCCATCAAAACCTAAGGGTTTAATTTCCAAGTGATATGTTGTAGAGGATTTATTGAGTTTGATAGCACAATATCTTCAAGAAGAAAGAAATCCAACAATCTAGGTCGATACAGTGAGAAAATTCTTGAACCCAAAAAACTATCTGTGTTTAAGAACTAATGCCAGCCAACCGATAAAATAGAGTTTCGTACTTTACCATTAGGATGTAGATGAACCAAGATGCTTGCGAGCAGCTCGGGCCCGACTTGGAGAAATACTCTTTCGAGATCACCTTGAATATAAACAAACTCAAGCTCAAGCTTTAAATTAAGATCGTTGCGCAAACAAGCCCGCTCGAACTCATTGTGAAGTGCTCGTTATATATATATATATATATATATATATATATATATATATATATATATATGAATTATAAATTAATATATTATCTACTTATAAATATATTATTAAACCTTCAATATCAACTTGGATATTTTTAATATATTTAGACATTTAATTTTTCATTAACATTACGCTTCATATTTTCATACCACACATTCCACAAAATACCAACCGTTCATGAAAGTCCCGTTTAAACCATAAAAAACAAACTGTTCATGAGAAATTTGAGCTCGACTCTAAAATTACTTGTTATATAAGTTAAACAAACAAAATTTAACATATTTGAGTTGGATCATTAAAAGATCATCTCGACTCGTTTAAATTTGAGCTCGGCTCGACTCGGTTCGTTTAAATTTGAGCTCACTTGGCTTGGCTTGAGATGTTAAACAAATAAGCCTGTACATCTAGTATTCGGCTCGTCTTGCCTCGTTTACAACCCTATTTACCATACAAAGAGAAGGAAAAAATTGACTAGTAAATCCTCTATAATTTTGACGAGATCTAATCATATACATTGTAAGTATTATTAAAATTTATTTAATCTTATTTAAAAATTGTAACACTATTTTTTATATTTAGGGAAAACAAGTCCACGCTATGACTACATGATACAGAAAAAAATAACCAAGAGAATTTTCTTCGACGGTTCTTGGAAAATGTATCTAAGTTCTCAAATCCTATCATTACTTTGTCTCTATTACAACTAATAACTATTATTGTGGATAGGTGTATTTAATGAGCAAAGCTGGTATTCCATTTGGTTTTGATGAAATTATTGCGTTGGCCAACATATCTATTAGCCCCATATATAGATTTGATTCATAGGTTATAAACATGGTCAAATGGGTTACTCGTGACAAGAGAGAAAAAAGAGTGACTCAAGATTACAGAGTTTCTACTATCACAAATGGAATAACTTGTTACGGTGAGTTAGTCAAAATTATGAAGGTAAAATATGGTGGTGGTTGTCCAGTTGTGTTGTTTGAGCGTAAGAGGTATAACACCGATGCAAGAACAAAAAAGAGAAAATTGGAACACGGGGCAAACATGATCAACATAAGTTCTTTTTGGTGGAGTGAAGAACCCTACATTTTTGCTACTCGAGCAAAACAAATTTTATATATCAATGAAATTAATGCAAAGAAGTCACAAAAGGGGTGGAAAGTTGTTTGTGAAGTAATGACCGACACAAGTAGAACCTTGATTTATGGGGTGCATAATCGATATCGATTGGTTCAGATTCGATCATCATTTATTTGGTTGATATGAACTTGGAACCGGAATACTCCTTATTACATTTGACTACTAGTGAAGGGGTTGAGATTGATCCTTCCATGTTAGGACTCGAGGCCTTAATTAAAGATGATGATGAACTACATGACGACAAGTTGGATGAGTACAGAGATGATCAATTTGATGAGACCATATACATCACAATGATGTATATAACATAAGTATTGATGGGTACAAGACAAACTAGACATTACGAGAGTGGTTATTATTTCGTAATTTTATCAAAATAATTTACGTTTTGATTCATTTTGAATTGTTTATAAATTGGTGTTATTTTTTTCAATCGTTATGAATGTTGATGTTGGTTAAGTGTTTTTAGGAATGAAAAAAATATGGAGTAACAATTTTCAAGATAAAAAAGGAAACAAAATTATTTATTTATCACTGGCGACGATATATCGTCGCGGATGACCGATGAACTAGTCGCCAATATCTTTTATCAACCGCGACAAGTTCTTGAAGATGAACACGTTGCATCGATGGTTTCTCAACGATGACTATAGTTTTCGCCGCCTCTTATTTATTAAATTGGGATAAGAAAGATTCAATTTTTTGGGCTAAACCTTTGATGGTGTCCCTTCCTGCGTGACTTTTTGCCCTGGTATCCGCGACGACAAACTCTTAAAGGAGATGACACGTGTCGTCGCCAGTAAAAAGCTGTTATAAACTCACGACTCTTTCCATTTCTGCCATCACAACTCAATCCAAAAAAAAAAAATTCTTCTAAGCTGCAGAGCAGGAATCCATTCAATCTGCTTAATTTCTTTATGAAGCAGGTATTAAATCCTTCTAATATACATTTATTTTATACTCTTTTAATTCAATGTCTCAAAAGTCAAATATAACAAATTTTTGTGTTTGATTCAAGCTTAATCTCCAACAATCAAGGTACGTCTTCCATCCAATACATTTTTCTTTTAATTTTTAAAAAATTTGAAATTGATTTCAATTCTCATTTTATAAATCAAGGTTTCAGTGTATTTAAAATAAAATTTAGGTCATACTGTATTTATAATAAAAATTTAGGAGCCTAAGTGTATTTAAACAAAAAAATTAGAGCGTTAGTGTATTTAAAATAAATGCCTTAGTGTATTTAAAATAAAATTTAGATCCTTAGTGTATTTAAATCAATTTTTTAGGAACTTGGCCTTAGAATTTGTAAACAATATTTTTTGGGCTTTAGTGTATTTAAAACAAAAATTATGGCCTTAGTTTATTTAAGACAAAATTTTAGAGTATTAGTGTAATCAAAATAAAATTGAAGGCCTTATTGTATTTAAAATAAGTATTAGGGTCTTAGTGTATTGAAAATAAAATTTAGGGACTTAGTGTATTTAAAATAAGTTTTAGGGCTTAGTGTACTTAAAATAATAATTAGCGCCTTAGTGTATTGAAAGTAATATTTAGGGTCTTAGTGTATTTAAAATAAAATTTATGGTCTTAGTGTATTTAAAATAATTTGTAAGGTCTTAGTGTATTTGAAACAAAAATTAGGGCCTTTTGTGTATTTTAAACAAAGTGTAATAAAACACAAAATAGGGGCCTAAGAGTAATAAATTGCAAAAATAGAAGACTTAGTGTATTTAAATATAAATTTTTAGGGGCGTTACTAAATTTCAATTAAAAATTAGGGGCCTTAATGTAGTTTGATATATTACTACATGCAAATGGTCGTAGTAATGCCCAGAAGACACGCCAGAGATGGAAATGGACAAAATCTATTACGCAACTCAAAATCAACATATCTCGGGTTGTAATGCAACGGGTATGATATATTTTAAGTATTTTATTTGTTTTCAATTAATGTCACTTTCAATTAAATATTTATTATAACAGGTAAAAAGACTAGAAAGCCTAGGTGACGGTAACCTTGCAGTCAGCCTATAGGGTAATGTAGAAGGAGGGAGGTCACCTCCCCATAGATTTCTGCGTCTTTGATCAGACGTGGAATCCGGAGACAAAATGTGGAAAGCATGTAAGCCAGGTTATCGGGCTTACGGTGTGGTAGAAGGTCCCACCATTCTATAAGAGTTGGGCCGAAGTACTCCCGGATATGCAACAACAAATTCTTGATCGATTACAAGTAATTTTCCTTGACAACGTTATCGTATTCATACCCACTATATAGGAATAACAAGAGTTGAAATATTTTTGTACATGATTTCTTCCGTTTTGACGATTGGATGTGAAGGACGTGCTAGCTTAACACCTTCGGCAACATTGACTTGATGTATCTCCAAAGATACGGTGATTTCAAGTATCAGATGAAAAGGGATTTCTACCATACAGGTTAAATCTCTAATGATCAGATGCCCGAGAATCGTGCAAAGAGTTGTACTGTGTGGGATGCCATATCTTTGCGGTAATTTGTTGACGGATATAATTTATAAATATATATATATATATATATACTTTCTTATTTTAATATATTGGTTTAGTTAAAAAAACAGACTAGGTTGAAGCTAACAAGGCTAACCGAGCAAAGCAAAAGCGCCCGAGTGGTGCCGGTCGGAAGACTTATTCTAAGATGCGGGAGGACATATTCTAGGTAAACATTTGAAATGATTAATTGTTATTTTGAATCATTCTAAGACTTTGAACGTTCAATGTAAAAGGATGGGGAGAAGAACTCGCCGGTTATTAGGGAACCGGTGGAGGGTAAAGAGTAGGAGTTTCCTCTTTCTCCCATGGAAGTCTTCTTCTACAAATTCAGTTATGACAAAAAATAAAGGAGAAGAGGACGGATCACTACGAAAAATCTAATATACGTATTTCTATAAGATGACTTATGTTATTTATTTCACGTTTGACATTTTATTAATTTTTATGTAGCAGGACGCATTGAGATCTATTACGCATGAACAAGTCAAGGAAACACAAACTCAGTTGGGATCTTCGTCCTCAATACCTACTTTGAGGTAGAAGGATCAGATGGATGATGTACTCACTGCGGCCCGCTAAGGTATAGGTCCAGCGATGCGAAGTTGGGAGCATGTTATTTGAGCCCCTCCGAAGGCCAAAAACACGAGACATGTTGTGTCATCCGAACGTTTAGTGTAGGATATGAATAAGATGATGGAGGCCATCAACAACAACTTGATTTAGAGGGGTTAGCAACCATTTGTTCCGAAGGGTGACTGATCAACGAGTTCCATAGCTGCCACCCATCTCATTTATAGCATTTTTCATTTGAGTGGAGACCTTACTTGGTTTAATAAAATTAGGACAGCTGAAACAATATTGACTTACAACCCCTCCATATCCTTCATTCTTCCCCCCTGTCCTTCTAACGGTGCTTCCAGAAGTTCAGTGAGTCGTCGTCCCCAAAAGATATTGAAGATGAAGAACACGAAGACTTATGGAATGAATGATTTATATTTCACAAAGTTTTTTTTCGACTTTCGATGCTTGTAAGTATTTTTTAGACTTTTAAATTTATTAAGACGTTTGTAATGATTTTACCGACCTTTAGTTGCTCTAGTTAATTCATATTGATATTTGTATACTAATGTATTTCGGGATTTCATGTAATTTAATATTAAAAAATAATTTTAATTACAAATTAAAAAATAACTAAATAAACAACAATACAAATGTTTTTCAAACATATATCGTTTCTCGCGACGAATACTTTGTCGCGAGTAACTAGGTTCGTGGTTGATGTCGCCTGCTGTGAACTGAGGTGAGGTGCTGCTGTTCGTGGTTCAAAGAGTTATGTTAGGTGGTTGATGTCGCCTTTTTTTTAAATTTTGTTTTAAATTTGTATTATTTTTGTTTTAATTTTGTGTATATATAGGTTAGGTGATTATGAAGTACCAATTTTACCCTTGTTAATTATTGAGTTTTGTTTATTGAATCAGAAAGTTGATTTTTTAGTTAAAAAATGAATTGCGCACATGACCAGCACATGACCAATTAAAAACTATTTTCAACCGTTTCCGTTAAAAATGGATAAGGAGTCACAAAAACAAAATTTGGAGAATAACCAATACTAAAAAAATATAGTGAGGTGTAAATTATCAATCCGCCCATTAGATATTCGACATATTTATTCTATTTTTATTTTTGTTTAATTTTTCAACGTTTTTCGCCCAAAAATATTCTCTAATGGACTACTATACGACAATGTGGACATAATGCATTGTAATAAGGGTTCGATATGTAAATTATATCAACAAAGAGTAATGCAAGGGTGATTTGTTTGGCCAAGTGGGATAGAGTGCAGGACAAGACCGACGCAATACAAGGATCGTCAAGATAAGTTATGATGAACGATAATTAAGAATATGAGTTAATGGATTTCATCTAAGATAATTCTAATATCCCGATATATACTTTGTGTGATTTCTTTATTAGTTATTGACCTCAATTGTATGAAAAAGAATTATTGTAAACAATCTTTAATGTGTGGAGATACTATCTCCATCTGAACAAAACCAAAGTCTTTATGTGTGTATTTAAATGCCTAGTCGTTTGAGTCTATCATAATAGCTGAACCATTCCTTGTTAAGCACGTTCAGAGTACCATTGAGAAAAATTATCTTTCTACTAGGACTCATTTGGCTAATCATCCCTTAATATATCAATGACTGGTATTGCAAAAACTAAAAATGAAACCAAAAAAAATTAAACAGAATAAGAGTTTTTACTACAATTCACATCTTGAATGACCAATTTTATTGATTGTTGCAAGTACTCGCTAAAAGATTATCATTAACAACTAGTGGGGGTCATAATTTTTGTTAGAACCAAAAAAAAGTTAAAGGTCTTTTTACCGACCACGATATAACCTCTAGCGACCACTCAGTGGTATTTTAAGGTCTTGAACATTTGCCGTAGGGTGTCTGTTAAAAGCCCTATACTAAAAAATTGGTGATCCATTCTCGACAACCCAACTTTTGATAATGCCTTGTAGTGGCTACTTACTTAATCTCTAGCGACCACTATGTGTTTCCTAGAGGTCTCAAACTTTTACCGTTAAAATCCCTATTCAAAGATTGACGATCCAACTTTGTTCACACAATTTTAGACAATCGCCTTTAGTGGGTACTTACTCAATCTCTAGCGACACTAGGTGGTAGCTGAAGTCTCAAATCATTATCGACCACTACAGTGGCCGCTAAAATCTCCATTTAAAAAATTTATGATCAAACTTTCCCCACCCTAATTTTGACAGTGTCCTCTAGCGATCATCAACGTAATCTCTAGCAACCACAAAATGGAAGCTAAAGGTCTCAAACCTTTACCCACCACTTCGGTGGCCGCTAAAATCCTGATTCAAAAAAATTGGCGGTCCAACTTTTCCTGCCCAATTTGTGACTGCCATCTATCCGCCACTTACTTAATCTCTAGCGTCTACCAGGTGGTAGCTAAAGGTCTCGAACATTATAAAACACATAATATGTTTTACATTTCATTTACTTAAATTCCCAAACCCCCTCTCCTTTGATTACTTCTCTCAGTCGTCAATTACATCACCACCTCTGTCTTTCCCGAAGCCATTACTCCCGTTGATGTCCCTCTGTTATCTTCTTTCAAAGGGTAGGTTTCTAACCCTTATTAATTATGTATATTGATATCAAATTAATGATATTTTTTTGTATTTTTATATATAATTGTGAATGTATATAGATACCTATTTTATTTATTTGTTTTGTTTAATCTTGTAAAAGTAAGTAATTATATTGAAATTTTGAGTTATATAGGAATTAATGGTGCAATTTTACGTATTGTAGGGACTAATAGGGAAAATTTTGAAAGTTTTAAGGTAGTATAGGAGTTCTTGAAAATTTTAGGGACTAGAAATGAATTTTTTTGAGTTATAAAGACTATTAAGGTTAATTTTGAAAATTTTATAGAGTTAAAGTGCAATTTCGAGTTATTTACGGATTTAGTGAATTGTTTTGTGATATAGAGATCACTGTATAATTTTTTGCAAAATTTAAGGACCATAATTCAATTTTTGCATAACACTTTTGTACAAGTGTTGTGAAGGTTTTTTTATTTTTTATATTTTTAATAAATATATATATTTCACCTTTGGTAACTGACATAACGCTAGGTAAAGGGTTCTACTCATCTATGACCACCATAGTAGTAGTTAAAGGGTCACCTCATCAGCGACCACCATAATGGTCACTAATGGTCTTCAAACTAGCGGATGAATTTTTAGGTGATCACCAATAGATTTTTCTAACGACCAGACACTAGCGACCAAGTTTAAGCGACCAATGTCGGTCGCTAGAAGTAAAGTCTACTATTATTGACCGATAAGTACACGTTTAACGATCACCATGGTAGTAGCTAAAGGTGAGTTCTATAACAAACTTTATAGACTTAAATAACTACATAAAAATTACTAAGGATCATACTAAAATAAACTTATTTTAATCAAAATTATATAATTGTTTTTAAATCTATTAATTAATATGATCCTATGAAAATCTCTCAAATTTCGAACACAGAGATTAAGATATAAGAAAAAACTAGGGGTAATTGAAGAAAAATGCCTCCTTAATGAGGCTACTAATTTTTTTAAGCCTCTAACTTTTTTATTTAGAGATAAATGCCTTTTTAATTAAGTAATAAGAGAAAAACTCCCCTAAATTATTTCTTTTCCCTTTTTACCCAATATAAATACTACTTATTATAAACTAGGTAATTAATTCCCCAATTATTATCACACACTCTCACATAGATTCTCTCTATCTATTTCTCTCTCTCACTTTCTCTCTCCTCTAACCGATTCTGCATCTCCATTGATAAGCTAAGAAGCTCACCAATCTCACGCATCTCAATCACGCTCACCAATCTAACTCACATAGATTAGTCGATTGTTTCTTATTATCTAAAGGTAATCTAACATCTCCTCTACCTCTCCTGCTCTGTATCTCTCTCGGCTCTGTTTTATCTTCTTCTTTTTTTTGAATTTTTGATTTCATTTTGTTGTTTTGCTGATTTGCAGGTTTTAGTTTGTATATATACGTATAAATGTGTATGTATTCTCTGTTTTTAAAGCATTTTCATTCACATTTTCATGCTACTTTACAACTTGTAGCAATTCTGCAGTTTTCAAGCTTCTTCTCTTATAATTGTTTGTTTTGTGTTGATTTTGTGTTTATATTCTTAGTTTTGTTCATATTTTGCTTTGATATTAGCAAATTGTTGTGTTTAAGCTCTATTTGTTATGATAATGTTTTACATTCTTCATTTCTTCATATTTTGCTTACTTTTCTGTAAATTCTGTGTTAAATTCTTCACTTTGTTCATTTTTTGCTTCTCTACATCTAAATTCTGTGTTTAAACTGTTTTACTCGCAGTATATTGTGTGTTTCAGTTGTAATTCTGTGAATAGGTTTATGCAGTTGCAGAATTCCATGTTTTAAACATGGAATTCCATGTTTTGTACAGTATGAAACTGCATGAAACATGGAATTCTGTGAAGAGAATTGTGCAGTGTAGAATTCCATGTTTTAAACATGGAATTCCATGTTTTATACAGTATGAAACTGTATGAAACATGGAATTCCATGTTTAAAACATGGAATTCTGCGCCTACACAGAATTTTTTCCCTTTTCTACTTCTTCCTTTGTTTGTGTTATTGTATTCTAGTACTTATGTCATGATTTGTTTTCTGCAGATGGTTATGGTTGTAGTAAAGTTTGGTTCTCAACGTTATATGTGTTCGTTTGATCTTTTCTGACTCTCGATTCTGTTTTTGATTACGTGTTTCCACGATCCCAAGTAGCATACATTTGGTAGTCACAAAGATTTGGTTCTGAAAAGCAACTGTTGGAGTCAACTAACCAGTCATGTCGGTCAATGCCAAAAATTGTCAAGTTGCTCTATGATTATTTTTTATGATCATTATATTCTTGTAACAGTTTAATATTCACCGGTTTAACAATTTTTACAATTTCTATTGTTATGTTTTGGATCCTTTTTGTTTTTATATTGTGTTGTGATTCATTCCTTTATAATTATTATCTTTCTGTATAGGTTTCGATTCGAGTAGCTTAAGTTGTTAGTGTGCAGGTTAGTAAATTTTCATGTTCAAACATGGAATTTCATGTTTTCAAACATGGAATTCCATGTTTCAAACATGAAATTTCATGTTTTCAAACATGGAATTTACAAGTCATTTTTATGTGTTGCGGATTTTGCCTGCCTTTTTGAGTTTTTTGTTGGTATCAAAACTGTTCTAATCAAATCCTTCACAATATGAAATACTAATCAATTTCCATTTCTAATAAAATTCTTCATAATACTTAATAAACTAACAAGTCATTATAAACATTACAATCTAAAACATTCCAAGATAAGTACAATTAAATACGAAATACTCTTTTCAATACAATAATAGAAACGTCAACACATTCATCAATATTCTTTTAGATAACTGATTCTTTGATCTTTGAACTGCATATACACTCTTCAATGAACATAATCCACTGAGGGGTTGCTCATCACTTAGAAAAGATAGTAGTTCTTCCTTTTCACTACTTGTATCTTATCATCTTCTTGTTCATCAGTAAATCTTCTTCTTGGAGGCATTTTTACTTGTATTTACACAAACTCCAACCACAAGAAACAAATTAGTAGTCTTGACTTGATAACTTTTCTTCTTGGTGCCATTTTCACCTGTTTTTACACAAACTCCAAGCACAAGAAAACATATAAGTAACCTGAATTGAGTTAATTCCATGTTTAATACAGTTATCAAAACATGGAATTTCATGTTTAATACAATTATCAAAATATAGAATTTCATGTTTTGATAAATGTATTAAACATGGAATTCCATGTTTGATACAGTTACTAACAACATTCTGCAGAATTCCGAACTATACTGTAATTACACTTAAGGTCCCTAAACTACACATTCTATCTTAATGCAGTTATCAACACATGAAATTTAATGATTTGATAACTGTATTAAACATGGAATTCCATGTTTGATACAGTTACTAACAACATTCTGCAGAATTTCAAACTATACTGTAATTACACTTAAGGTCCCTAAACTACACATTCTATCTTAATACAGTTATCAACACATGGAATTTAATGATTTGATAACTGTATTAAACATGGAATTCCATGTTTGATACAGTTACTAACAACATTCTGCAGAATTCCGTACTATACTGTAATTACACTTAAGGTCCCTAAACTACACATTCTATCTTAATACAGTTATCAACACATGGAATTTAATGATTTGATAACTGTATTAAACATGGAATTCCATGTTTGATACAGTTACTAACAACATTCTGCAGAATTCCGAACTATACTGTAATTACACTTAAGGTCCCTAAACTACACATTCTATCTTAATACAGTTATCAACACATGGAATTTAATGATTTGATAACTGTATCAAACATAGAATTCCATGTTTAATACAATTATCAAATCATTAAATTCCATATTATGCAGTAATTACACTATAAGGTCCCTAAACTACACATTATGTCTATAATACAGTTTTCAAAACATGTAATATCATGATTTGATAACTGTATTAAACATGGAATTCCATGTTTAATACAGTTACGAAAAACATTATGCAGAATTCTACATTATGCAATAATTACACTATAAGGTCCCTAAATTACACAATTTGTCATTGTTTATCTATATTTTACAGTATTACATCAAATGTTTGGATATAATTGCAATATAGGTCCCTGTTTTACAGACTAGTCATGTTTATCACTCTAATCTTATTTTCTTTCATATTAATCACATTATTCAGTCATATTCATCAAAAAATCCCATTATAAACCCTAGAAACTACCAAAATTGTTACTATTTTACTTAATCAAACAAAAATCAGTAAAAATCAATCGAAATCAACATGAAATCAATTTTCGTTTTGATTTTGTTCATGAATCACACAATAATCAATTCGGAATCATAAATCACTCTAAAAAATATCAGAATAACACAAAATTTTGGGTTTAATGCTTACGGTTTTTTGATTTTGTATGACAATTCTTTGTTGTTGTTGATATTTTACACTTGTTATTGGTTTGAGTGCTTGATATTCACCATTTCCGTTGCTTGTTTCCTTTGTCGTCGATTTCTCCTGCGTGATTTTCATCTTTCGCCGCTTAGAGCTTTGTTGTGTGTGTTTGCGTGTGTGTTGTGTGTATTTGTGTGTGTTGTGTGTGTGTTTTAAACGCTTCAGGTTTGGTTTTGTTTTTTTTTATTTTTAACAAAAGATATATACACGTTTTTTTTTAATTGGTAGTTAGGGGTAGTTTTGGTAGAGGCTGTTTTCTCTAAAATGTTTTATTGGAGGCACCTTTTTTTAAATAACTTCTTTAATAGGCATTTACCTCTAATTGGCTCAAAAAACTATCATGAAAAAGAAAAGGATATTGATCCACATATGAAACATATACAATCTATTAGCTAAATAATTAAAATAATACGTAAAAAAAACTATCATTATAAAAAATTAAGTCTAAAAATAAAACTAAATGAAAGCTGGGTCGATCTAAATTGTAATTTAACCGATCGTCTTTTTAACATAAAAACCAAACCAAGAGAAAGAGACTAAAAAGAAGACTAACAAAGATGATGTGTACCTTGGATCGTTAATCCTTTTAGGAAAATGCACAAGGAATAGTATCAACAAGAACTTGGTGTACTAAAGAACATTACTGCTATTTGAAAATTACAGATTTTAGATTAAATAGCTATGCATTAATTCAAAAAGAAAATATATATAATTCATTAAATGGAGACAAAGTCCTAAATTTCTTTGGACATAAGTTGACTTTAGAATTTCCAAAAGCTTTTCTGTATCCAAATATATTCCAGAGAGTTATTATGCTACCAAGAAAAGGTTGACTTTTCTTTTCTTTTACCAATTAAGCCAAAGAACACAAAAAAAAGTTAGAGGAAATGTGACAGGAGTGTGCACGACTGAACGTGCCTAATACAAGTGGATTTTGGTGAGAACTTAATCCGAACATAGTTATTTCAAAGTCGAAGACTATTTTTTAAGAAGGTTATATGGTGAACTTAATCCAAACATATTTAGGAACTGACTTGTATTTTAAAGTCCAGACTGTTTCTTTAAAGGGTTTTATATGGACCTTAAACGAGTCGGACTAATTACACGGTCCAATATTTTATTTGATACAATTTTTTTTAAAATTTTTCTTACGAATTCCAGACTCTATAATTCCTTACATTAGTTAAAACCTTTTAAAAAAACATTTTTAATATCTTATTTTTATTATTTTTTTTATCTTTATTTACAGATTCTAAATTCTAAAGTTTTTTACATTATGTCACTTATATATGTATCATACATATTCAAACCCGTCGCAATTGAAAGTGTCACGGAAAACATATCTTACCCATCATATAGTAATATAAACATGAAACACATATAATGAATTATACAATAAAATTAAGGGTTATTGACTTGGAGAGTCCACGAAGGATGATTGATTGCCCATCAGGTTCAACCCATCTCAAATAACCGTCCTATCCTTAGTAACCCATTAATTAGAATTTAGTTACCAAAACAAATTTTCCTGATTCCATACAATTAGTCAAAGATTGGAATCGTGTAATTTGAAGCGCCAATTTTTTTTAGAAACTGCGACCCATCGTCTTCTTTGCGTCCCACTTTGGAGAAACTCTACGCTAGAGACAAGGAGATAGTGCAGATAGATTGGTAAACAGCAACCCGACGACGAGTAGGCATAACTTTCAAGATAAGAACAGTATGAGTGGTGTGAAGACGACAAAGACGACGCAAACTGCCGATGATGGCGGAAAAAATAAGGTTCAGAAGAAGAAGAAGAAGATGGTCCATAAAATAAGCGCTGATAACTTCGTTGGAGAGGTTCCGACTAACACCAAAAACAAAAAAGCAACAGGTGGCGATGAACAAGGTGTTTCGAAAACGAAGAAGAAAGACAAAATAGTAAATGAACAGTTGCACAAATATTCTGTAGGGTAGTAAAAACTAGGGGTGAGCATGGTTCGGTTCGTCTCGGTTTTTGGCCAAAACCGGAGCCGAACCGAACTATTCGGTTTTTTATAATTTAAAAAACCAAACCGGACGGTTCGCATTTGGTTACACATTTGGTTTTTGGTTTCGGATTGGTTCGGTTCGAAATTCGGTTCGCTTCGAATTTGAACGCTTGACCAATAATATTTGTCAACCTATTTCGTGAAATACGTTGCCCAATAGCGACTAATATTCTAATACAATTATACCAGTATTACATAAGTTGGGTATTAATATATCAATTAAATAAAAATTTATAATCCAATAACAATTATCTTAATTTACAATACAAAATATAATTATATAATTAAAACTTTTACTTTCAAATTCATACAATCATGATTAATATAATCAATCAAATAATAGATACTTACTAATACAATCTTAGGTAATATATAAAAAATTCTCACTACTAACACCACCGAATAGTAAAACAAAATTTCACGTAGATGATAAATTCTCATAGAAAGTTTCCCCCATAAAATTATTATTAAAAAATTCACACATTCCAAATTTTTTTCCTTCATCGGTTCGGTTTTGCGTAACCAAAAAAACCGATTTTTGTAAAATTGAAATACCGAACCATTTGGTTTTTCGGTTTTTCGGTTTTTTATGGTTATTTGGTTCGGTTTGGTTTTTTGGTTCGCATTTACTCACACCTAATAAAAACGGGGTGGGTAATGTTTGTTTTTGTGATGGCTTGTCTTTAAAATATGCTGGTACACAGAACGCTACAAAGGCTAATTTTTAGTTGGTGGGTAATATTAATTAGTTCGATGGTGTGTTCGAGCAAATTGATGGGTGATACTTTTTGTCGAGTTAAAAGGGGGTGGGTTACCTTTGTTATTTTGATGGTTTGTGCGTCAAGAGTGATGGTGTATATAAGTTACCTATGTAAAAACTCAGCAAGTTTGAACAACTAAATATACACTGAGAAAAACAAACTTTTATTGATAACTAGGAAACCACATGAGAATGTTCTTTGTAATACAAGATAATTGAGGTATGTGACTAGCATACACTTATTGATGGATGAAAAAAACGAAATTAAAAGCACGAATAACGATAAATTAACAAAGTTTAGAACAGGTCGAGCGGTTGTGGTAGGTATACAGTTGCTGCACATTCTACGTTGTGATGAATCTGCACGCTCTCCTTCAGATGGGAACCTTTTCTGATCTGCTATATTAGTTTTCATCATATATAAAACAAAAGTTATGTAATCAAGCTGCAATAACAAAAAAAATGATAAGATTTGGTACCTACCTTGCTATCGATTGTGGATGACTGATGTGGTGTGTAATGCTAAAGCTGGGAGATGGTGGTGTGTCTGCTAGAATAGAGTTGTTAAAGCGTTGAACAAATTTACCATGTTAAAGTGCAATAATTAAGGGATTTAATAGACATACTAATAAAATTGAATTAGTTAGAAGCACAAATCATGGAAAAATTAGATATGATCTGATCACATTAAGGGGTATAGATGGTATATCATGTAAACCGCTGGACCTGCTAGGGAAAAAATCAAGCGCTGGACCTGTTTGGGGTGGGTAACTGGGTTGTAGGACTTAATTAGAAAATAACTCTAAAATTAATTCTATTTCATGCGGGCCCTATTTATACATAATTTTTTTTATTATAATGTCAATAACATTTTTGTTCTTGAAGATTTTGCGTCCATAAAAACACATAGATTTCTTGGAAAAGAAAAAAGCTAGCCTGTTACTCTTGTTGCCAAATTTTTACCTCCCTTTTGCTCTATATGTGTCGAAAGTCTCTTCGTTGGTTGAAGAAATTTGGGTTATTTTAGATTATAGTTGATTACCTTGATAATATATTCAAAGAAGAATATTTTAATATAAGATAAAATGCTTTAATGAATATTGATTTGAGGGATAATTCCTTGGTATCCATCAGATTTGGTTTTTGACTTCTGGGTGTCTAAAGTTTTAAAAGTGACAAATCAGCATTCAAGGTTTTATTCTTGTGACGTCGTTAATACCCATCGTCATTTAATCCGTTAAATGCCACGTGGCACTTACGTGGAAGGTGGAAAATCTGCCACACAGGCGTCATGTATGCGCCATGTAGGCACTACGTGACACATATGGAGAAACTAACGACAGGTACTAACATAGTCACAAAAATAAAACCTTAGGTACTAATTTGTCACTTTTAGAACCTTGGACATCCAAAAATAAAATTTGAAACGCTAAGTACCCACGGGTGTATTTTTCCTTGCTTTAAACATAACATATGTTCTAAAAATTTGTTGAAGTATTCAACATATTATGGCCAATAGATTTAATATGAAATTAACAAAAATATTTTTTCTTGAAATCTAATAATTTTGAAATTGAACCTTTCAATGACACTATGAAAATAAAAAAATGACAGTGCTTTGTTTAAATCTTAATAAATGTGGAGCTATTTTTAGTCTCAATACACTTGATTATATTCAACATATTATGATCAATAGACTTAATATGAAATTAACAAAAAATATGGGATATTATTTGGGCCTCTCAACTGAATGGGGGAGAGCCAAATCAAAAGATCTACATTATTTAACTGATAGAATTCTACAAAGAATTGAAAACTGGAAAACAATCTTTATATCAGAAAGAGGTAAATAAATTTTAATAAAGACAGTTCTTCAGAGTCTACCTAACTACATTATGTCCAATTCCATAATACCAAAAAATATAATTAATAAAGTAAACTCAATTGTTGCTCAATTTTGGTGGGGTGATAAAGATAGAAAAAGAATACACTGGGCCAACTGAGATTCTTTTACCAACTCAAAATTTGACAGAGGTTTAGGATTCAGGGACCTCCGCCTAATGAATAAAGCATTATTAGAAAAAAAATTTGGAATATTACCAATAATGAAAATACATTGTTACATAAATTACTAGAAGAGAAATATTTCTATTCTAGTAACTTTTTAAAAGCTAAATTGGGTTGCTCTCTCATGGAGTTGGAAAAGAATCCTAATTGGAAGAAATACCTTTATTAATAATATTACTTGGAAAATTGGTAATAAAATTTATATTCATAAACATCGATGGATTTGTAATAACAATGAGAATGTAAAACCCTCAAATTTTTTTTTGAATACACGAGAGAGCCACTTTGGACTCGGAGTCAATTTGACTCCAATGAGATTTGATCCCATGACCTCTTGGTCTCTGCGGAGTAACCTAACCACTAGGCCAACTATCGATCTCAAAAACCCTCAAATTTAGAAATTAAAACAGTTAACCAATTAATAAATATAAATAAATTTTTTATTTATATTTATTAACCAATTAATAAATATAAATAAGTTTTTTATTTATATTTATTAATTGATTAACTGTTTTAATTTCTAAATTTGAGGCTAATACCAAAATTTGAGTGTCGAGACCACATTAGCATTAATTTATTGTAAAAATGGAACCTTTACATAAAAGAAACTTATCATAAAGTCAAATAATAAGAAAATGACGAAAATAAAATTAAAGAGCAACAAAAACCAAACACTTCTAGAAATGATACTAAAGGTATTTGGAATATGATTTGGAAAATAGAAACTCTAACTAAAATTAAAAACTTTATGTGAAGAGCTTTAAAAAATTTACTACCAACTGAAGAAAAGTTATTAAAACGTAAATGCAATGATACTAATATATGTAGAATTTGTAATGAGAATGTAGAAACATTAGAACACATTCTTTTTAGATGTCATTGGGTTAGATGTGTATGGTATACAAGCCCCTTTAATATTAAAACAAAGAATGAAACTATAATAGATTAGATTAATGGATTCTAATCCGTACCCAAGAAATTGCTAATAAATTTAACTAAACAAATAGAATTTTGGAATTAATCTGTACAATTCTATGGTAGAGCTGGAAAGACAGAACTAACTTTCTCTATAATAATAAAAAACGTGAGTCGATAACAACATTAAATAAAATTATAATAGCATGGAAAGAATATTATAAAATTTCAAACCCAAGTGATTCAAATTTCATGGAATTATAAAATTAAATGTTCCTCAAAATAATGATAATAATATTATTTAAAATCATAATCCTAACAATATAATTATTAATACGAAATATAAAGAAAAATGGAAGAAACCTCCTCCAAATTTCTTTAAAATAAACTGTGATGTAGCTTTCTTGAATAAGAAACGGAAATTGCATGTATAATAAGAACTTTAACGAAGAATATGTATCAGGTAAGAGTTGGAAAGTGGGAGTAGACTCGGTTTTGAAGGCAGAAGCGACGGTCATCCTTAAAGTTACAGAGATGTCGTCGGGGTATCCCTATGGAAAAGTTATCATTGAGAATGATGCTGAAAAGATTATGAAGTCTTTGTCTTCAAATCAAACATATAATATTCGATTAAAAATTTAATTTGTAATATTTACGGTTTTGCGAAATTGTTGAATCCTAGTTTTACCTTTATTTATAAGAGTAAAAATAAGGCCGCTACTTGGGTTGCTAAACAGGAGTTTTTGAGCATCTTGATTGGTAACTTAGAAACTTGTATCCTTATCAGTTAGCTAACATATTATACAACGACAACAAAATTAAAAGAATACACTAACTTTTGTAATTCTTTTTAAACTATCCATTATATATAATATCTATCCTTTAGGAAAAAAAATGTTGAAGTAGATTGTAATTAACCATATTTTCAATTTTTATCACATAGCAAGTTACTATATAAGAAAACTTTAATTCATATAAGCGCCTAATGTCAAATAGTACAGAAAACCGGTATGATGTGTTTGATACTTGAAAATTGACAAAGTGATACACGATATGATATATAACATGGAGAGAAAATAATTACTCAATTAGTAACTAAGTATTAGCACATTAAAACAATATAAAAAAAGAGTTTTATGACATTTATTTTCATTAGAAAAGGTTGTCAAGGTAATTAAATTATTTCTTTGAGGAATTATATATAAACCATCCAAATTTATACTATTAACTATATCATATTCATGTGTCATAATTTGGTTAGAATTAAATTAATAATTAAATTTTAATCAAAACATGCCATGTCATGTGTTATAATGGATGATATGTGTTTTAGATGGTATATATGGATACTTTATTTCTTTTTTGGAAGTTCATTTGGGCATTTAACATTAGCGTCAGACCAATACCCACATTGTTTGTGTTTGCTTTTTTAAAGAATATTGAGATGATCACTTGTCGTATCAAATTAAAAGTTAGGATAAGGTGATTCAGTTTACACTACTTACCTACAGTGTTTTAACCTTCACCAGTATTTTTTTCTTCAAAATATAGTTATATATTTGATTAGATCATCTCTCTATTAAACGTAGAGTATATCTTCTGTTTGATGCTTCTGTTTTGTACATCCCTTCTTATTGTTTGTGCAAGTACGTGCAGAGGATTAATATAACTAGATAGATATGAATGCCGGTATGGCAGACCAATCATTCGTTTCATGTATTGGATAATTTTTTCTTTTGCTGCTTGACACCGGAATTTGACATTATTCAGCAACGTGCTGAATTGATAGTTAAAAACCTCTTTCGAGAGAGTTTTGCCTCAGTATCCTCTACAGATTTCTATCAAAATGTTTCTTCCAGAGTCCCTTGGAAATCAGTTGATGAGCTAAAAAAGCATAACCAGACTTTAATTGTTGGTATTTAAATGATAGAAGCTGATTCGATTGTGTCTCCTCTACAGGCTGGTGTGAGAAAACTTGTTGATTTTGTTTGAGTTACATTGGATCTGATTACTAAGAAGGGTTAAGATTCGTAAATTAACCAAAAATATCTTTCAAGGGTGCTTTAAGTGTTTATTTCGGGATGATTTTAGCTGTTTTTTATTCTTGATGGGACACATTAGATGTGCAGGGACCTGGTGTGTAATATTTGTCCATAAATCCCATCACATTCTTGATTATATACTAATTTGCAGGAAACTGTGCCTTCTCCAATTCATGGTTTCGCTACCATCAGGTTGCTCAAATTTTTTACATGGATTAAGTGAGAAGAGATTAGGAACCTCTGTTGTTGGTGCTAATTGGAAGCCTGGCTTCTTAAAGTTAGAGGGAGAGATATGATTAGAAAATTATATGGACCGGTCTATATCGCAATTTTTGAAAATCTGATGGACATAGGATGCAATTTTACTATTTTTTTAACTATTTGTAATTTTAATTTTTTTGTCAATAATATAATTTGAATTTATTAGTTATGGATTATTTTTAATTTTTATTAATTATTTTTCTCTGGTAGTGAAAAGCAAATTTGAAATATCATATTAATTATAAACAGAAATTATTTTCACATTAATATGTCTTGTATTTTCAAATTTGAAATATCATATCTCAGACCATTAGAAGATCCTGTACATAGCTAACAGACACAAAGCTACACTCTAGGATATTAACACGTTATATTCCTGTGAGGAAAAATATTGGCCGAAATAAAGGATTGTATGTAATCCATGATGTTACAGAGTCGGCTAAAAAATAATAGTGCTATTCAGGTAATAGTGACTAGTGAGCCCCTATCCATGGAAGTTAATTACTTAAATATTAAAACCCCAACTTTACAAATTAAGGGATACATACCGATGATATCAACAACTCAATCATAATTTTTTTTTTTTTTGAATACATGAGAGAGCCACTTTGGGCTCGGAGTAAATGACTCCAATGAAATTCGATCCCAGGACCTCTTGGTCTCTGCAGAGTAACCTAACCACTAGTCCAACTATCGATCTCAATCATAATAATTATTGAGGTCAAGTCAATACTTGGTTAATTTCTGAAGTTAAACAAAACTCGTTACCGAGCCTGTATACCTCACGAAAGGACAAAGAATTGATAATAAAAACAACAGAAAGGCATTAAACTGCAGAAGAAGTAGAGAATAGACAGTAGCTTGACTTATAACGATGATATTGAGCTTTAGTGAGTTCAAACTTTTCTATAATTATGTTGACATAATCATTAAAGATGCTACGCAAACATATCGCTCAAAAGATGTATAGGATATTGTAAATATCGAAACCTTTAAGCTCTTAGACAGAGAAGGTTGAAGTGTTATTGGAATATGCCAACTGACCCTATAAATTTTTTAATTCACGTACCATTAAAGATGAGAGCCAACTAGATAAAATAGCCAATGTTTCTTCATCTGTGAAACCTGCTTGAAATAAAAGAAATATCCCTTGATTAATCCCACCACCAATAAGGGATTAAGGGAAATTAATAAGGATTATGTATATTTGGGAAGGAAAACCCAGTCCCCTAACATTGCCAAATAAGCTTTATAAAAATATTGCCTCTGATTTATCTAAAAGCCTTCCGAGAAATCTAAAGAGAGAAATTAAGAAATAAATACAGAAAATATCAACAACTTAAGAGCTCAAGTCAATAGTTGATGAACATATGAAGAGAGAAATACAATGGAATCATTCCACAAGATATAAATTCAAGGACAAAGTATCGATAATAAAACAAACAGGAATTGAAACCCAAGTCAATCGTTGACAAACATATGAAGCTGGTTTCCTTACTGAAAAATACAATTGAATCATTCCAGTCATGATTAATTATTTATGGCTCAAAAACATTAACGACCTTATCGAGTCTGCACACTTACTGAAAGGAAAGCATTTTCAATAAACAAAACAAGAAGCGATTTAGCTGAGAATCAAACATAGACACCACCCGAAAACCACCATCTTCCTTTATGAGATTGATATCCTTCAAAAATAAGTATTTCCCTTCACAGCCACCTTTAAACAAGAAACCGTCCTCTCGATTTCGCCTATATATGAATACAGCAAGAAAAAACCAAGATGGTTAAATTGAAATGTATAATATTTAAGAAATAGATATTAATGAAGTGAACCGTGTTCATGTTTTGTTACCTTAGGATTGATAAACTCTTAACAATATGATGCAGAACCCTTTTGTTTAGGTTTATCTTTATTATGTAATAAGACCTTAAAATCTTCGTTTCCATTTTCTCTCTTATCCTTTAGGATATCCATGGCTGATTCCACAGCTGAAGGGCGGCACCATTGCATCTCAATCATCTCCAGCGTGCTTATGTCTGCAAAACACTGAGGGATCTCGAATAGTTTCCTACACTTTCGCAACACCAATTTCTCAAGGATAGGAACATGATCAATATCATTAGTGGCATCCCAGTCTTCAATATCTAATGCCTCCAATTTTAAATATTTGAGCTTTAAGAACTCCTCTTCCATACTCCAAACTTTTCCCTTAAATGCGCCTCTAAGTAATTTGAGAACCTCTAGGTTTGGGAGACTCCCAATGCATGACATCTCACTCCATCGAATGCAAAAGCCTGACAAGGTCAACTTTCTGAGATTTGAAGGGAAATGAAACTCAAAATGAGACTTTGATGCAGAACGAAAAGAGTTATAGTCACCACTTGCTTTGAGTGATTCAAGTTGACTAAGAAATATTAACATCAGAAACACATTACAATCACTATTGCACAAAAGTAGGAATTTCAGTTTGCGAAGTTTGGGCATCCTTTTTAACAAGTCATGGAGTTCATCTCTGTGAACAAGAGAGGGTGTGGAAAAGCTTTCCAAATTATCTAAATCCTGGGAGGAGTTGGAGTTGTGATTGTTGATATCGAAAGAAGCACCATCATTTACATGCAAGTGCCTCAAATTTACCATATTCCAAATTGTATCCGGAACTGATACAGCTTCAACTCGTACTCCTTTATAGAGTAACACCTCTAGTCTCCACAAGTTGGCTATTGAGGATGGAATAAAGTCTATGTCCCCCACAAGTGATAAATACCTCAAGTGAATCAGCAATTCAATTCCATTAAATGGATCCTTGATATTGATGTGCCCCAAGTCGAGTACCCTAATGATCTTGAAGTTGCGTGAAATGAAAGAAGCATCATATGGATGATCTGGGTGGTTATCACCTTCATGAAATAATAACAGAGTGCGAGCATTGGGACTGAAAGGCTTTGCTCTAATAAAATGCTCGCGCTTAGAGGAAATGCTCAAACGATATCGCGAATAATTTATTAGACTGTGAGCATTATCAGAAGTCTCGGTATCAGGTAAAAGGTGAGCCAAACCACTTACCCGGTGCATAAAGTCTTCTTCTGCAGCTTTCTCCAAGCAAAAGTCACGCAATAGATCATGCAATCGACATGCTTTGACGCCAGCTCTGGATGTACCCTTTGAATGCATTACTAGGTTTCGACCAATCAGATCAGTCAAATAACCTAATGCCACGTCCTCCAATCTTTCTGCTTCTGTATTTTTTACAAATCCCTCTGATATCCATAACCATGTCAATTTTCTCACCAAAATCTCTTGGTCCTCGGGAAATGCACCCAAATAAAGGAAGCATGATTTGAGATGACCTGGTAAATGCCTATAACTGAGTTCAATCATATCCATGCATTGATTATCTTCGTGTCTAACAATTTGGGATGTCAAAGTTTCTGCAAATCGCTTCCATTCACTCTCTTTTTTTTCCATCCCCGAGAGTATACCAGCTGCCAAAGCAACTGAAAGAGGGAGTCCTTTGCAATTTTCTGCAATTTCTTTTCCAACTTTAAAGAGTTCTTCAGGGCAATTCTCCCCCTGAAATAACTTAGCCTTTAACAGCATCCAACTTTCATCATCACGGAATAGACGAAGAAAATGAATGTTGTCAGTAGGCGTGAGTTTGCGTGCCGCATCATGCATCTGGCTAGTTATCAAAATTCTACTTTGTGTTTTCTGATTTGGAAAAGAAGTTTTAAGATCATCCCATGCTCCTGTGTCCCACAAATCATCTAAGACAAGAAGATATCTCTTACCGAGTAGGTTCTTGTGAAGCAAATCAGCTAATTCATACTCGCTCTTCTCATTGATTCCGTCACGAAGCTCAATAATGTCACCTAAAATGTCAAGTAACAAATCTTTGAGTCTATAAGTTTGTGAAACACAAACCCATGCTCTGACATCGAAATGGCTTTGAACTGAAGAATGATTATACACTTTCCTTGCAAGTGTTGTCTTACCAAGACCCGGCATGCCAACAATGGAAAATATCTCTCGAGATTTAGATAGTCCATTAAGCCACTCTGTTATGGCTTGTGATTCGTCCTGAAAACCCACCACTAATTCATCAATGTCTGGTCTACTTCTATCTTGACTAAAAACCCTTGAAACAGCGCTGATATTGGAATTATTAGGTGCCTTCTTTTCATGGATCTCTATGACTTGTGCCTTGACAAGTTTGATATCTTCCGCAACATTCAAAAGTTGTGAACTAAGATACTGACAAGGTTCAAACGCAATAGAGTCGGCAATATATTCTGCCGTGTGAGCCAAAAATATTACACGGCCCCGCACATTTTTTAAATCCTCATCGCACTGATCTTTGATTTTATCCAGAAAAGATCTAAGATACAATAAGTCTATCCTGACATTCTCAAAATGATGCCTCATATCTGTTTTGCGGTTCAGCAACTCCTCCAGATTTTCTAAGAAAAAATCGAAGGAGTGGAGTTGATCAGTTGAAGGAATGTTACCTACCAAAATCTTCATAAATTTTTTTCTAGTAATATTGATGCTTTCTAGCAAATTAACAAGTGCAACATTCCTTGCTTCGGCTGTGTCTGTGTCTTCTTTTGAATAAATAATTGGTCCTGCCTTGCAGATTACTTCATCAATACTCCTCAAAAGATCATGCTTATCTTGTGTGGGATCTAAACAAATTTGTGCTTGTTCTACGAGAATATCTTTCAGAAATATCATATCCTTTCGAAGGGTTTCCATTAGCTCTGTCTGATGGAGCAGGAAAAAGTCAACTAAGCTTACCAGCAAATGCTTGTCGTCCCAAGGAGAATCAGATGGGTGCAGGGACTTAAAAGCTCTGATATAAATCGGAGCAATATCAGGGTTTATAGGCTTCATCAAGTATAAAAGATCAGAGATTTTATACTCATTCATATATTTGACCTGACATACGCACAGGTAGGAGATACACAATACAAAAACAGCTACACCACGAATGTAATGCATGAGATCATCTAAATCATAACTTTTATTGGAGCGTTTTGTTGTATATTCAATGACATCTCTCAACAATCTTAACATTTTCTCGAGATCCTCAATCTTTTTCCCGATAGGAGTACTTACATGCCCTTCAAATCTCAGCAGCCGATATAGACTCTTAAGGAGATCATCAATAAATCTTGAAACAGCTTCATTTTTTGAGATCCAACTGGATTTGTCATTAACAAAGTTTGTGAGAGCTTCTGAATTAAGGTGGTGTCTCTGGATTTGCTTAACATCTTCCTTAATATTATCCAATCTTTCCAGGATTTTGGGTGCCTCAACAACTTGGGCATCTTTGGACATGTTGTTATATACATCTCCAATGTAGGCCTGGATTGACCAAAATGTGTCTGCACATATATGGTTGTTTGATGGGACCCAATTAAAGGTTACAATTAAAAAGCTTTGCTCCAAGTCTATTGTCCTATTAATGTCATGATGGGACTCCAACGACAAAACATATGGTCTAATGAACTTGATGCTTTTCAACAAATCAGAAAATGAAAGATTTCTTTCCCTGGCGGTATCGTCTTCTGTATCTTGTGCATAAATAACAGCTACGGCTTTGCATATCACTTCATCAATACTCCTTAAGAGATACTTATACTGAGTGGCCTCGAATCGTAGTTCCGGTTTATCAATGAGGGTAGTTTTCAGGTAAATCATATCCTCCCGAAAGTGTTCCATTTTCTCCGTTAGATCTAGCAGGTAAAAATCGACTAATCTTATTAACAAAATCTGATCATCCCATGGAGTATCAGATGGATTGAATGACTCAAAAGCTTTAATATAACACCCTCGAACCTCAGGGTTCACAGGTTTGCTAATCTGCAAGAGATGAGAGACTTTACCATTTATTTCGAGAGCCATGTCTTCATCCATTTCATCCACCAAACACGAGTAGGAGATAATCAATGCATTGACTGTTACCCAACGAATATGAATCATGAGATCCAGCACTTCGTCAGAGTTGTTGGAGCGTTTAGTTGTATATTCAGTGACGTCTCTCAATAGTCTCACCTTTTGCTCGAGTGCTTTAATCTGTATCCTGACACGGATATTTACATGCCCTTCAGAACTCAATAGAAGTTTTGGAATCTCAAGGAGTCCATTAATGAATCCTAAAACCATATCACTTTTGAACATCCAACCGGATCGTCGATGTTCTGTTACAAGGTCTCTGGCATGGAATTGTTTAACATCTGCCTTAACATTCTTCAATCTTTCTAGGAGTTTGGGTCTCTCACCCACTCGGACAAAAGACGGAAGCTTTTTAAATACATTTCTAATGTAGGCATCGATTGAGATATACTCTTCACATAGCGATGTCGATGTAAGTTCATTTGATCGGGTGTCTGGGATCCATCGAACAGTTAGATATAGAAATTCCATCTCCAAATCAAGGGCATCTGAAGACATTGTTCAACCCAAAACCCAAGATCTTGATGATGTACCTGAAATAAAGACAATTAATAAACTGGATTCTACAAAATTAATATATTTTCAGTTAGTTGCTACTCACTGATCGTTATTTTTTTTTTAAAAATAATTACTACTTACAATTAAAATATTTATCTTATGCATAATGATTCATGATCTTTCTTAAATTTTCAAATTAATATGTTTTCTATTTCTCTCAACAAAATCCATACAATAAATGAAAAACCCACCCAAAAGAGAAATTATATAGAAAAAGACAACAGAAAGACCTTAGTATTAGGAAGAAGAATATGCAAATATACATAAAATGGTTAATTTTACAACTTTTAAATTTAACAGTAGCAAAATAAAAATCATACAATAAAATTAAATTGAAAAAATAAAAGGATCGATATTCATATTTAATTAATCTATGCCGTGGTAAGAATTTTTGGTGGTATGCAACATTACTTCAAATGTAATCAAAGTAACAACAACGAAATGGTACCATGTATTGTGGCTCTTTAACCATGTGAAAGGAACGAGAAAAAAGATAATTAAAATAAAAAAATAATATATTTAAAAAGATAGGAGTCATAAAGGCTAGAAAGATGCTATTTGCTGCTATTCTATCTATTTGTGCATAAGGCGACGTGTGCTGTTCTCGAATGGTTAAGGTTAAGGCATTAGGTGCAGTTACCGCCCGCTCACAGCCTGCTTATTCTATTAGTTATATATGAGGAATTAGCACCGCGTTATGGACCAGAAGTTGGAACAGCCAAATTACACCTTCGTTGTTTTCAAACAAATCCAATATTGGGCCAAGCGTTGCCAGCCGGTAATCTTTAGAGATGAGACGTAAGTCGAAGAAGGAAAAAAAGGCCGCAGTCATTCACTAAGGCACTTTAGTGACTCGACCGATAGGGAGACGAGAGGCTTGATGAGATGAGACAGAGTCGAAGAATTGATTAATTCGACCGTAGTCTCTCTCGTTCGTACACATCTTCTCTTTGTTTCACGGGCCTCTAGTGAGTTCGAAAAGGTCAAATCTGATCTAGTATATTTCGCTTCTCCGACATCTTACCGAGAACTCCTCAAAAAACAGCGTTTTCGGCCGCTTTCGAGCTCTTTCATCGACTACAAAAGCACCCATTTATGGCGTGCCTTAAATTCAGACAAAAAGCTTGGAAATTTCGTACAATGAATTATCGGCCATTCCATTTTTGCTTTCAGCAAGTAGGCGACGCGAATCTATGCTTTCTATGTTTCAATCGGATACATGGCAGAATGCTGAATGCTTTGATGATCGGGGCCCGCCCTGCGATGCCAGAGTGGGCTCAGCGGTCAGCCTCCATTCGAAATATGTTAGGGGTTCTTCCGCTTTTGTGCAGTTCCTTTTCGGGCGGCTGTAGGACGGACGGCCGCCTTTCTTAAGAAGAAGTACTTTTCGCCTGCTTACGAAGGAGTAGGTTGAGCCTAACTCCTCTACTTGAACTACTACTGATTGGCATTTGCCAAGGATCCAAAGGGAACAGGGGCGGAGCCATGCATAACCCAAGGGGGTCCATGGCCCCCCCTGACTTTTTAAAAAAAAAAAATTTACTACTTATTAAAAAAAAAAAAAATTAATTATAGTTATTTATTACCCCAAAACTTTTTAAAATCTTCTTTTGGCCCCCCCTAACTTTTAAAATTTATTTTATTAACCTTATAATTATATTATTTATAGAACAATTAATTTTAAAAAAATTAATATTAAGATTTATAGTGCAATGTTTCTTTAATATAAGACTTATAGTGCAATCTTTACCTAACATAGGATTTATAGTGTAATTTTGTAAAAAATAAGGACTTATTTTACTGTTTTACTTAATATAAGGATTTATATTGCACATAACTCGAAAAAAAAATTTCGGGGCGTTGCCCCCGAACCCCCTTGGCCCCCCTAGTGACCAATCCTGGCTCCGCCCCTGAAAGGGAAGGTGCGCCTAAGGCAAGGTCAGACTTCACAGTTGGTGTCATATCAAGTAGACTAAATGGGAGTCACCCAGTTTTTGTCATTGGTTGGAATAAACAAAGCGCAACAAGCACATTCCCCTTAAGAACAAAACCCCAGCTTCATGGGACCGAGAAGGTTCCGTCCATGGTAGCAAAGAAAGAAACTTCATAGAAGTCAAAATATGAAGAAATAGATATGCATGGCTACTTTTTTCCTATGGATAAGAAAGGATCTAATTGATAAAGGAAGCGTCATAAAGATCGTGCGGAACCACATATTGGATCACTCCAGTGTCCCTCCTAAAAAGATTATTCCAGAATAAATGGGCAATAGTTAGGAGAGGTGCGCCAGCGGCGAGCAGAAGCAAGGTTATTAGATACCTCAGGAAAGCCCGGCCTGAACCACACGTGCAAGTTTCCCTGCATGTGGCTCGTCCGTGATAACTTCTTCGGATTTGTGTGAACTAGCAGACCGATCACTAAGTGGGGATGCTCCCTACAGCATGAGCGAACCCTTTCGGAACTGGTTAAGAATGGGCGCCACTACCCCAGCCCGGATCCAGCCAGGTTCTATTGATCATGTCCCCTTCCCAACAGTTGTACCTTGTCTTGGGGCGTCTTTGGCTTTACAAGAGAAAGCTCGCCAGAGAAAAAGTCATTTTCCCTTGAAAGAATACACACACGTCCTGAAATTCAGGACTCATTTGATTTTGCAGTGGGAAATTGAGACCTAGTTGATTTTGTGGATGTGGAGGCATGAGAAAAAATTGAGAAAATATGATTCCCTCCAGACAGAAAGAGTCCTTCCTGTATGAGTACTTTTCAACCATTTTTGCTTGTGCTAGTGCCCCCAGAAATTCTTGGATTTCTTGCAATCTGATTTGCCGGGAATTTCGGATCGAAGACGCGCCAGGAAAAAATTAAAACCCATCAAGTAGACCTCTCACTTGCTTTCACTTACTTAGATACCAAGGAGCTCGTAGCAATAGCTACTCAATCTTTAATGAACGGGATGGAAAGTTTATCACCGGTATAGAAGAGCATGCACCATCTGCTTAAAGAGAGAGGATAAGGAAGCGAAACCCTCAGTCAGTTCGTTGCCCTCATTGCCATCATTTAAATCTAGAAATAAGTCTCATTTCACCATTAGGGAGAATCCACTTTATCCATTTTCATCGAAGGAAAAAGGGCTAGCATCAGGGGAAGCTAGTTCCCACGTTTATTAACCTAAGAAAGAAGAACGAGGTGTGAAAAGCTAAGGTGAAGGTGCAGGAAAAGCCAACGGGGTAAGGATTTTGTTTTCAAAGCATCCGAGTTGGAAGAGCTTCGAGCGGGGAATCAAAAAAGAAAAGAAAAATGCAGCTGAAAGCAACGAAGATAGAGCTCCGAAGGTGCCAGGTTCCTGCAGGGTGACAGCAGAATTGAATAATGGTAGAGGAATCTCTCTATAATCCTGTATTTAGTAATTCCCGAACTCTTTCTTCTGTATCGAGGATCATCGAAATAAGAAGCACTCTTTCATATACTAGGGTATTTCACTTGTGGGTACCGAATGGCACAAGGCCAGCAGACGGGCGGGCCGTAGCGAAAGCAGAGGCATTGCCTTGGAGGTTTTTGTCAAAACCCGGTATTTTTCTTATCAAACACCTTTTGGCCTCTGAAATCGCTCAAAAAGAGAAAGCCTTGGGCCACTAAAAGAAAAGTACCGGGAAATGCGGTGGCAGGATCCGAAGCGGTGCCTGCTACAAGAATAGAATATTCCAAAGCATTCACTTCTGAAAGAATTTGTCTCCGGAAACTATTAGACCTTTTTACTTGTAAATCACAGGGTCAATACTTCTATCCAGATTCACAAAATGAAGGTTGACCCAAGTGCTCGACATATACAATAAAAGCGCCAAATTTTCTCTAACAAGTAAAATCAAAGAGGAGGTCAAGTGTATCCTCTATAATAAAAACATACACAAGGTCAATTATCGCGGAAGTTATCCCCATGTTAGTCTTTGAGTCGAACGGTAAGGAGCATGTGTACTAGCATAAAAAATTATCAACAAGGCATGCCCAAAGGACTTTTTTTATTATCAAAGATTGGTCATCTGGTCAATGGAACTTCCCGATATGAAATTGTCACCTCCGTGATGTCTTTAAAGGATACCAATAAGATCCATATGGGTCTAGAACATTAGGAGAAAGAAGATTTTGTTACAGAGAAAGGGTTATTCAACTATTGTGGTATGCCCTTTAATGTTAAGAATACATGAGGCCCATGTCAACGCATGGCCAACACAACATTTAAGGATCAAATTGGACGAAATATGGAAATATATGTCACTCAAATGATGTTAAAGAATCATACCTTTGAAGCGCACATAGCAAATCTAGCCGATATATATTCATTCACGGAGAAGGTTACTATCCTTCTAAATTCAGAAAAATGGGTCTTTGGTGTTACTCCGGGAAAATTTCAAGGATTCATGATTAGAAATCTAAATATTGTGAACAACCCTAACAATATTTAGACATTTCTCAACTTATAACCACCAAGTTATAACCACCAAGATCCGTTTATTAAGTCTAATCCTTAGCATGCAAAGTGGCAGCTTTCATATGATTCATGTCAAAATCCGCCGAGAAGTGTGCTTCTTTCTTCAAATATTTGTGCAAGCCTAAAGTTTCGAATGGAAGAACCAATGTCAACAATAATTTGAGGCTTGCAAGACGTAGACGGCTTTGCCACCAATATTAGAGAATCCATAACCTAACAAGACATTTTATTTTTAACTTTTGCCCAGGGAAGAGTCTATGGATTTTTTTATGGATTGGAAGAGAGAAAAATTTCATATCCCGTTTTACTCTACTAATAAATGCCTACAAGGTGCAAAGACTATCGTCTATTGTACAAAGGCACATTCTTGCATTACATTGACACCAGGAAAGGTATGGACATGCTATGGGGGATATGCTATGAAGTGTGTAGCAACTTTATTGAACACTAATCGCCTGTTCAATGGGTACTCATGCGTAGATACTTCAGTTTTTATCTTGGCTAAGATACAAAACTGTTGGATTAAACTTGTGATATTCGCCAATAAATATCTAGGAATATAGATCATCTTCATCTTTACAACACATCTTAACATGCATCTTCGTAGTCGTTTACATCTCTACATTTTTCTTTTTAAGCAAAACATCTCTTCATCATCCGATGCATATCTCCTTCAAATAACATTTCCTTCAGAACACATCTCAACTGTGACATCACATCTCGTTCATAACATCACATCTCCTAGTGATGTAATATGTATTTATATATATATATATATGTGTGTGTTATGTGATTGTGAAGAGATAAAATAAGAAGAATTCATCACTTTGTGTGTATTTTATTCAGATATTTTGATTTTTTTGAATTACACTAATAGTTAAAATATGGGTATATATAATGATAGGATATTTTTTTTTACATTTAAGGAGTAGTTTAACCTATTAAGAAACCTTTTATAAGATTGTACAAGGCACGCATCTTCAGAATTTAGTCTATTAGGGGTAAAAATACATAAAAGGCTCGAATTCCTCCCTGAACATGGGTCACCTAGTTCTGATTTACCTGAGAATATACATGGGGAGGTGTGTATATCCCCATGGGATTAGTCGGGTGCGCACAAGCATGTCCGGAACCCATGTACCAAAAAAAAATACATAAAAGGTCATGCGTGATCATTCGTGACCACAACATCCGCGATGACACGCGTGTCATCGCTAGTATGAAGTATATGGCAACAAAAAGCTTTCGGCGATGACAAAAATCATCGCCTGTTAGCTATCTTTACTGGAGAGAAAAGCTTAGCCACTGAAGGTAAATATTGGCGACGTCAAAGAAAAAAAATTTAAAAATTAAATGAATCGTCGCGCTTGTTACTTACTCGCGACAACTAATTTATTAATGGTGAAGATATATGTTGTCGCTAGTATATGACGAGTATTTAGCTGCAAGTGGTCAAAAACCCAGTAATTTGATTTACTCCCCAAAATTAAGACCCTACCCTCATCAATTTCTCCAAAGAATTCTCTAATCCGCAGCTCGTGATCCGCCACATCAGTAACGAACCTTTCCAACATAATTTTACACATTTAGGCCCTAATTCTACTTCAAAAACTCCATTAATTTGTTCAAATTTGGTATTTTCAAAAATTCAAACTTTTTTCTAATTCATTTAATTTAAGTTAGTCTTTAACTATGATATGCTTATGTGAATAGAATATGTATGATTGTGTATTTTTTAGGGGTTATAATATATATTTTTGATGTAATTGTTTTTTTAAATTCTATTTTTTCAATTTTTATTTGGTTATAATTATATTTTTATATCAATTTAGATGATGAATCTGGTTATTCAGAAGAGTTAGATTAAAACAAATAATTCTTTTACAAAAGAATATTTGTCGGATGTTGGGGCATTTATTAATTTAGCAAAAAAAAAAAACATATGTATAGTAGGGTTTCATTTTTTTTACGTGTAATCTTTGTTTCAATAATCAAATATTTTGTATTAATGGTGTTAGTGTGGATCTTTTTAGATACGGTTTTTTGTCAACTTATGAGGTTTGGACGAAACACGGTGAAAATGAAGAAATTTCCGTGAGTAACCCAATCGTAGATGATGAAATGTTGAATGTATATAATGATTTGAGACCCACTTTTGATGTTGGGGGTCACTCCGGTGACACCGAGATGGATGACGAGAATCATACTATCCGGAGGCATGGTGTTTCGACACGTTGTTCGAGGAAATGGAGATAAAGTTGTAGTCCGGTTCTACTACGATATATTCCTTGAATTTCATACAAAATTCAATGCACGTCATAGTGAAGAATAAGTGGACAAACACCTTTTTTACCAAACTTTTATAATTGTTGTGTCGTGTTTTGTCAGAAGGTCATACATTACCTTTTTCTATGAAAAGTGCAACAGAAAGCTGAAAAGTTTGGGCAACATATACATCATGGTCGATGTGTGTTTGAATAATTTTGTTTTGTATTATAAAAAGAATGAAAATCTGGAGAAGATTCCATATGTGGTGAATCTGGGTGGGATTCGAAAAAGAGGAAGAAAGTGCCACATAAAATTATCTTCTAATTTTCTAGTAATTTTGTCTTTTCTAAATTTCCATTTTTTAAAGTTATTTCCATTTAAATTCGTATTTGTTTAGGCTTAGAATATAGATATTATTGTGTAATAATGTGTGTAATTTTAGGAATTTTTAGATAATCATTAAATTTTTCTATATCCTTGTAATTCCCAAATTTTGTTATAATTAATATATAATTTGATTATAAAAGTTGAATCCACTTAAAAAGAGAGACTGAATTAAATAAAAAAAATTGTTGCACTTGGGAATTTGTGTTGGGTGTGAGGGATTTATAATATTTGTCAAAAATCACATGGGTAAAACGGCTCACATTTTTTATCCATGTAACCGTTATTTGAATAATAAAAGAAAGAGATAATTACACCTAGGGTCTTGACCACACACCCCTCTTCAAGATGGGGACCCGGCCTAGAGCCTCTTCTTACTAAAGACCTTTTAAACTTTTTAAAACATAAACCCCAAAACCCCTATTACGTTTCTACTCTCTTTTGTTTTTTTCCCCTATATATACTAAATTAGAACCCCTACAATTATAATTTCAGATCTATTTTATCTCACCTCTCTCTCTTCCCTCTCCTCCCAACTTCCCTCCTCCGTGAACTCCCAAAACTGCCACCACCAAAATGACTACACCACCTGCTCCTCCACCGCCTGCACCACCCCCACCACCTTATATAGCCACCACCACCCACCACCGAGATATATCCTCTCTATAAAACACCACCACCGAGCTCACCTTATATAGCCACCACCACCCACCACCGAGATCTATCCTCCATTCCCACCAACGCAACCACCACTCAAATGGCCATCCACCACCACCATCGTTCTAGGTCGCAGATGCGCCTCCATGGAGCTGCGAGAGAAGCGTCAGAAGCTTGAAGAAGGTGCGCTGCACACTCCGGCTGCTGCACACTCCGGCTGCTGCACAGTTCCGACGAAGGTTTCTGCTGCACAGGAAAGGCGCTGCATCCTCGAGCTGCCTAGATCTGCTGCAGAGGTTCAGGTTTTAAGGTTTTTGTGGGTATACGATGGTGTTATGGTGGTGTTAGTTCGAGCTGCTCCGGCGAAGATATGATGGTGTTATGGTGGTGTTAGTTCGATCTGGCAGGTGGTGGTTGTGTTACTTCGAGCTCCTTCATGGCCGTTCGTGGAGATCTCCGTTCGTGAACCACCAAGATCCGGCGAAGACAAGTGCAGCGCTGCTCTTTTTTTTTTGTCCAGCGTACACAAAAACGCTTGGAATCTTTTAATTTTTTTTTAGTTTTCGTTTGACCAGTCATTGTAAGAGATAATTTCATTTGTTTCATTTTTTTTAATTAGAAATGTTAATAAAATATTTATTTTAGCATTTTACTCTTTGTTTTTTAATAATACTCGTCAAATTATTAGAATACTCATCAAATTAATAGAGTACTCCGAGATTTTCTTAGAGTACTCCGATATTTTCTTAGAGTACTCCGAGATTTTTATTAGAGTACTCCGAGTTTTTCTTAGAGTACTCCGATTTATTAGTTCGCTCGAAAAAATTTAGAGAGTACTCCGCAAATTTTCCGATACTCTATGTTTTTTCCGGCGACCGGTGACTGGTGGTCGGAGGTCGGTGGTCGGTGGTCGGTGGTCGGTGGTCGGTGGTCGGTGGTCGGTGGTCGGTGGTAGGTGGTCGGAGGTTGGAGGTAGGTGGGTAGTGGTAGGTAGAGGAGAGAGAAATAGTGACATCACATTTTTTTGTCTTTTAGTGGTAGTAAGGGTAGGAAAGACTATTGTAAAAAATGAGATCCCTAAGAAGAATAGCATTTTTGAAACTACTCTATAGAGAAGAAAGTGTGTCTCCAAAACCCTATATATAATTCACCCTAAAAGAAATTGTACAGATATTGTACAAGCCGATATTTTAATGTTTGGGTTTTATCAACGTATGAAGGTTTTGGACAAAACATGGTGAAATGGAATAAATCTATGTGAATAATTGTACCCTTATTGTAAATGATAAAATGATGGACGTATTAGATGATTTGAGGTCGAGTATTAATATCGCGATGAGTAGCGAGAATAATCAAAGGACAAATTGTGGTTGTTTAGACACTTTGTTTGAAGAAACGGAGACTAAGTTATATCCCGGTTTCACGGTTATGGGTTTGTTAATTTCCATTGCTAAGTTGATGTACAACAAGGTTAAGAACAAGTGGACGAAAATCTAGAGAAGAGTCCAGTATGTGGTGAATTTAGGTAGGATCTGAAGTACAAAAAGAATTAGACACATAAGAAATTGTGTTATTTTCCCACTGTGCCAATATTGACGAGAATGTTCGCTTCGAGGTATACCGTGAAAAAATGATTCAGAACCATACCAGAAAGAGTACAAATGAAGATGTGTTACATCATCCAGTTGACGGTACTAGTTGATAAAAATTTGACGGGCTTAATCCTAATTTTGCTAGTGAACCGCATAATGTACAATTGGGTTTTGGTATCAATGGGTTTTATCATTTCTCTGTGAAAAACAACTCATATAGAATGTGGCCAGTTATACAGACAATCTACAATTTATCACCGTGGTTATGCATGAAAGAATCCACGTCTATGTTTACTTTGTTAATTCCGGGTCCGTGTTCACTAGGTACAGATATGGATGTCTTACTATGTCCTATTATTGATGAGTTGGAAATGTTGTAGGATATGTGGATCCTTACGTATGCTGCTCGTACTAAAGAAAAATTTGTAATGAAGGTTGTGTGTTGTTTATGACAAATAACTACACAGCTAGGTCATTCACTTCAGAATTGTTGGTTCAAGGTTACATAGCTTGCCTCAAAATCATGAATTCTACACCATCCTTGCAAGTGTGTAAAGGTGTTGTGCATTTTGATCACAAACAGAGGTACCTATTTGGAATCAATTTAGAAGATATGTATCCTCGTAGATTAAATCCAAGCATAGAGCCCCGCCTAGGAAACATCCTACCAATATTCAGACGCAGTCAGATGGATTGCCTATTGTATTTCCCGATAAACACAAGTACTTTGACCAAGGGAAGAAAGAAAATAGGTACTCGAGAGTTTAAGTGGAAGAAAACGAGTATTTTCTATTATTTACCTTATGGGTCAGAAAATTTGTTGAAACATAACATTGTGCGAAAAATGTGTGAGATAGTCTACTTTGTATTGTTGTTGGACTTTATGAAAAAAATTAACAAATATAATGTGAAAGCGAGAAAGAATCTAAAAGATATGTGTATCAGGCAAGAGTTGTGATTATTCGATGACCGAGGTAGATTGATGTTACCGCATACAAAGTATGTCATGTCCCCAGACAAGCGACATTAGTTTTTTAATTGGTTAAAGGCGCAGAATTTTTCCAATGGATTCATATCTAGTTTTAGCTATAACGTTCAGAGTGATATGGGAAAGATCACTGGTGTGATTCTCATGAATGTTATGTCATATCCCCAGACAAGCGACATTAGTTTTTCAATTGGTTAAAGGCGCAGAAGTTTCCCAATGGATTCACATCTAGTTTTAGTAATAACGTTCAGAGTGATATGGGAAAGATCATTGGTGTGATTCTCATGAATGTCAAATCATGATGTAGTTTCGTTTTGTGGCTAGTATACATGGATTTATCGATGATAAATTGGTTAATGATTCGATCATTGGGTTATGAAACGTGTTTATGAATGTTTGTAAATAGAATTTAAGTATGCAAGAACTAGAAAAAGGAAAAGCTGAAGTGGTGGTGCTTATCTGCAAGTTTGAGATGATGTTTCCTCTAGCTTTTTTTGACATAATGGTTTATCTTGTCATACACTTATATGAGGAATCCCGGTTAGGTGGTCCGATTCAAATGTGTTGGATGTAACCGTTTGAGAGGTACATGAAGAAACTAAAAGAATATATTCAGAATCCTGCTAGGCCCGATGGTCAATTTCTGAAGGGATACGTTGTAAATGAGACATTGAATTTTATTTCATGATATCTACAAGAAGAAAGAACCAAGATCAAAAAACCGGGTAGATATAGTAAGGCGCTCCTAGAACCCAAAAAACTTTCAGTGTTTAAGATTCAGTGTCAAACAATGGGTAAAATGGAGTTTTGTACCTTACTACACAAAGAAAATGAAAGAATTGATTGGTACACCCTCCAAAGTTGCGACGAGGTCAAATCATATATGATTCAAGTTATATTATATATGGTTATGTATTAAAACAATTAAGTATATATATTTAACGCTAATGCTTATATACAGTGAATACAAGTCTTCACTACTAGTCACTAATATAGAAAAACTTACCGAGAAAAGTTTAGTGGATGCTTCTTGGAAAAGGTATCTAACTCTTCACAATTTTTATTAAAGTTGAAACTCTACTACAACTAATAATTGTTTTTGTTGGTAGGTGTATTCAATGCATATAGCCGTATATTCACACGATAACGATAAACTTATTGAATTGGCCAACATGTCCTACAATATCGTATATATATTTGATTCATGTGTTATAATCGGTGTCAAATCGGTATCTCATGAAAAAGGGAAAAAAGAGTGACTCAATATTACGGAGCTTGCACTATCACCGGTGTAATTTCTTATTATGGTGAATTGGTCAAATAAGGGAAGGTCATGTTTGGTGATGATTGTTCGGTTGTTTTGTTCAAGTGTAAGTGGTATAAGTAGACGAGCGAGCAAAAAGGAGGAGGTTAAAACACAGAGCAACCATGATAAATACAACTTCTTTTTCGAGGAGTGATTGGCCTTATATATTGGCCACCCAAGTAAAAAATGTCTTCTATATCGAGAAAATAAATGCAAAAAACTCCCAAAAGGGGTGAAAAGTTGTATGTGAGGTGAATGACCTGCACGGATGAAGTCCTGATTAATGGGGTGCGAAATCAATATCATCTATCACCATTCCTTTAGTCGATGACACGGATCGGTAACGATTATGCTTGAGTAGTTAAGAAGGGATGGAGATTGGTTTGATTGTGTTGGGGTACGATCCATTAATCAAAGATGATGATGATGATGAAATTCCTAACGACAGATGTAATGAGTACGGAGATGACTTGAATGGGCAATCTATATACATCGATAATGACGATAAATTCATAACCCAGAATAATTACGAGACAGGCTAATAAGTTTTTTTCACTTATATATATACTTTAATAATTGACATCACTAGTTCATTTTTCAGTAACTTGTCCTTTATTGATATATGTTTGTACATGTCAAGATAACGAGGAGTTTTTCGGTGCATGATGTGATATTTTATATCTTGAAGGAATTAGAATAGATTTTTCAACACTGTAATAATTGATTGTGTTATTTATTTGTGGATTATGTTATGGAATTTTGGATTGTGTTTGTGTGTTATTTATCAATTAGGTTAAAAAAATGTATGTTATTTAATGTTTAAAAAATTAATTTAAATTTTAAAAAGGTCATTAGAGACGAATATGTCGTCGGTAATGGCTAAAAAGTCTTTTCAAATGACCTTGAGTAATTACCGACGAGTTGTTCAAGAAGAACTCATTGGTAATCTCTCAAGGTCATTTGAGACGAATTTTTTCGTCTTTAAAAAGGTCAATTTTAAAATACTAAATAATGGACGGTCAATTTCCCGCCACGTGGTTTATACCGACGGCGCTTGTCAATAGAGACGACATAGTTCAAATTTTGAGATAAAATATTGACAGTTGAATTGTTTTCATTTATTATTTATGGTCTTTAGACGACCTAAAGGGGCATCCCCTAGACATATGTCGCCGAGAATAACAAAACACATTATATATCCTCTACAGAGAGTTAAGAACAAAACTCACTAAAAAACTTTCAAATTTCTCCCAAATTCTGCAAAAGACATTATGCAGATTTCAAGTAATTTCATCTACGATTCAATCCTGTTTCATCTTTATTTTAATTTTTGGTAAGATTATGATAAATTTTTTATTTTGCATTTTTATGTAAAAGCTAAATTATCCTTTAATTTCATTGTCTAAATTTGGAAAAACTAATTTTTGATGATTCCAAACCAAAACATATACAAAATCCATTCCGAATCTTCTTCAAAGCAAGGTTCTAACTTTTATTACTTTATTATGTCAAATATAAAAAATAATGCGTTATTTTAGTTCTGAATTTTTTTTCAATAATTATAGTAAGTTTACTTTAATTAATTCTGAATTATTATAGTGGAATTGTGTATTATATTTTCAAAATTTGTGTTTTAAGAGACTAGGAGCAATAAAAACAATTTAGGGACCATAGGTGAAATAAATTTTTTTTAGGGGCCATAGTATAAATAAGACAAAATTTAGGGCCATGGGTTAAATAAAAGAAATTGTAGGGACTTAGGATAAATAAAAAATATTTAGGGGCCTATAATAAATAAATAAAATTTTAGGGGCCTGTGATAAATAAAAAAAGTTTAGGGGCCATATTATAAATAAAAAAAATTTAGGAGCATAGGATAAATAAATAAAGTTTACGTGTCATATGATAAATGAAACAAAGTAAATGGGCCTAAAATAAATAAATAAAAGTTTAGGGGCCTTAAATAAATAAAATAAAGTTAAGGGTCATAGGATAAATAAAATAAAGTTTAAAGGTCATAGAATAAATAAAATAAAGTTCAGGGGCTATATGATAAATAAATTAAAGTTTGGGCTCTTGGATATATAAATTATATTTAGGGGCTATAGGATACATAAAATTAAGTTTAGGATTATGTAAATAAATTAAAGTTGAGGGGTCATAGGATACATAAAATAGAGTTTAGGAGCACATGAGCAATACAAAGTAGTTTAGTGAAATTCTGAATATATAATGTAAGATGTATTTTAGATATTTGATTGATCACAGATTGTTGACGTTATGTCGATAGGTCACGATAGGGATAGAACAACAACGCTCTACCTCGTTCAAGTAACACAGAACTAATTGAGCATAGTGCAACGTGTTCTCATTTTCCATATTCAACTTATTATATAATAATTTTTAATATTATTATTAGGGTTATTACCCAATAGGCACCTGCCATCTTACACCCTTGCCCATAAAAGGCACCGTCTTTTTTAAAGAACAACGAGTAATGGGAAACTTCCCATTACTTAAAGTTTGAGTAGTGGGAAGCTTTCCATTACTCAATGTTTGAGTAGTGGGAAGCTTCCCATAACTCAAACGACTCTTTAATTGGAAAAAAAAAATGAAAAAACAAAAATATGTGTGCCTTTTATGGGCAAAAAAATGATGGCTGGAGTGAGAGAGAATTAATTCTAACTTGAGGTATTTCTTAGGCAATAATCCTTATTAATGGGTTAATACCCAATAGACACCTGCCACCTTACACCCTTGCCCATAAAAGGCACCGTCTTTTTTAAAGAACAACGAGTAATGGGAAACTTCCCATTACTTAAAGTTTGAGTAGTGGGAAGCTTCCCATTACTCAATGTTTGAGTAGTGGGAAGCTTATTCGTTTACAAAAAGAAAACAAAGCTAATAGGGCCAAGCAAAGATGCCCGAGCGGGGCCTGACCAAAGAACTACTTGCAGCAGCGAGCTAGCTTGTTCGAGGTATAATTTGATTACCTAATTTATCTTACATAATAATAGATTAATTAAGTTAGTTAAAACTCAAACATGAGGGTTTATTTTTTCAAACGAGTCGGTTACGACGGAAAAAAGAAGAGTGGAGGATCGAGCGATATAGGGACACCCAAGTAAGTTTCTTATACATCGTTACTTATATTTTAAATATTTTTGAATAATATTTATGATTGAGAAAAAAAATTAATTAAGTTAATATTCCATGTAACATGAGGTGTTGAGGGAATAGATGTGCTCCCTAGTCACCCAGAGTTTGTAGCCTGGGTCTAGCGGTACCTCAAGTTTAGTCCCGGAACTGAGCTAAAAGAATATGGTGGAGTTGGTGGTCAGTGTTGCAAGTAGTGTCATGGGTAGCAGTTCCCGAAGTTGGGTAGCTGGTGTGATCCCACTCCAAAGGACAAGAGAAAAAGATCGGTCGGAACTCAAATTCCTCTAGATTTACTTTGGAATTTGTTAGGTGTGGTGGCAGCGATGAATGTATATCTGGTATCAAAAGGACGAGAACCTTTCGTTCCAACAACCGATTAATCAATGACCTCCACTGCTTCCATTTTCGCTTCTCCCACACTTAACCTAAAAGATGTGTGTAGGATAATCACTTGGTTTAACGAAGAATGTGCATTCGAAGGTCTACCCGCATTTGTTCTCGGTGCTACTACTAGTGGCCCTCCTTCTGATTTCTGTTGACGATCATTCCTACTGATACCTCTGTTATCGTCCCTCCTACCAGTCTCTTTGTTGACGTCTCTCCTCCTACTCATAATCGTAGAAGGCTCCAATAAAAGGATGAACAACATTTTAATGCTACATAGATTTTATCTCGTTAATTCTATATTTGTTAAAACATATTTGTTAAAACTTTTAAACTTAATTTGAGTTTGTAATCATTTATTTTAATCCGTACTGTTGATTAAAATTTGTAATATTAACTATTATTTTTATTTTTAAAAGGTTTATTCCATATCTTCATTATTTAGATTTGTTAAATTAAAAAACATTTAATTTGTTCATCAAAAAAAATTAAATAAGAGAAAAAGACTTTGTGGGTACCTATAGAATTCGAAAAGGGACTTCTGAAAACTCATACTATAAAATAAGACTTTTAGGTATCCAACTTTTTCTTTTTGTCCAACCATTAGTGTTTTCCGTTATCTTACACATTAAGTATGATGTGAAGCTTATGTGGACTTGGTTTCCTTTTATTTTGAAAGGTATACTTAATGTGCGAGATAACGAAAAACACTAACAGTTGGACAAAAAGAAAAGGCTGGGTACCTAAAAGTCCTATTTTATAGTATGGGTACTCAGAAGTCCCTTTTCGAATTCCATAGATACTCACAGAGTCTTTTTCTTATTAAATAATATATAAAATTAATTTTACAATTAGTGAGAATTTTATTTCTATAAAACACCATGCATAGCAACAAATGAAATATGTATTTTTCGCAAATGATTATCATTAAAGACTATTTACATTGCCAATATAAATACCAATATATACTATAACAACGATCCTATAAAAATCTTTAAAACCTCCAACAAACAAATTTACAATTAGAGATATAAGAAAAAAAATTATCAGGAAAAGAAACTGATTTGATCCACACATGTAACATTTAAAATCTATTACCCAACTAATTAAAAAGAATACGTAAAAGATTATTAATATAAAAAATTAAAGTCTAAAACAAAACCAAATGAAAGTAGGGTTGATCAAAATTGTAATTTGACAACATCGTCTTTTTAACATAAAAACCAACCCAAGAGAAAGATACTAACAAAGAAGACTAACGAAGATGATGTGTACCTTGGATCGTTAATCTTTCTGGCTTTTAGAAAAAGCACAAGGAATAGCATCAACAAGAACTTGGTTTGGTGTACTAAAGAGCATTCCTGCTATCAAAAATTTTAGATTCTAGATTAAACAGCTATCATTAATACAAAAAGTAAATTAATTACATAATGCATTATTAATTGAAGACAAAATCTTAAATTTCTTTGGACATAAGTTGACTTTAGAATCTCCAAAAGCTTTTCCCTATCAAAATATATTCCAGTACTTATTATGCTTTTAAGAAAAAGTTGACTTTTTAATTTTCTTTTACCAAGTAAGACAAGAGAATATTAGGAGTGTGCACGTTATACAAGTGGATTTTGGTGAACTTAATCCGGACAAATTTAGGAACAGACTTGTACTTTAAAGTCCAGACTGTCATTCTATAGAGTTTTATATAGACCATAAATGAATCGGACTAAACGGTCCAATATTTGTTTAATATCTAAATTTTTAATGTTTTTTTTTTACAGACTCCAGAGAAGTTCCTTACATTAGGTACAAAACCCTCTAAAGTATTGAGAGTTTTCTCCTAAAGTAAAAAGCCACTAAGTAAGGTTAGAGAGTTTTTTTCTAAATCTCTCCGATTTAGCGTCTTACTCACGACTTTTATTCACGGATCTTTACTAAAATGACGGACCCGAATCACTGATCCCGAGATCAAAGAATTTCTCCGTTCGATTTGGACCCGGGGAGATGGTTTTCTTCTTCATCAAGACACCTCCCCAAAAGAGTCACTGGACCCCATTCTTGCCGGAAATTCTATGGATCTTGGTAACGTATTTTGGCATTTGGATAATTGGATACTTCTCTTGAAGCTAAAACTAAATTCTTGCAAGTGTGTGGGCATTTTGACAAGCAATTAGTAGAGAAAATTTGGGAAGAAATTGTAGCACACCAAGTGTTTGATAAAATTTCTAAATCACACAAGCAAGTAATTGAAGAACCTAATGATGTAGACGTTGAGGGTACTCTAGCATTAAAGAAAGTGGTCGCTATTGGGCGTGAGATGACCACCAAGGAACCCGTTACGACCGGGATGCTTGATGCCAATGCTAAGTACTCGGGGGGGGGGGGGGGGGGGGGGGGGGGGGGGGGGGACTCAACGGGAGAAAAAGAGAAGATTATGGATTATAAGGATATACTACTATACAATAGAAAGTCATCGGTTGGGAAAGAACTTAAGTATTATGAACCCGTGGAAGGAGAAATGCTCCAACTTTTGGAGACGGATGTGTTAACAATAGAGCAAGCTTTTGGCTTCTCTCTAATTGGTTATGTTGCCGGAAAAAAATCCCCGGATATGATTGACATTAAACAGATCGCTCAGGCTTGAACGTGGAATGTAAGGTTAGGAAACACCCTTCCGGATGGTTAATTTTTAAATTCGAGAGAGATGAAGATAAAAAGATTGTCCTCTCGAAAGGACCTTACCTTTCGTATGGTCGTCTTCTCCTTCTCACGGAAATCCCAGATTTTTTCGACTTTGGTAACTTATAAATTAACAAAATTCCAACTTAGATTATCTTGCGTAAACTCCCCGAACAAGCAAGAACGGATGAAGGATTAGCCAAGATTGCTTCGCAAGTGGGAAAGCTGATCCGTACGGATGGAATTACTTTTGAAAGCGAGGATATAAGTTACGCTCGGTTACTTATTGAACTAGATTTGAGTAAGGAGAAGAAAGAAATAGTAGAATTTGGCTCGCACAAAGGAAAAAACCATTGCGTTAGTGTGGAATATGAAAATTTACCCCCTTGTCGTGTTAAGTGTAAAGCATTTGGGGCATGAGTGCAATAGATGTTACTATGTTTTTGATAAAGAGAAAAGTGTTGAGGGACATAAAGGACATAACATGATTAAAGGACCTTTTGTTTCCGAAAAATGGGGGCAAGAATCAGCAAATAGTTGTAACTCCATGGGCTAAACCTCCTCGGCAGCAGCTTCAACTGTCTTCTCGGCAGCAGCAGATTCCTCGCCAGCAGCTGCAGCAACTGGTTCCCACTGCCCGGGTTTTTGAAAAACTGCACACCTCCATGGCGGATAAAAATGTTGCAGAAAATTCGCTGTTGCGGCAGATTGTATTACAACAACAGAAAACTATTGCAAAGCAGTCAAGCCTTGAAGCTGACTTACAACTGCAGAACCAAGTAGATAAAGCAGATTTTACTGAAAATGTACAACAACAACAGGCAGATTTGCTGCAAAGTGTAACTCCGAAGAAAGTTTTGAGAACACGTGATAAATCTTTAGATCTCAATTTCGTCCCGGATATCGAAAGTAGTTGTGAGATCCGAGCTATCCGAGTAGGTTCGAATGCTAGATCTGCCGCTATGGTTGTGTTCTCGGAAAACGAGGGGGAGAAATCTTTGCAAGATCGGGGAAAAGTAATCAAGAATATAAATGAGAATTCTTTGAGTTGGTTATTAGCAAGAAACGAAAAAAAGAGAAGCTAGCTATAAGAAATTAACGCTTGCTAGACGCGAATACGCGTGGCAAAAAAAACAATATTGGAAAGCTTGGAGTGCGAATCTAAACGCACAAATATGGGGAAACCCACCGAAAATTGTTAATGATTATTACGACTTGGAATACTAGGGGTTTTTTATCTACCCATAAGAGGCAAGGAGTAAGGGATTTAATAAGGCGTAAAAACATTGATGTTCTTGGGATTGTAGAAACTAAAAGCAATACGAGAAGAGTGGAATATTTTATAAATAGTATGCTTCGAGGGTGGAAAAGTGTAAATAATTTTGATTTAATTGATCATGGTAGAACTCTTGTAGTGTGGGACCCTGATAAAGTACAAGTAGAGGTTATTGAGAGAACTTCTCAAGCCATACATTGCAAGATTGTGTGTAAGGTAACTTCCCTAAGCTTGTATACGTCGTTTATCTATGGATTACATGACAAGAATTTGAGGAGAAATTTGTGGAAAAATCTTATTGATTTTTCCGCTACTATTGAGGATGCATGATTTCTTTTGGGAGATTTTAATAACATCTTAGAATCCAATGAAAGGATAAGAGGGCAAAATGTCACGGTGGGTGATTATGAAGAGTTTGCGGATTGTTGTAATTACTTAGGCCTTGATGATATACAATTTACCAGGAAATTCTACACATGGGATAATAACCATGTCCTAAGTAAGATTGATCGAGCTTTGGGTAACCGCATATTAGATGAATCCGATCATTATATTCAAGCCGAATTTTTACCAAAGTCTAGTGTATCCGACCATTCACCATGTATAGTAACTATTTTTTTACAAAATGTTACTAGGATTGTTCCATTCCGATTTTTTGATGTGGGTTAAACATGAAGATTATAATTCAACGGTTAAAGATGGATGGAATAAGACTATAGATTCGGGCACTAAACAATATGTTCTTTGCCAAAAGCTTAAAGCGTTGAAATTCGATTTGCGGAAGCTAAATAAGACTCACTTTTCTCATATTTCCACAAGAGCTAAAAAAGAAAGGAGGATCTTGAAAAAGCCGAGGTACATTTCCAACCAAATTTACCTAATTCTTGTTTTGATAATTTAGTTGAGATCCGAAAGAGGGCAAAAACTCTTGAGATGGCCGAAATCAGTTTTCTTAATCAAAAGGCTAAGCTCGGTTATTCCCTTAAGAGTGATAGGTGTACTAAATTGTTTCACGGGCTATTAAAGAGTAAACATATAAAACTATTTATTCCAAATATATTGAGGGCAAATGGGGAATTAACACAATCAAAGGCTCAAGTTAATGAGGCTTTCATTAATTATTTTCAAAATTTACTTGGAGTTAAGGATACCATATCACAAGTTAATCTCGATGTTTTTGAATATAGAAATAAAATTTCTATTGAGCAAGGAGAAGAAATGTGTAGAGATATAACCGACTTGGAGATCAAAGATGCTATTTTTAAATTAGCAAATGATAAAGCCCCCGGACCCGATGGTTTTTCATCATTATTTTTTAAGAGCTCGTGGGATATAATTGGAGAAGATGTCATCTTAGCAGTACGTGAATTCTTTAACTCCAGGTTTTTACTTTGTCAATTGAATACAACGATTATTACGTTGATTCCGAAGATTGTTGATCCTAAATATGTTGAGCATTTTCGCCCCAATTCTTGTTGTAATGTGGTGTATAAAGCTATAATTGATAATAGCGGATAGAGTAAAACCTTGTCTAAATAACCTAGTAGATAAAGCTCAAAATGATTTTGTTGAGGGAAGATATATGGTTGAGAATATACACTTAATGCAAGAGCTTCGAAGGGGCTACAACAATAATAGTAGCTCCTCGAGATGCACTATTAAGATTGATTTCAAAAAGGCGTATGATTCCATTTCGTGGGAATTTCTTCATGAGGTTTTAAAGGGATTAAATTTCCCGAAAAAAAAATATGAAGTGGATTATGGCATGTGTTTCATCTCTGTATTTCTCGGTGGCTATTAACGGTGAAACTCACAGATTCTTCAAAGGAGAAAAAGGCTTAAGACAAGGTGATCCTATATCTCCCTATCTTTTTATTCTTTGTCTTGAATATTTTTCTAGAATCTTAAAGAAAAATACTAGTGTTAGCTTTAAATATCATCTGAAATGTGAAAAAGAGAAGATAACACATTTAGCTTTTGCGGATGATTTAATACTTCTTTCTAAAGGAGATAAAGATTCGATTAAGATACTAATGGATAGTTTAAATGATTTTGGAGATTGTTCGAGCCTCCGATTAAATGTTGTAAAATATAATATTTACTATATTGGTATCTAAAATTTTGATTTAATAAATGGGATTGTACCAACAGAGTCTGAGAAAGGGATTATGCCTTTTCGCTATCAAGGGGGCCCGCTCGGTTCTTCCGTTTTATTATCTAGAGACTATAAACCTCTTTTTGATAAACTGGAGGGTTATGTGAGAAATTGGAGAGCTTAGTCACTCTCCTGTGCGGGAAGATTAGAACTAATAAGATCGGTTCTTCATGGGGTGATATCTTTTTGGTTTTCTATATTCCCGATCCCGGTTGGAGTTAAAGATAGAATTATAAATATTTGCCGCAAGTTTTATTGGGATAATAAACCACCCCAAGTTTATTGGAAAAGGGTATGTTTGCCTAAAAATGAAGGGGGACTTGGGATAAAAGATTTAGAAGCATGGAATAAAGCATTACTCTTAAAAATGCTTTGGAAAATTGTGGAGAAAAAAGATTCACTTTGGATTAGGTGGATTCATGGAGAATATTTTAATACTTGTGGCTTTTGGGAATGGATTCATAAGAAGAACAATTCCCCACTTTTGAAGAATGTTTGGGAGCAAAAAGATATTATTCGAGGATCCTTAGGAGAAGAAGGAAGAGATAAAATATTAGCGTTATGGTTTTCTTCCGAAAATGTGCTTCCAATAACATATGAGGTAATTACCAAAGAGTTTTATGATGTATTTAACGTACCTTATGATTTATTCCGTCGTAAAACATTTACTAAACCTTGGGCTAATACTGTGTGGGATTCGAGTGTGTTTCCTAAGCATCCTATTATTGTATGGATGGAATTAAAGGGAAGACTTAAACCAAGAATAGAATAACTTATATGGAGTTGGATCCGCTTTGTAAATTGTGTAAGGAAGACTTTGAATCGAATAGGCATTTATTTTTTGAATGTTCTTATGCTAAGTCTATTTGGGATGAGATTAGATTATGGCTTGGATTAAACAAGGAGATGAATACGATTTTAAGTGCTTTGAAATGGCTTAAATAATTAAAAGCTAGAGAAAATTGGAGAAGGAAAGCATGAAAAGTTGGTTTTGGAGCAACCGTGTATTGCATATGGAAAGCGAGAAATCACTTAGCATTGAGAGGTGATTCTAAGACATGTGAAACGGTTACCAAGGAGATTAAATGGTGTGTATACTCTATTTTATTTTCCTTGTTCCCTCGTCATTCTTTTATGGATGTGAGTGGAAGACTAGCTTGTATCAGTGTAGTATGAGATAGTTGTATTTTACTTCTTTGTCGCTACCTTAAGCTTTCGAGCCTAGGTAGGTAACACCTTTGTATAGTGTACAGTTTTCTTTTAGTACAATTGTTTACCCGACCCAAAAAAAACCCTCTAAAAAACATTTTTTATATCTAATTTTTTTATAGATTCCGGACTCTAAAGTTCCTTATCTTATGTCCCTTATGCATCATACATATTCCGACTAACATACTATCTTGATAATATAATATCTTGCAGGAAGTTGTGCCTTCCACTATAAGAAAAAAGAGAAACACTGATACATTTTAGCCCTTGGCGACGCTATCGGTGTGTTGTCATAAAATTTTGCCGACGCAAACACCGCATTGGCTATGCACGTTATTTTTCTAATACCGGCGCTTTTGATTAAGAGTCTCTATTGTGTTTTGATTAAGGAAGTACATATCAAAGCGTCGCCTATTCCCAAAGCGTTGGTAAATGGGTTATAAGTATTGCAGACGCTTTACCAAATAACGGCGACAAATGTCACTACTAGAAACAAAGTCTTTAGGGACGAAATATTACCAACGACCCGCGTTTCGTCGGTAAGTTTTTAAACTTACCGACGAGTTTATTTTACCGACAACAAAAACGGCGTCGGAAACTGGCGACGACAGGAATTCGTCGATAATGGTCTGCATTTCGTCGGTAATATATTTTATTTTTATTTTTATTTGGTCTCTGAAATATCGTCGCTATATTCGCGACAACGTCATTCGTTGCTATATTGTCCACATTACCGACGGCTCTTTTGAATTTACCGACAAAATGCGGGTCGTCGGTAACTAAAAAACACCCAAAAACCCCAAAAAATTTCTCCGATTTTCTCTAAAAAACACAACTATTTTTTTTATTTCTACTTGATTCTCTAATTCATCTTGCACCATTCCCGGGTTCATAATCAAGGTGGGACATTATCAATATCCAATTTCATCACACAATTTAAGGTAAATTCATGAAAAAACTATTTTTTTGGTTTCTAATTGTGTTTTATTCTTGCTATATGATTTGAATAGGTGAATTAATACATTTTCAAGGTGGGGCATGATCATCAATCTTCATCTTATCCATCCAATTCAAGGTATTATCAATCATTTTCATACTTTTTAAATTTTTTATTTATTGGATTATACTAGTTGCTATAACATATGATTAGGTTCATGATATACATGTTTTTGGTTGACTTGTTTATTATTATGTTGTAAATTATGCATGTGTTGTTTTATTTATAATTTTTGCTCATATATTTTAATTTGTTTAATTAATTATATGAAATTTTTTATATATTTATTGCGTTTCAATTTTATTCATTCAGTGGTTTATAATATTTATTCATTCAATAGTTTGTAATATTTATTCATTCAACGAGTTTGTAATTTTTAGTCATTCATTGGGTTGTAATTTTTATTATGTTATTTATTCTGCTGTAATTTTTATTTATTTTATCAATTGGGTTGTAATAATTATATATTTTATTTTTATATGAATGTAGTTGCCTAGTTATATAAAATTGTTGCTAAGAGATGGCTTCGGGTATGGATAAGAATTGGATCATTACGAAGAATTATTACACGCCAGAATATATTTTTGGGGTTTTCTGTTTTGTCGAATTCGCTAAGAAAAGTAAAGGTTATACTGGTTACTTGTCTTGCCCGTGTACGAATTGTAATAATTGTCGTCGATTACCCACCGAACAGGTTAGGGCCCACCTTCTAAAAGACGGGTTTAAGCATACATATCAGGTTTGGACAAAACACGATGAGGATGGGTTACAAACACCCCAAACAATTCAAGTGCCAAATATAGAAAATGAAATGCAACATGTTTATGACGATATGAGACAAAGTTACGATGTTGGTGGACATCCGGGAGATACCGAGATGAGAGATGCACATCTTCTAAGTCGAAGCAGTTTCGAAACATTGTTCGAATAATTGGTGACAGAATTATATCCTGGTTGTACATCGATGAGTTCCTTGAATTTCATTCCCAAGCTTATGCACGTAAAAGTAAAGAACAAGTGTACTAACACGTCATTCACCGAACTATTGGACTTGGTTGGTCGTATTTTGCCCAAACCTCACAATTTGCCCGATTTTTATGAAGCATGCAACAAGAAATTGAAAAGTTTGGGTATAGGGTATATTACTATCGATGTCTGTTTGAACGATTGAGCCATTTTTTACAAAGAGAATGAAGACCTCGACAATTGTCCAGTTTGCGGTGAATCGAGATGGGACCCAAAGAAGGGTCAGAAAGTACCGCATAAGAAGCTCTGTTACTTTCCGATTGTCCCGAGATTGCAGCGACTATACGCTTCGAAGCACACCGCTGAAGACATGATATGGCACCATACCGGAAAGAGTACCGATCCAGATGTGTTACGTCATCCAGTTGACGGTGATAGCTGGAAACGATTTGCAGAGATACATCCTGAGTTTGCCAGTGAACCTCGGAATGTGTATTTGGGCCTGGGTATCGATGGTTTTTGTCTATTTTCTATGCAGAACAACTCTTATAGCATGTGGCCTGTCACATTGACCATATATAACTTGCCACCGTGGGTATGCATGAAGGAAACCACATTTCAGCTTTGTTTGTTGATTCCGGGTCCCCGCTCACCCGGAAAGGACATGGATATCTTTCTTCGCACTGTTACAGATGAGTTGGACATGTTGTGGGAAACAGGGATCCCCACGTATGATGCCCATACGAAGCAAGAGTTTACTATGAAGGTTGTTTGTTGTCCACGACCAATGATTATTCCGCTCGGTCATACACTTCAGGATGGTCGGGTCAAGGTTACATGGCTTGCCCAAAATGCATGGATTCTACTCTGTCGTTGAAGGTGAAAAAAAGGTGTGGTTTACTTGGACCGTAGACGTTTGTTACCTACCACACATCGATTTAAAAAAGACAAGGTTCCGTACCCCGCATTTGACTCTAATAGTTGACTAAATATACCAAACACCCACATTTGACTCTAATAGTTGACTGAATACACCAAACACCCACATTTGACTCTAATAGTTGACTGAATACACCAAACCCCCACATTTGACTCTAATAGTTGACTGAACACACCAAACAACCACATTTCACTCTAATAGTTGACTGAATACACCAAACACTGACATTTGACTCTAATAGTTGACTGAATACACCAAACACCCACATTTGACTATAATAGTTGACTGAATACACCAAACATCCATATTTGACTCTAATAGTTTACCGGACACACCAAACAACCACATTTGACTCTAACAGTTGACCAAATACACCTAACACCCACAAAAATAAAGAAAGAAAAAAAATAAAGAAAAAAGTAAGAAAGAAAAAAGAAAGAAAAAACAAGAAAGAAAAAAAAGATTACCGACGACATTCAAACATTTACCGACGACATGCTTCGTTTGAATGTCGTCGCTAAATAAATATTGACGATATGTATAAGGAATTTCGTCGGTAAACTTTCACCAAAATTCGATTGGTCAATCTGGGCGGTCAAGTTTCCCACTCTTGAAATATACCGACAATTTTTTATTTACCGACGACCCGTGTCGTCTCTAAATGACGACACGCAAGGGTCGTGCGTACGGAGTGGGACGCGTGTCCCTTTTTACCGGTGGTTGGGGCTGGTTACCGACGACTAGCGTGTCGTCGGTAAACAAAAATTCTATAAAGCCCTAACCGAGCTAATTTCTGCCATAACCTACACCAAAATTTCACCAAAAAATTGCAAAATCCATCCTTTCCAAGCAATTCCGAGGCAATCCAGGCACCAATCCAACATCGAGGTTAGCTTATTCAATCCAAAAACTTCTTTTAATTACAACTTTTTAATTTTTATTTTTTGATTTCTAATATCTTTTTGTTTGTTTGTATTTTTGATTCCTTCTTCTTGGCATGGATTCATAAAATGAAATATTCACCATTTCCACGTAACATGTAACAATTTTCGGATTGAAATTGCAATTTTCTTTTATTTTGGATTGAAACAATTCATGATTGTATTAGCATTTTAATGTAATCCGAATTTTGATGATATTTTAGGTTGATTAGTACTTATTTGGAATTAAAAACAACACAAATTAACGATTTTATGAAAAATTATAGCAAAAAAAACTGTAGTGGTGATAATTTTGAGATGATTATGTATTTGTGAATAGATATTATTGGACTAGTTATGGATTGTTTAGGGTAAATTTTGTGATTTTAAAATTTATAAGGACTTAGTTGCAATTTAGGTTAAAACATGCTTAAAAAATTATTAGAATTGTTTAGGGTAAATTTTGTTATTTTAAAAAAGTATAAGGACTTAGTTGTAATTTAGGGTTAAAACATGTTTAAAAAATTATTAGAATTGTTTAGGGTAAATTTTGTGATTTTTAAAAGTATAAGGACATAGTTGTAAAATTAAAAAAATTAAAAGGACTAAATTGTAATATTTAGAAAATTATAAGGACCAAATTGTAATATTTAGAAAATTATAAGGATTAAATTAAGTATTTAAAAAAAGTAAAAGGATTAAATAGAAATATTTAGAAAATTAAAAGGACTAAATTGTAATATTTTTAAAATTATAAGGATTAAATTATAATATTTAAAGATGGGACAACGCCCAATTAATTACGCGGAGAAGGTAAGTATTCCCTATTAATTACAACTTCAACTTAATTCCCAATTAAGCACAAAATATTACCCAATTACCAAAATATCCTTCTACCTATTATTAATTACTTTAATTATATATTTTATTAATTATAGTTTAATATTTATTTATTTTTTTCAGATTTTTTTTTTAAATATTTTTTTTTTCGAAATATTTTTTTTTCAAAAAATATTTTTTTTTTCGGAAATTTTTTTTTTCGAAATTTTTTTTTTTTCAAAAAATATTTTTTTTTTCGGAATTTTTTTTTTCGAAATTTTTTTTTTTTCGGAAATTTTTTTTTTTCGAAATTCTTTTTTTCGAATTTTTTTTTGTCGATTTTTTCCCCCGGAATTTTTTTTCCATGATAACATGATGTAAGATTAGTACATATGATAATTGTGTGTTAAAGTAAGACAAAATCGTATGTGTTGTGTGTTGCATGAACACCCAATATGTATAATATTGAGTTGCTTAAACACACATAAATAACAAATTGTGTGATACATGAACACAAAATCAGACAGACAGAATATTTGTACACAAAGTTATAGAATAATGTATATGTAGGCTGATTATGTGTTCATGCAACACGCAATTGCTGAAAGTATGTGTTACAGTAACACACAACAGTATGGGTTTTGTGTTGGTAAGACACACAATGTGTTTATCATTTACAGTTTTGCGTTGCTTAAACACACACAAATAACAATTGTGTGTTGCAGGAACACAGAATAAGATATACAGAATATTTGTACACATTAATAGATAATAGTGTACAGATAGTCTGAACATCTGATTGTGTGTTAATGTAACACACAATTGCTTGATGTGTGAGTTACAGTAACACAAAACAGTATGGACTTGTGTGTCATTTACAGTTTTGTGTTGCTTAAACACACAACAAATAACAATTGTGTATTGCAGGAACACAGAATACGATATACAGAATATTTATATACAGAAATAGATAATAGTGTACGGATAGTCTGAAAATCTGATTGTGTGTTAATGTAACACACAATCGCTTGATGTATGAGTTACAGTAACACAAAACAGTATGGACTTGTGTGTTAATGAAAAAATCTTCGAAAATATTTTTCGAAAAAAAAAAATATTTTTCGAAAAAAAAAAAAATTCCAAAAAAAAAATATTTTTCAAAAAAAAAAAAAAATTTCAAAAAAAAAAAATTTCGAAAAAAAAATCAAAAAAAAAAAATTCGGAAAAAAAAATTCGAAAAAAAAATATTTTTTCGGAAAAAAAAAATTCGAAAAAAAAAATTAAAAAAAAAATCAAAAAAAAAATATTTAAAAAAATTAAAAAATAAATTCAGATATTAAATATAGAAATATAATATAAATATATAATGAAATAAAAAAACATATAAGGGCAATAATGGAAGGTAAATATGACCATGTGCTTATTTGAGAATTAAGTTGAAAATTTGTGAGTAAGTAGGAAGTAATTTCCTCCTTCCTTTTTTTTGAGAATGAAAAGTGAGGAAGTGTAATTAATTGGGAATTATCTCTTTAAAGATAATAAAAGGACTAAATAGTAATATTTAGAAAATCATAAGTACTAAATTGTAATATTTTTAAAATTATAAGGATTAAATTATAATATTTAAAAAAATTAAAAAGTACTAAATAGTAATATTTAAAAAATCATAAGGACTAAATTGTAATATTTTAAAAATTAGAAGAATTAAATTATAATTTTTAATAAAAATTAAAGGACTAATTGTAAAATTTAGAAAATTATAAGGATTAGATTGTAATATTTGTTTTTATTTCTTTCCTTTAAATTATAGATGACAGATGTAATGTCCCGTGGCCATGACGGAGATGGGAGCGGCAACGATCCTCCGAGGGATCCTAATCGTCCATTAGTTGATTGTGCCCAACCATCGGGAAATAAAAAATAACCGAACAATTTCAATTAATATAAATAAATAATTAATAAATATTATTCAATGCAACAAGATCTCGAAAAAGACTAAGACGCCCCCGAGGTGTCACGTCTATAAAAACAGCCTAAGAGACGGTAGAAAGAGTTGGCTGGCAGTTGACTTTTCTATTATCGATGGTACTTGGAATTTCGTGGGTGAATACGACAAACACGTTTCCCAGGTGGTGGGGTCCGCAGTTCGAGAAGCCATGCCTCCTTGCTACAAATCATGGTCAGATGTCCCGACCATTCTAAAGGGACTATTCTACGACGAGTGCAAGAGTTTTTTGACCTCGATGAGTGGAGGCGACGAGCAGATTGGGAAGAAATCACAAAGAGATTGAACACGATGACATCTACGAGCTACAGGCGATGGAAATCGGATCTAAAGGTCGACTAATACCTCACGGATACTGTACCCCCAGATATTCATCCGGAGTTTTGGGAAAGAGCGAAGAAGATGTGGGATGACGAGAATGTAAAGGTACAAAAGTTTAATTATTTCTTAGCTAGAATAATATTTTATAAGTCTTTATTTATTAATTTTATAACTCTTTATTTATTAATTGTAACAGAGTCAGGCGGAGATTAATATGAAAAATTGAGAGTTGCAGACAGTTCCGAGCAAGACGGGGTCTAGGAACTTATCCCAGACTCGGGAGGTTATCATAGAGATTTAATTTCTAATAACAGAAATATAATTTAGTATTTTATTAGTTTAATTTTAAATTAATTATTATTTGTTATTGTTTACTTTATAGGGGAAGTTGAAGACCGTGACGAAGAAGCCGTTGACTTTCTTTGACGTTGAAACCCAAGAGGAGATTGAGCTTCCTCCTTTAAGCGGCTATTTCGATCACCTTTCTTACGATCCGATTACAAATACCTGGCGTGACCAACGTTTAGAACGAGCTAGCGTAAGTTTTTTTAATTGCTTTGAATTAAATATTTATCTTTAATTTTTTATTAATCTAATTTATTTTTAAATTGAAATCTAATTACAGGGTGTTTTTCGGGAGAAGATGAAAAACAAGGTTGTGTAGGCTGGAGCCGAGGCTACTGATGTTTCTGTCCAGGAACAAATGGAAGCCATGCTAGAGACTATCATGGAGGTCATCGCCCTACTCAAGACAAAATATTGGGTGCCAACCATTGGTCCAGTCAGAAAAAGAGCCCGGACTCCTACACAGCAGGACTCTTCGGATAGGCAGAACGAGGAGCTACTCAAGGCGATGCTAGCAGGTATGAACGAGCTTCGCGTGGCTCAAGGATTTGACCCTATCCGGACCCGGCCTCCACATTGACCGGGCCCATAGCTTCTTCGAGTCAACTGAGTCAGCAGCCGAGCATGGTGGACACGTTCCTCGAAGCGTTGAACGGCATGAGACTCGCCCAAGGTCTTCCCCCGATCACCGCCCCCGAGCCCCCATCCACTAGTCAGAAGAGAGGAGATGAAGAGAGAGAAGATGGAGACGATTTGAATGATCCATGATTATGTTTGTTTTTTGTGTTGGTGTGTAATTTGACTTTACATTGGTTTCTGTTGACTTTTATTATTTGATATGGATTAGTTTGACTTTTAGTTTGACTCGATTTTAATTTTTAATTATGGTATTTTCTATAAATTTTTGGATTATTATTTATTTATGAATTTTATTTGCATTATATTTACAAAAAAAAAATTGAATCAAAACAATTTTTTTTAAAAAAATATACAAAAATACAATTTAAAATTAATTTTAAAAAAAATTAGCGACGAACGAACTCGTTGCTAATATATATAAAATAAATAAATTAATCATAAATTAATCATTTATGCTGGATAAAAAAAAAATTTATACTTAGCGACGACAAGACCGTCACTAAGTCTCGACGGCAAAATAATAAGAAAAAAGAAAAATGTAAATCAATAATCTACGAATAAAAAAAAAGAAAAATTAATTACTTAATTACCGACGATATGTGTCGTCGTTAAAGTATAAACCTAGCGACGACACATGTTGTCGTTAAGCTTCTGAGCAATTAGGGACAAAATCAACACTTCTCGTCGGTAAGTGGCTTTTTACCGACGGATTTCTAGGGACGAAAGATTACCGACGAAATACGGGTTTTTGTGTGTAGAATAAATGTCGACGTAAATACACTTAGCGTCCCTAATTAATTCAATAAAATACTAACGCTTATACAATTTGCGACGCTAATAATTTTAAATAGATGTCGACGCTTATTAACTTTGCGTCGATATATATTTTTAAATGAATGTCGCCACATATGCGTTGTAAAACTCAATACTCTCATAAGACACCTCTCCTCTTTAGTTCTTTCAAATCTTTCTTAAAATCCCCATATATCTCTTTTGGAAGATGTATCTAAATATCGTCGAGTGCTCTATCGATCAATCTCATTAAAGTCAAACGTCTTTGACTCCTCGTACCAATTATTCGACACCACTACCAAAACACAAATGTAATTTAGGGAACTATATATAGTGCACTTTACTTATATTATATAGAGACTAATATGTTTGCATAGTTGGTTTTAATTAGGTGTAAGATAAAAAAGAACGACTTTATTATCTTACTCGCATCAGGAAGTCCATCTTTACGTATCTCCTTTATAGGAGTCAACCAAATAAGCAACTGAGCTAGACATATAGATAAATTTAGGATAAAATAGAAAAAGTAAATGAGGCAATAGGGCTCAGCTCCTTCCGAAAATTCCTTTCTATCAATGAAAGCAAAGCTCACTCCACCCCTTTAAGCAAGAACATGTTTCTATATATACACATACATACTTCATACACAATAAAAACATCTACAACATGATTAACTAATTAATGTATTCTCCAGAACAATATAACCAAAGTGTTAAAGTAATACCAAGGTACAAATATTACCATTGCAATAATAAATTATACCGGTCGATGATTCGATCGCTGCAAGTCTGCCTCTGGAAATATTCCGACAAGTATATAATATACGCTTACAATGGGAACAATCAATAAAATTAAGTGTCATACCCCAAGAATATATATTTGTTCCCCAAAAGCTTCTCAATGAGAAGGTATGCATGATTATATATTTTAGTCGAGATTAGATTTAGCTTCAGTCTTCGATATTGTAGCAAATACAGAACCAATAGTCAAATATGTTAATGTTTTTTAATGACACTACAAAAATTTAATTTACCTTTCTATCTCAAACCATCCATTTAACGCGAATAATTTGTTTCGTTTAACTCATTTAAAATTAAGAGGCAATTACCAATACCACCTTAGAAGGAGGTGATATTGCCTATAAAAGTCATGTCTAATATAAAGAACATAATTAGACAATAATACTCTTAATTAAATATTCCCACCAAACTAAAATTTCCCGCCAAAAAAATTCCGACCAATTTTTCCAGCCAGATTTTTTCCCGCCGAAAAAATTCCGACCAACTTTTCCGGACAAATTTTTTCCCACCAAAGTTTTCCGACCAAATTTTTTTCCCACCAAATTTTAATGTTGTTATTTGGCGGGAAAAATCCCACCAAATTACATTTGGGTTCATGTTGCTATTTGGTGGGATTAAACCCACCAACCTATATATGAAAGTTTATGTATTTTTGGTGGGAAAAATCCCACCAAATCACATAATCATATACATAATCTCTAATATGTTAAATGCTCTCCCCATGAAATAAAAGCATCTCAAATTAAAGAATCAATAAATTCTATAAAAACAAATAACCACAAAAGCAAAACACTATGAACAGACAAAAAACAATCAAACTTTTACAAAAATCCCATATATTTCATTTTCGTTCTTTCAAAAAGCAGGTTTACACCGATATATTTGGCATCTGTTTCGTGGGATCCTTAGTAATTTGAAGAGCTACTGACATGGATCTCAAACTATTAGTAAACTCAGTAAATGATGGTCTTTGTTCAGGGTTGTTTAAGTTCATCTCTCTTTTTCGCATCAGACTCATTCAACTCAGATGTAACACCTTTGCTTTTATTCTTAAAAGATAAAACCCCTTTCAAATACTCTCTAACAGACCCCTTTCAATGTGACCTGAAATCATTCAAGAATTAAGCTCATGGAATTATCTTAGCTTTAGTCATTTAGTCATAGGAAACAAAATAAAATGAAATTGGAAACCTTGGAATATTGGGAATAAGAGTGAACTAAATCATCATTAACAATCACCACTATGGTGTTAGAAAAGCTTACCAGTAATATCTACTGGATCTCTCATATCAGACTCCGCAAGAAATGAAGTTTCTGAGTGAGGCCTATCACTATCTATTTCTAAATAATCCATTAAGTCACCATGTTTTAAACTTTCCGAGCTTTGCAAACGTCTTGTATTTCCGCCACATATTTCTTCACCAAATCAACTTCCAGAGAAGTGATTTAGTCCAGGTTCAATCATTCAGCTCATCAAATAACAAAACAATGTATCAAAAATATAACCATGAATCAAAATCAAACCTCATTAGTGTTATCCTCAATCTCTTCCCAAGGTCTACCATTGCGAGCAGATTCAATTTTCATAATCAGCATATCCCTCTCCACCTAAAAATGTTAAAATGTGTCAGAGGTTGTATTAAGCTCTCAAATTACTCGCACTAAGTCAAATAAATAATACTAACCTGAGCATTAATAGCAAGTTGTATCAAATGCTTGATATTCAGCTATAGCCTCTTGAGAGCTTCTAAAAGTGAGTTATTAGACAAAATTACCCTCTCAGTTATCCCATCAATAAGAATTAAGAACTACCTTAGTGAGTGGTGCACAAATTACACCTTCCTTTTCCTTTGGTGAACCTACTACTAATGCCCAGTATCTCTAATGAGGGGAAACATGTTTAAATATAAGTAAAAGAAATATCCATCACTATAAGGCATTTTAAGTAGACTTACAACTTCACAATGTATAAGGCAAAATATCATATTATACTAATAAACGCAAACATGAAAGACAAAAAGAGAGAACTAGCTATCAATAGCTCATCTTATGCACTACTCAGTTCTTAGAAGCTGTTTGAAGCGTTACCACTGACTCTACACCTTCTTTAGGGTCTGAAGTCTTTTCCTTGAATATATTAGTTATCTGTAATAAAATCAAATCCATATATCGGTTTATATATTTGTAAAACTTGTGTGTTATATTATTCTACATAAACGCACAATTTTTACCTTTTGAACTGTGTGTTTGAAGCAAGCTTTGTGTTCAGCCATTGGAGTATTAATAAGAGAATTGAAATAATCCTTAACGTCCTCCATATAGGTTTCATTCTCCTTATCTATATTCTTCCATCTGCACGGAGTTTCAGATGGAGATGGTGCAACTTCGACTGGGGTAGTTTCGTCAGCCTTCACAATTTCGGGAGCAGCTTCTGCTTGAGTACTCTAAAAGATCCACATTGATACTAAACCCTGAAATATATTAGAAGATCTAATTTTATTACACAAAATTGATGAATAACGATTTATTAAGAGTTTCAATTTCTTCAAGAGCCAATTGTTGATTGATGCCTATTAAAAAACTTATTTAGAAAAAGGTGCCTAGGAAAAAATATTTATTGAAAACAGCCCCATCCCAAAATTACCCTTATAATTAACAATTAAAAAATAAGAAAAAAACTAATAATCACACGCGCGCGTCCGTGAATTTTTTTTAAAATCGTCATAACTAATTAAAAAAAAAATCAAAAAAATAAAAAAAAATTATATTTGGATAAATCGAATTAATATTTACGTCTATGATTTTTTTCGGAATTTTCTGAATTTTTTGATTTTTTTGATTTTTTTTAATTTTTTTTTTCGCAGACACGAAATTACATGTTTTAAACATGGAATTTCATGTTTATTTCACGGTTTAAAACATGGAATTCCATGTTTAAAACATGGAATTCCATGTTTAAAACATGAAAATCCGTGTCTGCGAAAAAAAAAATCAAAAAAATTCAAAAAAATCAAAAAATTCAAAAAAAATCAAAAAAATTCATAGACGTAAATATTAATTTGCTTTATTCAAAAATAATTTTTTTTTAATTTTTTGATTTTTTTTGAATTAGTTATGACGATTTTAAAAAAAAAATCACGGACGCGCGCGTGCGATGGAATTAGTAGTAGTAGGTGGTGGTGGTGGTGGTGGTTGTTGTGGTGGAGGTGGTGATGGTTGTGGTGGATGTAGTAGTGGTTACATACATGGTGGTTGTGGTGGATGTAGTAGTGGTTACATACATGGTGGTTGTGGTGGTGGTTGTGGTGGTTGTGGTGGTTGTGGTGGTGGTGGTGGAGGAGGAGGAAAAAGAAGTACCCTATTATTTGTTTAATATTTAAAAATTAATATTGTATTAAAATAAAATAATATATTTAATAATAAGGGTAGTAAAGGTATAGAAAATATAAAGGGGATGTTTTCTATAAATAATTACTTCATTAGGCATTTTTTTATAAATAAGAGTATTGAAGGCATAAAAAAACAATTAGATAGTTTAATGGGGATGTTTTCAACAATAACCCCAATGGATATATACTGAGTATGGTCGCTTCGTTTTAGTTTTTGGCCAATATCGAAACCGAATCGAATCGAATAGTTTAATTTTTTATAATTTAAAAACCAAACAAGACGGTTTGCATTTAGTTTCATATTCAGTTTTTTATTTCAGATAGGTCGTTTCGATTCGATTTTTCGTTCGCTTTCAATGTAAATGTTTGGCCCAATAATTTTAGTCAACCTTTTTTTGAAATATATTCTCCAACCGCGGCTAAAATTCTAATATACTTCGGCTACTATTATATTCACGGTGGACTATTAATGTATCAATTAAATAAAACCTAAAATTCCAATTCAGATGTTTGGCCCGATAATTTTGGATTATGTTTTGATTATTTTTGTTTTAATTTTGTGTATATTTAGGTTTGGTGATTAGAAATTACCAATTTTTTTCTTTCCAATTAATGAGTTTTGTTTATTAAATAAGAAAATCGATTTTTTAATAAAAAAACGCGCACATGACCAACACATGGCCGACTAACGGCGATTTTTTACGGATACGTTAACTAGGGGTAACGAGTCACGAAAATTTAGTATAGGAGGTAAGTAGTCAATCGGCTCATAGTATAAGAAGTAACGGTTGTATTTACTCATTTTTATTTCAAGCATGAACTAGCCTATTATTTAGTTTGGAATTTATTAATTTTGAACCTTATTTATGTATATTAGTGATTATTTATGATTGTTGAGATTTATAGGTTAAATAAATTTGATGTTTTTCCATTGATTATAATTTTCATGTGATTTAAATTTCTTTTTAAAGACCATATAAATTTTATTCCTTATATTATGAATTACACCTGGAGGGGAGATTGATAGGTGCACCTAGTTGATAAACGTAATATTTGTCTTAGGAATCGGAAGACCGGAATAGTCTACATAATCAATTATTAGGATTTTAATCTTAATCCTTCCATAAATAGTATGATCACTCGTAAGAGATTTCTATATTTAGAAGGCAACCCTTGATTACCTGGAAGGGACTTAGGTGGAATTTAGAATCCTGTGTAACAGAAAGATTACCTATTTGTCTATTGATCAAGTAATCGTAATACTCGTTGATTTGGTGAGTATCTTTGCTATTGAAAATCCATTAATTTAATTTATTTTTCATATTTCTTTTAATTCAAGATAGCTTCTTTGCTTTAGTTTAGTCATAAAAATCCAATATATTTATTATTTTATAGTGGCATATTGGATATCCTAATTCTTATTTGGGCGTATTATTTTAACCTTATAATCCGTGTGGAGACGAGTATTTAATACGTTTCTTATTTGATGACACGTACACTTACGAAATGTACCTCTTGAGTGTCGGTTTATATCATATTTTGGAAGCTACCGTTGATTAATATGTTTGTAATCAATTCATATTGTTCAGGAATGTTTAAGAGTGGTTCCATTAATCATACTGAAAAACATTTCAATTTATTTTTATGTGAGTTGGATAAAATATAGACAAAAAACTTACTTGGGATACAAAAATTTTTCCCGTAGTCCCGAGGATAATCTGTCACTACATAAAATGACGTGTTCAATAAGAGGAAAATACTTCCTAAGGCCAAAAAAATTCCAACTTTATATTTAAAAGCCTAACTGAATTTTTGTTCTGTTTAAGGCCAAAGTTAGATTTTCTGGTTTGCTTTTTGACAGTTTTACCCTTATTGAGCTGAACCAAATTTGGTCTGGTAATGGGTACAGACCCACGAAGACTGAACGGGCGGTACCCATGACCCTTTACAATCCATGGCTAGTTAAAATCAAATCTGCAGCTATAAATCTAATGGGGGCTGTACCCATATACAACAAAAACTTATCTGGGTCTGTACCTACTACGAACAGAGAAGCACTTAAGCCTTCACGGGTACGGATCCGTGATGTTTTTTTTTGCTTTTTATCAGTTCATTTTTTTTTATTAAGTCATTCATACTGGTCAGTTTTAGCGTCAGGGGTCTGGCCCCAACGGTGTTTATCACAGTTCTTGGGCTGTACCCAAGATGGACAGAAACAAAAAACATGATATCTGCACAATTATTACCATAGGAACAGATTTCAACAACAAATACATATTCACACTCGAATCAATGGGGGTTGTATCTTTCAGTAACAAAAATCATAAAAACCAATCCATTCATTCGATGGATCTGGAAACAAATCAACATAAGGAACAACATAAAAAACGAAATCTATTCACGTTTGTTACCTACGAACAACAAACAAAAATGAACCATGCACACTCAGATTCAAACCCACAACAGTCTCTGCAACCCAGATTCGAACACAAAACCAAAAAAAAGAAAGAAAAAGGGAGCTCTGTGACCAGATTCGAACATAATAATACAACTGCTAAGCCTAAAATAATTATACAACTACATTGGGTCGTACCCTTAACGACTAAAAAATTAACAAACCCATCTTCTTCGTTCACGCTGGGGCTGTACCCTTCACACTCAAAGTGTAGACCGACGGTGCAGGGGGCTGTACCCGTCGATGGTGGTGGTGGATCTGAACGCAGGGGGGCTGTACCTTCGATGGTCTGGTGGATCTGAACGCAGTGGGGCTGTACCTTCGATGGTGGTGGTGGATCTGAACGCAGGGGGCTGTACCTTCGATGGTGGTGGAGCTTCTAACCATCACAAACCAGAAAGAGCTCAGAGCGCCTCCTTGCTTCGAGCCATCACGAATTTGGTGGGGTGGGGTTTGGTGGTGCGGATCTCGGCTTCATTGAACGGGGTGGGGTTTGGTGGTGCAGATCTCGGCTTCACGGCGACGGCTTCATCGAGCTTCTCTGGTGCGGATTTCTTTGCTGCAGCTCCAAGATGAAGGTGATGATAGTGGTGTTGCTGTGATGAAGCTCTGAAAGGGGGGGTGGGCTCAGATCTGCGGATCAATATTGGTGCTGGTGTTTCTGTGATGATGGATCATTGTTGGTGTTGGTGCAGCAGTGGCGGTTGGTGGAGCTGCAGCAGTGGCGGTTGGTGGAGCTGCAGCAGCGGCAGTGGTGTTGGGGGTCAGTAGGCATTGTTATGTTGGTGGTGGGTGGTGGGTGGCGGTGGTTACAGAGAGAGAATAGAGAGGATAGAGAGAGAATGGAGGGGATAGATAATGGTTTGGGGGGAATCGTGTTCTTAATGGGAACAGATTTTAGGTTTTCAGATTTTCAATGGTGAACAATGGGTTGGGAGGGTAGTTTAGGCATCTTTGGCTATTAGTTGGTTTCTAATTGGGTTAGTTTGTATAGGCTTTTTATTATAATGTGGTTATGGCCTTAGGCCTTTGGAAATAAATAGCCCGTTCAATAATGGAGGAGAAGCCCAAAAAAACTGTTGCCGTTGATAGGGGAAAATTCAGGATTTTATTTTAAGAAGAGCTATAATTTAAAACGATCAATGCGGTTTGGGTCATCATCTTGGAAAAAATTTAGGGTTAGTTTCTAGCATGGGGAAGGGAGCTAAAGTGTAATATCTAATAATTAGATTAAGGAGTGCAAATATTTAGGTTGGAGAAAGCTAATATTTTGGTCGAAGGTGAGTAATTAAATTTGTTTTAATGTTTTTCCCTTATAAATTTTTTCTTTGACAAATTTGCACAGAGCTTTTGGGCCGAGGTGGGCTTGCTCAACCCATATCCCCCCATAACATTGTTGGTGAGTAACATGCGAACCAAGCGTCATGGCGGAGATAACACACATGTTGGTGGTGCGTTGGAGAGGATTATGTTGTGTCTAGTTGATGATGCGTCGTACGAAGGGTAAAATACAATACACAAGAATGGTTAAATGAGGTAGAATTGAGAGTGAAAACAAATTGCCAAAACCTTTAAGAGAACTTAGGGAAATAATGTAATTTAGTAAAACTAAAATTAAACCTCTATAATTGAATAACCTCGACAAATGAATAATCTTCTCCGGCCCCGAGTTGGGCTAAGGGGCTAAATGAATAACCTCGCTAAATGGATTAATGAATAATCTTTTTGAAATTCTAAAAGACCCTATGTAAATATAAATGAATAATCATCACAAAAAATATATTTGTGGCAGCAACTGCAGCAGTGAATCAAGCAATATGGCTTAGAAAAATTCTGAGTGACCTACATCTTGAACAAGAAGAAAGTATTTGTTGATAATCAAGCAGAAATTGCCATCTCTCATAATCCAGTGTTTCATGGAAAAACAAAACATTTCAATATCAAGTTGTTTTTTCTGAGAGAAGTTCAAAAGAGCGGAGCTGTCAATCTTCTCTATGTCAGAACAGAAGATCAAGTTGCTGATATCTTCACCAAGCCTTTACCAACTAGCAAATTTGAGTTCTTACGACAAAAACTTGGGATTTTCAGCTCCTAATCCAAGGAGGAGTGTTAAATATTTGTATTAGTAGTGCAAATATATATAATGTATTTATTAGGTTGTGGATAAGATCAAACCGTTGCTAGCCGTTATTAGCAGTTATTAGCAGTTGTGTAATAGGAACCCTATATATGTATGTATTCTATCCGTGTAAAATTTAATAAAAAGTTTCATTTCAATCTCTTATCATCTGGTTTGAATTCTTCTCTTTCTCATAAACAAATTTTTGCTTTCAATCAATTAATGTGTGTATTCACAAACACTAACAATTGGTTTTTTCACAAAAAATCATTTCATCCTTGATTTTTCCTAACATAAACAAAATTTCAGAAGTATTCTATTCGTATTGTAAAAAGTAGTTCTGTAAGGTGAATACTGCTTGATATGCTTCTTTTGACGACACATTTGGTGTGACGCTACTATCATCTGGTTCTGGATCATTCTCATCATTCAGTACAGATTCAATAATTTCATCGTTGGCAGACAATTCCATAACGACATCATTCTCGTTAGGATAGTTTAAAATATGTTCGACGTCCATCACATTTCCATAGTGTAACTTAGAGATGACATTCGTTAATCCTTTAATATCTTCTTCTAATTTATATTTATATTTATATAAAATCTCTTGAACTGAAATTATTACCTTGTAGGTACATTTGTACATTACAATATGTAAAGTGATTATTTATACGAGAATATAAAAATGTGCAAAAATACTATTTAAATAAACAAAAATTCATTTATCAATAAATAAATAATATATTCATTTATCAATCAATAAATAATCTCGCTAAACAAGTAATTTTATCTTGGTCCCAAGAGTATTCATTTTTAATAGTTTAACTGTATCTAAATTTTAATAAGGGGTAAAATCGAGAAGACACTTCGTCAAGGGGTTTCTAAGAAATTAACATACAATCGTATGTGTAAACATTTTCAATGTCCTGTCCAAAAAAAATTAAAACAATTTATATATTTGCTTACGTTTTATCCTTATATATAGTTTTTCTATTAATTTATTTGCCAATTAAGTTCTACAACCCAACTATCCACCCCCAACAGGTCCAGCGCATGGGTTTTCTCCCAGTAGGTCCAGACGTTTTCATGATATACCATCGATACCCTTATTCATGATCAAATCATATCAAAGCTTTCCATGATTCTCGCTGTTAACTAAATCCCTATTATTAGCTGATATATTAAATCCCTTAATTATCACAGTTTATTATGGTAATTTTTTTAATGCTTTAACAACTCCATTCTAGCACACACCCCATGGATTCTGGCTCAGATTCCGACGGCTCTCACATTTCCTCCACCCCTCCCCGGCATTCCCCACCACCACAACCTCCACGCCCACAGCTGCCGCCAAAGCCTCTATCTCACCACTCCACCACCAAATCGAGTATCAAAATTCCCACCGCCACCAAGTCGACCACCAGGACCACCACCATTACTTCTTCTCGAGTCATTCTACGACCAAAACGCACAAAACCATCCTCGAAACCCAATCCAAACGAAGCCTAACCCGAAGCCCATCAACAACTTCCACCGGAAAGCCCAATACCACCGAACTTCACCAATCTACCTTTTCAAATCCGTCACCAAACACCATAAAAAATAAAAGGAGATAACATCAACACCACCCTCCCTTTAGGCCAACACTTGATGTCAATTTGTATGTAGGTGGTGGTTTGGTTGATATGTATGCGAAACTGGGGAATAATCATGATGCTAGGAAGATGTTTGGTGAAATGCCACACTGTATGTCATACAGACATGTAACCCGTCAAAATACCCTACTGACCCACTATTATTACTCTGACACACCATCGCAACCTGAATAGTTTTTACAAACACACACCATCACATTAGTCAACCAACCGACTGCTTTTGCTCACATACACCACCATGTACGAAAGTTATTTTACTGTGTTATTTTTGTATTTTTGCAGGTTTGCAGAGGTGGGGTGTTTCTTTTGTAGGGTTCGATTGGTTTGGATGAAATAAGACCATGGAAGTGCTCAAGGTATGAATCTTTTAATCCAAAACCAAGCTTTATGTCATACATGCATGTAATCCGTCCAAATACCCTACTAACCCACTATTATTACCTTGACACACCATCGCAAGCTGAATAGTTTTTACAAACACACACCATCACATTAGTCAACCAACCCACTTCTTTTGCTCACATACGAAAGTTATTTTACTATGTTATTTTTGCATTTTTGCAGGTTTGCAGAGGTGGGGTGTTTCTTTGGTAGGGTTCGATTGGTTTGGATGAAAGAAGACAATGGATTGTTAATTTAATTTTCTGAATTTTTGTTTTGGTTCTTTATTTTTTTATTTAATATTATTTGACTTGTTGATTGTTTTGGATGAAAGAAGAAGATTGATTGTTAATTGATTTTCTGGATTTTTATTTTTGTTCTTTGTTTTTTTATTTGATATTATTTGACTTTGTTGCATAGAATTAGGCAATTTGGTTATAGTAACTCAACAAACATTAATTGGTAAAAAAGAGGAATCCAAACTTTCTGGGTAGGTTGGACTTGATAGGCAACTGACAATAGTCTGTGAACTCTCTCAGTCAATCATCTTTTTTTATATATGTCAGAACCATTTTTGAACTCAAAGTCATTTTGACTAGTCTAATTACTAGACCAATTGTCGATCAACTTATATACCTTTTATATAACACCTAATGTAATATTAAATAAAATTAATTTAAAAATAAAATTATTATGATTAATGTTTAAAACTTCTATACTTCAATAATATATTATTTTTTAATAAGTTTTTTTTCAAAATAATCTAATAAATAAATACTTCATTATAAAAAAATTCTGATAATTTGCTTTATCAAAAAAATTCTCGCTAAACAAAATATTTATAGAAAACTTCATATCTATCTTTCTATACCAAAACTATCTTTATTTTAAGAGATCTTTATCCATAAATTCCGATTGAAAAATTTATCTGCTAAAACGTCTTCTAATAAAATAATTTATTAAATACATCCCTCGACAAAAATACTCTTATATAATCATTTTAATTATTCTATTATTTATCATTTAAATTTAACTGTCCTATTACAACTTTCCAACACTTTACCCCACCACCCCCACCCACCACCCCCACAACAACCCCCACCACCCCAATACCCCAACCACCACAACCTCAACCACCACCACAAGCACAACCACAACCACTTACTACTACTAATTGCATCACATGTGCGCCTTCGTGATTGTGTTTTAAAATCGTAATAACTAATTCTAAAAAAATCAGAAAAAAAATTACATTTTTGGATATAGCAAATAAATATATACGTCTATGATTTTTTTTTCGAAAAAACAAAATTCAGTGTTCGAAAACATGAAATTCACTGTTTAAAACATGAAATTCACTGTTTGAAACAATGAATTTCGTGTCTACGAAATAAAAATATAAAAAATCTTAAAACTAAAAAAAATTATAAACGTAGATATTAATTGCTTTATCCAAAAATGCTAATTTTTTATTTTTCTAATTTTCTAGAATTAGTTATAACAATTTTAAAATAAAATTCACAGGCGCGCGCGTGTGATCAAATTAGTAGTAAGTGGTGATGGTGGTGGAGGTAGTGGTTGTTGTGGTTGTGGTTGTGGTTGTAGTGGTGGTGGTACTAGTAGGATGGTGGTGGTGGTGGGGTGGTGGTGGTTGTGGATGTGGTAGGTGGCGGTGATGGAGTAGTCGTGAAGTGTCCTATTATTTATTTAATATTAAAAAAATATTGTATTAAAAATAAAATAATATATTTAATAACAAGGATAGTAAAGGTATAAAAAATAAAGTGGGGGTTTTTAATAAATAATTATTTTATTAGATATTTATTAATAAAATAAATTAAGAGCCAATTAGAGAGAAATGCCTATTAGAAAAAATATTTAAAAAAAGGTGCCCCTAATAAGACATTTTATAGAAAACAGCCCCACCCCAAAATACCCTTACAAATGATAATTAAAAAAAAAAAGTTAGATATTTTAACAGCTATTATTATTGTATAAAAGAAAAGAAAACAAAACAAAACAATTATACACACACGGCACACAAACACACACACCACACACGAAACGTCTTTGAGAGCAGGAGAAGAATCGGCGGCGAACATCGGCGAATGGCGGCGAATGGCGGCGACGGTGAACAAGAAAGAGATACTATACTCCGGCGAGCAAACTAGGAAGCAACATCTATCGATCAAACTAAAGATTAGACTCCAAAATCCAAAAGAAACCCATAAGTAAGTAAAATATAATCCTATTTTTATGTTAATTTTGAGGTTTTCGAAAGTGTTTTTTGGATTAGAAACTGTTTTTGTGTGATTCATGTTGATTTTGTTTGATTTCTTACACATTTCTTGGATTTCTAGGGTTTAAAATAGGATTATTTGATGAATGTGTTCAATTTACTGTGATCAACATGAACGAAAGATGGATTAGAGTCATAAAATGTGAATAATGTGTTAAACAGGGACCTAAAATGCAATTACTGCATAATGCAGAATTCTGCACAATGTTTTTCGTAACTGTATTAAACATGGAATTCCATGTTTAATACAGTTATTAAATCATGAAATTACATGTTTTGAAAACTGTATTATAGACATCATGTGTAGTTTAGGGACTTTATAGTGTAATTACTGCATATGGAATTCTGCAGAATGTTTTTAGTAACTGTATTAAACATGGAATTCCATGTTTAATATAGTTATCAAATCATTAAATTACATGTGTTGATAACTGTATTATAGATAGAATGTGTAGTTTAGGGACCTTATAGTGTAATTACTGCATAATATAGAATTCTGCAGAATGTTGTTAGTAACTGTATTAAACATGGAATTCCATGTTTAATACATTTATCAAAACATGAAATTACATGTTTTGAAAACTGTATTATATACATCATGTGTAGTTTAGGGACCTTATAGTGTAATTACTGCATATGGAATTCTGCAGAATGTTTTTAGTAACTGTATTAAACATGGAATTCCATGTCTAATACAGTTATCAAATCATTAAATTACATGTGTTGATAACTGTCTTATAGATAAAATGTGTAGTTTAGGGACCTTATAGTGTAATTACTGCATAATATAGAATTCTGCAGAATGTTGTTAGTAACTGTATTAAACATGGAATTCCATGTTTAATACATTTATCAAAACATGAAATTCCATGTTTTGATAATTGTATTAAACATGAAATTTCATGTTTTGATAACTGTATTAAACATGGAATTAACTCAATTCAGGCTACTAATATGTTTTCTTGTGCTTGGAGTTTGTGTAAAAACAGGTGAAAATGACACCAAGAAGAAAAGTTATCAAGTCAAGATTACTAATTTGTTTCTTGTGGTTGGAGTTTGTGTAAATACAAGTAAAAATGCCTCCAGGAAGAAGATTTACTGATGAACAAGAAGATGATAAGATACAAGCAGTGAAAAGGAAGAACTACTAGCTTTTCTAAGTGATGAGCAGCCCCTTAGTGGATTATATTCATTGAAGAGTGTATATGCAGTTCAACAAAAACAAATATCAAAGAATCAGTTATCTAAAAGAATATTGATGAATGTGTTGACGTTTTTATTATTATATTGAAAAGAGTATTTCGTATTTAATTGTACTTATTTTGGAATGTTTTAGAATGTAATGTTTAAAATGACTTGTTAATTTATTAAGTATTGTGAAGGATTTGATTAGAAATGGAAATTGATTAGTATTTCATATTGTGAAGGATTTGATTAGAACAGTTCTGATACCAACAAAAAATTCAAAAAAGCAGGCAAAATCCGCAACACATTAAAATGACATGTAAATTCCATGTTTGAAAACATGAAATTCCATGTTTGAAACATGGAATTCCATGTTTGGAACATGAAATTCCATGTTTGGAACATGAAAATTTACTAACCTGCACACTAACAAGTTAAGCTACTCGAATCGAAACCTATACAGAAAGATAATAATTATAAAGGAATGAACCACAACACAATATAAAAACAAAAAGGATCCAAAACATAACAATAGAAACTGTAAAAATCGTTAAACCAGTGAATATTATACAACTATTACAAGAATATAATGATCATAAAAAATAATCATAGAGCAACTTGACAATTTTTGGCATTGACCGGCATGACTGATTAGTTGACTCAAACGGTTTCTTTTCAGAACCAAATCTTTGTGATTACCAAATGTATGCTACTTGGGATCGTGGAAACACGTAATCGAAAAAAGAATCGAGAGTCGGAAAAGATCAAACGAACGCATATAACGTTGAGAACCGAACTTTACTACAACCATAACCATCTGCAGAAAACAAGTCATGACATAAGTACTAGAATACAATAACACAAACAAAGTAAGAAGTAGAAAAGGGTAAAAATTTGTGCAGTCGCAAAATTCCATGTTTTAAACATGGAATTCCATGTTTCATACAGTTTCATACTGTTTTAAACATGGAATTCCATGTTTAAAACATGGAATTCTGCGACTGCACAAACCTCTTTACAGAATTAAAGCTCAAACACACACTCTACTCCGATTAAAACAGTTTAAACACAGAATTTAGCAATGTAGAAGCAAAATATGAACAAAATGAAGAATATAACACATAATTTACAGAAAATAAGGCAAAATATGAAGAAATGAAGAATGTAAACACATTATCATAACAAAAAGAGCTTAAACACAAAATTTTGCAAATATCAAAGCAAAATATGAACAAAACTAAGAATATAAACACAAAATCATAACAAAACAAGCAATTAGAAGAGAAAAACCTTCAAAATAGTAGAATTGCTTCAAGTTGCAAAGTAGGATGAAAATGTGAATTAGCAAAATTCCATGTGTTAAACATGGAATTCCATGTTTCATACAGCTTCATACTGTATAAAACATGGAATTCCATGTTTAAAACATGGAATTCTGCGTCTGCACAAATCTCTTCACAAAATTACAACTCAAACACACAATCTACTGCAATTAAAACAGTTTAAACATAGAATTTAGCAATGTAGAATCAAAATGTGAACAAAAGGAAGAATATAACATAGAATTTACAGAAAAGGAGGCAAAATATGAAGAAATGAAGAATATAAACACATTATCATAACAAAAAGAGCTTAAACACAAAAATTTGCTAATATCAAAGCAAAATATGAACAAAACTAAGAATATAAACACAAAATCAAAACAAAACAAGCAATTAGAAGAGAAAGCTTGAAAACTGCAGAATTGCTACAAGTTGTAAATTAGCATGAAAATGTGAATGAAAATGCTTTAAAAATAGAGAATACATACACATGTATATGTATATATAGAAACTAAAACCTGCAAATCAGCAAAACAACAAAACGAAACCAAAAATTCAAAAAAAAAAAGAGGAAAAAACAGAGCCGAGAGAGATAGAGAGCATGAGAGGAAAAGGAGATGTTAGTTTACCATTAGAGAAGGAGAAAAAAAACGAGTAATCTTAGTAGCTTAGCAATGGAGATGCGTGAGCTTCTTAGCTTATCAATGGAGAAGTAGAATTGGAGATGCAGAATCGGTTAGAGGAGAGAGAAATAGATAGAGAGAATCTGGGTGTGAGTGTGTGATAATAATTGAGGAATTAATTACCTAGTTTATAATAAGTAGTATTTATATTGGGTAAAAAGGGAAAAGAAATAATTAAGGGGAGTTTTTCTCTAATTACTTAATTAAGAAGGCATTTATCTCTAAATAAAAAAGTTAGAGGCTTAAAAAAATTAGTAGCCTCATTAAGGAGACATTTTTCTCCAATTACCCCATAAATTAATAAGGGTTACATTTAACAATTAACTATTTTTATTAGATTTGTTTAGCAAATACCTTTTATTTTAACTATTATATTTTACGTTTTATATAATACTTATTTACTTTGTAATATTAAAGTAAAAATAGTCCACCTATCTCCTTTGCGACCACTAACTCCGGTCATTACCATCGCTCTATCACACACTTATTTTTTATTTTCTTAATAAAATTTTAACCACCACCACCGAACACCGCCACAGCCATCACCACCACCGACCTTTTTCCGTTTAAATAAGTACAGGCATCACCAACGACCGCCGCTGCAGTCACCACCACAATCACCTCCGACCAATTTTATTTTTTTAATCTTTTTTTTTTGTTAAACATTTCGACCACAACTGCAGCCACCACAACCACCGCCTCCACCACCACCACACCCGACCATTGTTGTCACAACCATGTACTTCAAGATTTTTTTTGACAAACTATTATTTTGCAGACATGAAATTTATTGTTATAAACTAGAAATTTATTCTTAGAAATATCAAAATTGTTCTGCATACAGGAATTTTATTGTTTAAAAAAATTATTTTATTATTTGAAACAAGAATTTCATTATTAAAAACAAAAAAATTATCTGTTTCGAACAATAGATTTCTTGGTTAGAACAATAAATTATTTGTTCCAAACGATAAATTTTATTTTCTGATCGGAGAAAAAAATTGGAGAGTTTGTTGACGGTGGCAGGAGTGTCCAGTGTGATGCCGGTTATAAAAAAAATAGTCGGAGATGGTGGTAGCTGCAACGGTGGTGTCAGAATTTTTTATAAATAAAAACTGCCCGGAGGTGTTGATGGGGTGGTTGTAACGGTGGTCGTGGTGTCCGAAATTGTAAAAAAAAATGTTTTTATTCAACGATATTGATATAAATAGAAATAGTTCAAAAATATTTAATTCACCTCGCCCCAAAACTCTTTTCACCCTAATTTTAAATTGTTAAAGTAGGACACAGAACATAACATTATCCCTATATATTTTCAAACACTGTGTACTAGTACAAGACAAATGAGTAGACCAAGTACATGTTTGTTCTTACAATTCCCAACGTCATAAAAAATCTTTCCGGCTTTCGATAAGCTCTTACGGGTATTAAACCGACCTGTAAAGAACCATTTTGTGAAGAAAAGTCCGCTCTCTATTTATCAGTTCTTACCAAGTCTTTTTCCAATTATTTTTAATCCTAACTGATTCTTGTTCGAGTTCACGTATCCATAATCGTTTGTTTTCTCTTAAAATGGAGAGTGCTATTATAGAAGAAAGTTTGTTATTGAAAGAAGAGAAGAATTCAAGATGGTGGGTTATAATTTTAGAGATAAAAAAGCTCGGTTATTTAGCAGGACCTATGGTGGCTGTAACTTTATCACAGTTTTTATTACAAGTTATATCTACCATGATGGTTGGTCACTTGGGTGAACTTGCACTCTCTAGCACTGCCATTGCTGTTTCTATTGCAGGTGTCACTGGTTTTAGCTTTCTTGTAAGTTCTCTTTCCTTTAATGATTTTAGATATGTGTGTAATGGATTAGATATTATCTCTATCATTTCCAAGTGTGCTATGAAGAAATCTTATAACAATTGAGATGAAAAGTTCTATTGAAAATATTAATTAACAACTGTTTGAAGAAATTACAAGGTAAATGACCAAAATAAATGACAAGAAAAGTATTGACTAAGGCAAAAAAATAAAATAAAAATAACATTGAGTCTTGTGTTTCCTTTTACTTTATTTTATAGTTACTTGTCATGTGAGTTGTTAATTGTTATGCTTGTTTCAAACTTATAATATAATATTCTACTTCTGAGGGCCAAATTTTTGTTTATATATTTGGTATTGACCTTATTAATTTTCTTACTCAAAATCTTAGTACTGACACAAAAAAAAAAAAAAATCATGTGTTTTGATAACATTTAGCTATGTATATTTTTTTATTTTAACAATCTATATATATGCCTTATAAATTGAACAGTTAGGAATGGCTTCTGCTTTGGAAACTCTGTGTGGGCAGGCTTATGGTGCTCAACAATATCAAAGACTTGGAACACAAACATATACGGCTATTTTCTCTCTCATAATAGTTTGCATACCTATATCAATTGTATGGATATTTTTAGGAAGAATATTAGTTGTTATTGGTCAAGATCCTCTTATTTCAAGTGAAGCTGGAAAATTCATAACATACCTTATCCCGGCTCTTTTTGCTTACGCAACTCTTCAACCACTTATTCGTTACTTTCAGATGCAAACTATGATTTTTCCTATGCTTATGAGCTCCTTTTGCACTATTTGTTTCCATATACCTGTTTGTTGGGCTCTGGTGTTTAAATCTGGGTTGTATAATATTGGAGCTGCAATAGCTATTGGTTTATCGATGTGGTTAAATGTTATTATTCTTGGATTGTATATGAAATTCTCTCCGGGTTGTGAGAAAACTCGAGCTCCTGTTTCAATGGAGATTTTTTGTGGGATTAAAGAGTTTTTTCAATTTGCGGTTCCTTCTGCTGTTATGATATGGTACTCTCCCTACCCCCCCCCCCCCCCCCCCCCCCCTCTCCTTCTCACACCTCTCACATATATAATTTTTTTTTGTAGTCTCGAGTGGTGGTCATTTGAGCTACTTATCTTATTATCTGGAGTTCTACCTAATCCACAGCTCGAAACTTCAGTGTTATCTGTATGGTATGTGTTGTATCAGCCTCATGAGGGGCATTTAAGGAATTATTGATGATTTTAGTATTTTGTAGTATTATGAAAAATAGTCCCAAAAGGCCTTCATCGTTTGCGGGTTTTTCTGTACATGGTCTGATCTTTCCTGAATGAGCTTTCACGTTCATATGCGTTTACTTTTCGTTCATTTTTTTTGATGGAATTAGCACGTGTATGGAATCCTTATGTTTTTATAAAGGTATTTAAAAATACACGTGCCTTGAACGTGTAAATTCCGTCCATATGTACCAACACATTTTAAAAAGATAGGATCCTGAAAATTCCTTTTGGAAGATTAGCCTATGTTCAGGAAAACACTAGGAAAAATGAGGGAACTTTGGGGATATTTTCCCAGAGTATTACTTATTAAATTGTTATGTGTTAACAGCCTCAACACTGTCTCTACACTTTATGCGATACCATATGGAATTTCTGCAGCTCTAAGGTAAGGGAGGATCGTTTAGTGCTCGTGCTTATTATATTTTGTTGTAACACTTCTAATTAATATTTTTTTTTTTTTCATATAGCACTAGAGTTTCAAACGAGTTAGGAGCTGGAAACTCACAACAGGCTCGAATATCAGTAATAGCAGGGATGATTATTGCAGTTACAGAGACAATAATAGTAGCCATATCACTCTTTTCTAGTAGACATGTTTTTGGCTATGTTTATAGTAATGAAGTCGAAGTTGTTGATTATGTTACTGCCATGACTCCTTTGCTTTGTGTATCTGTTGTAATTGATAGTCTACAAGGGACTCTTTCAGGTATATATATCACTCTCTCTCTATATATATATTGACCATAAAGGCGGATCCTAATGGATAAAAACCTCATAAAATAAATAAAAACTCTATCAAAATTTACATTTATCAATACCCATTTTGACCTTTTAGAGACATTAAAAATAATTTTGATCTTTCTTTCTATCATTATTTCTTCATATATATATATATATATATATAAGATGATGAAACTTAGATTTTGTTTGATAGCTTTTCTTGGAAAACTTAAGAGTGAGAAGTCCATGTGAGTGCGGAGATCCATGAATTTTTATCATATAAGTGGTGTTTAATAACATTTCTTTTTCATGGAATTTATTTATACAATTAAAACTTGCATAAAAGCGAAAGCATATGTTCCACGTTTTTTCACGTGTGAACTTTGATTGTTGTTTCCATGAAATGTAATCATCGCAATATTTATTTTCCATAGAAATATTTCTTGGTACAAAATCCCATGGAATTTAATTATTTTTCGATTATTTTCAGTGAAATTAAACACACCCTTATTTATTTTGTTAGGTGTTGCAAGGGGATGTGGGTGGCAGCATATAGGAGCTTATGTTAACCTTGCGGCGTATTATCTCTGGGGAATTCCTATAGCTGCTACATTGGGCTTTTTTCTGAAAATGAGAGGAAGAGGTCTCTGGATAGGGATCTTATCCGGTGGTACATTACAAACAGTCCTTCTATCAATTATCACATGCTGCACAAATTGGGAAAAACAGGTTTGACTTTTGATCAGTAATCTAAAACTTTATTGCTTAATCATTTGAATTATTTTCTTGTTAAGAAACTAATTATGCATAAATAATTATTGGCGCAGGCGAGCAAGACTAGGGAGCGATTAGTTGAGGAGAAGGCTCAGACTATATTAGTATTGACCTGAACGGAGATAGAAGACTGGTGTGACCAACATGAGATAATTAATACACAATTTTGTTTGTTTGTTTGTACTAATTGTCAATTGAGAAAGAAGAAATAGAAAAGAAAGTACTCACAAATTGTTGTATAATTTGACAACTAGAAAATGGTGTCCACAGTTTTTTATCCACACAGTTCTGGCAATTTAATCTTTTACTGGTAAATCTTTTAAATGCATATATGGTGGGAAGTCACAAAGTTAATACTGTCATACCGTGCTTTCTTTATCTTCTCATCTGCTAAACTAATCTTGGAATCTGCTCCAAACCTTTCGAATTCAGCCTTCTTCTTTGATTTCTCATCAGCCGGTGCAGACTACACCGGCCCAAACTAGAGGAAACCAAAAAAATTATCACATATACATAATCAAACTAGAAACCAAGTCCCCTAATCATATCTAATATATACAATATGTGTACTAATGTTATTCCTAAAGCTATCATGATTATAGGAAAAATGCATGTTCACAGTTTAAGAAAAAAACTACAAAAAATAATAGGACTCAAAAAATATTGATTTGATATCTCATATTTATATAAAGTAATGGAAAATTATAAATAATTTCATAAAACAGTCATATTGAATAACAAAATATCTTGTAAGTGGTGTTGGGAAAGGTCACTAATAAACGCAGCGGAAATAGATTGGATCTCGTTTTCCCCCACTTGTGTGATATGAATAGGCAAGAAAAGAAAGTAAACGACACAAAGATTTACGTGGAAAACCCTCAAAAGAGAAGGTAAAAACCACGGGTGGACCAAGGGTCTAAATACTCCACTATAACAATATATAATAATGGCAAGAGGTTCTCTCTAGACAACACTAGAGAATTACCGAATACATCAACTAATGGAATACACAAAACCAGAACAAACTCACCAGGCCTGAAATGAGGCTATAACTTTAGTTTGAACCGTTAGAACAACAATCCCACCGTTGGATCTGAACGTCAAGATGTTAGGAACATCTTGTCAAAATTTCGTCTCAATCGGGCGTGATTTGACCATCCAACCGAGCCTCTTAAGATTCTGTCGCAGAAGGATTTAGCGGAATTCCTCTACGGATTTCTATCTTTTGTGCTCTCTAAACTCACTCTCTAAGTGTTTCACTCTTGCTCTTTCTTGCTGAAAATGATAGAAAATGGACCTCCTTATATAGGACTCAAGAGAGGAGAGAGAGAGGCCTTTCAAGACATGAGTTAATGACTTGAAGATACCAAAGCAATTAGTGTATTTCCAATACACTCTTTCATAGTTTCTAAGGTTTGACTTCATTGTTCCAATGAGCTTTCCACATACCATTGTGTGAGTTGTCCTCCAATGAAGAGAAAGTAACCCAACAAGTGGAAATGATATTGAATTTTGCTAGCTTTATTGGAGACGTCGCTGAAAATAAAGTGACGATGGATACATTGTTATTTTTATTTATTCATTTATTTTAGACCATCTCCCACAATGGTGACAAATCAATATTTACTACAAAATAATTCAAAAAAAATGCAATATAAGACCAAATTGCGCACTCATGAAAAATCATGGGATCCACAAACTCACCACCCCTTCCCCATATAAACTATTCTCAGAGGATTTGTATAAAAAATTTACATAAACAACACAACTATAATTCTAAAATATTATAAAAGTAATGAAATTAGGTTAAAAATAATTCAATTTTTTAGAGTCTCAATGTCATTTTTTACCTTACTTTGGGTTCGTCTATTGTTGACGATGTAGCCAAGCCTGTTGATGATGGTGGAGAATGGTCCTGAGTGGCGCCGATATTCTTGTGTAGGAGAGCGGCTTCTTTGTTTTTTCTTTTTGTGTTCGACTTATTTGATAGACTTTTACGCTTATTTGAATATATAAAATTTTCCCTCCTTGGAATTAAGTGTTTGCAATTTTAGAGCTTTTGTACGTTAATTTGTGTATTTTTAGTATAAATTTCTTAAGTACATGGATGCTATGGAGCACCAAAATAAGGAGGAGAAGTGATAATTAAAGTCTTAGATCGAGCGGAGAGGTCAAAAGCAAGAAAGAATCACCCGAATAGTTGACTAACAGAGATGGAAATCTGGATAGCTGTTACTAATAGCCAATTTCAAGGCACATCGCCACTTATTCAGGCCTAGAAATCTAAGAGGGAAAGTTGCGCCTCTGAATTAGCAAGTTTTGAGGACTAGAATCGTGTGATTTAGACGTGAGACGCATAAGTTACGACTGTTTTACTGAAGGGTGTACAACAGTTACGGGATTCTCTAATTTAATATTATCCTTCTTAGCCCAATTTTTAGCCTTTAAGCCTTTCTTTTTCGCCATGATATAAGCCATATCCCTTTAGTTTATTAGGCAATTTTATATGAGCGGCACTTCATACATGATCCTGAGACTTTCTGTCTTGAGCTTGAGTTTTGGGTGGTGGGTTTCATTATTGGGAATTTACATTGGGAGAGAATTTTATGCGCTTATATCTATGCGCAATTGTTGATGATATATTATTTATAACCCTTTACCGGGGTCTTTTGTAAAAAAAATTATAAGAGACATGACAATTGAAAACAAAATGATGGTCAGGGTTATCTTATACAAAAAAAAAATGAAAATAAAAAAATAAAAAATATATATATGAAAAATAAAGTAACCAGAAAAGTGGAATTTTTGGAAATCATCTTTTAGTCCTTATTTGGTAAATCCGGGGACGCTAAATCAGTGCGTCAAATGGGTTGAGTGAGAACATATTTGAGTGTAAACTCAAACTCTTGGGCAGTTTGTTGACGGTAACTGGGGAGAGAGCCAAAAGCTCACTTCAAATTTACCAAATATACATACCATACCGTCCCTAAGCTTATGCAAAACCGTAAAGTACTCGTGATTCCTAGGTACATAGTGAATTTATAATTTAGCTAATAGGGAGAAAGCTAAGTGGAGTGTTTAAAGCGAGTAATGATCAATGAACACCCTATAACCACCATCTTGAGCTAAGTAGTAAGTGTAACTTTCTAGCATTGTGAAATTAATTTTGGATTGATATTATTTGTGTTTGATTTTGCATAATGGGTGTATATGTATATTAATTTCTAGGTCATACTATATGAGATTTATTTTATGTTGTGCTTTGGGTATCATTCACTAGACTCTGCATTTTTGTGTTTCACCTAAGCCCTATGTTTTTATTATACATTGTCAGGACGACAAAGGTTTGAGTTTGGGGTCTAGATGTCTCCCGTTTTGTTCTAATTATATGCCCTTAGAAGACATAATTTTAGGTCAATATTAGACTTGTTTTGATAGACTTTTACTCTAATTTTAATATATTAAATTCTCTCCCCTTGGAATTAGGTATTTGCAATTTTAGAGCTTTTGTACATTAATTAGTGTATTTTTAGTATAAAGTTCTTAGGTACATGGATTCTATGGAGCACCAAGATAAGGAGGAGAAGTGATAATTAAAGTATTAGATCGAGCGGAGAGGTAAAAGCCAAGAAAGAATCACCTGAAGAGTTGACTAAAAGAGATGAAAATCTGGATAGTTCCTACTAATTGCTGATTTCATTTCACATTGGCACTAATTCATGCCTGGAGATCTGAAATAGAAAGTTTCACCTTTGAGTTAGCAAGTTTTGAGGTCTGGAATTCGGTGATTTGGATGTGAGACGCAAAAGTTACGGCTGTGTTACTGAATGGTGTACAACAGTTATGCGATTCTCTAATTTGGACTTAGGATTTTTATCATTTGACTTATTTTTACTAAATAAAAGCCCAATCCGAATTAGGGCACTATAAATAGGCTTTTAGACCTCCTTTTTACATACGCTTCATTATTTTAAAAGTTAAAGTCAGAGCAAAAAGGCAGAAAAGAAAGCTAGAGCTGGAGAATTTCCATTCTTCCAACAATAGCTCAATCCAACGCCTCAATTAGGTTTTTTATTTTATTTTTGTAATTTAGGATAATGACTTCTTTTATTTTATTTTCAGTTTTTAGTTTGAATATGAGCTAATTTCATAAGTACTTGAGAATTGCATTTATGGGTTAAGCCCTAATTTATTTAGTTAATGTTTTTATGAATTTGGGATTGTATGATTTAATCTAAATTGAGTATTTTGTATTGACTATTGTTTTGTGCTTATTTACTATTTCTGATTTAGCTAATTAGAAATAGGTATCAGTAATTAGGCTATTCACTTTATTGGAGAAGTGATCACCTTGACGGGGTTTAATTACGAACCTAGGTAATAGACTCATGGTGTTCATCAATGATTCTGACGGGCTTGATTAACCACTCAGCCAATTGGGTAAAATACTTCAAAATTTGAAAGTAGGTATAATCGCCCTGACGGGGTTTATAATACCGTATGATAGCTCCTAAGTCCAGTCTAACGGGGGTTAGGAGACATTAGAGTCCCGACTAGTACATAAATACCAGTTTAGACCTTAAACGGAAGCATTGATTATATAGTTTAGGTGAATCCCTTGCGAGACTCAAGTACATCTCTTTCATATTTGCGTCCACACTTATTTACTTTCAACATTTCTTTTTCAGTTAATCATTTCAGTATTTTATTTTATTGCATCTTAGTTATTAATTCAAAACCAAACAAATATCTTTACATTTTATTTTTCTGTTTTAGCAATTACGCCTACTATTCTGATTAATACGATAGTCAATAACTATCCGTCCCTGAGAACGAAATTTGTATTATTTACACATTACTTGGAACGACCCGTGCATTTGCGTGTAGTGTCCCTCTCTTTAGGGTTGTGATTTTATCACACACCAGGAGACACCATATATGTTTTTTTAATAGGAAAATATAAGGTTAAATGATTTATAAATAAATAGGAAAAAAAATATTTCCTCATTCGCGAGGACATTGTCCTCGCAGGATACACACATGTCCTCGCGAAAGAAAAGTGATCTTTCGCAAGGACATTTAGGTCACTAAGTTTGAATATTGAAAATTTTAAGACACACTTATTAGCGGCCGGGTTTCCCGCTATGACCATACATTTCTCTTTCGCGATGACACATGTCTTTGCAAAAGATAAATTTTCATTATAAAGACATGAACATTTTTATTTTTTATCACACTCTCCATTTTCTCTTTTTTTCTCGCGATTGAGAGGCAAAATACAGTGTCTTCTAAGGCTATTACGAGCGGCTAACAACAATCAAACAAGGTAATAACCCTCAAATTAACACTAAATAGTTTCAATATCCTTTTTTTATCAAACTTAATATAATTCTGGTTTTTCTGGTTTTTGTGTATTGTTTTCCACCGATTTGCGACGAGTTTTTGGTGGCGATTCTTCCATTCAAAGCGCTGATCAAAAGGTATGTAATAGCTTCATTTCCAAAAAAATCCAATAATTAAAATTCTAATAAATACTTGTAGTAATTCCGAATTTAGTGTTTATTATTTAAATGATTGTGTAATACTAATATAGTGAAAATTGAGTAATTTTTAGTGATTTTTTTAGAACTGTGGAATTCGTGAAAATTATAATATTGTTAATTAAATTGTGTAATTTTTGGAAATATAGTGTTTTTGAGTGATTTAGATATATTAGGTGATTTAGGGGAGTTTACTAATTTCGAAAAAATATATTGGTTTTTTGCAAATTTGAAAAACTATAGGGTTTATTAGTATTTTTGGAAAAATATAGGGTTTTTGTGCAAATTTGGAATTTTTTTAAGACTTATGTCTACTGGACATGGTAAGATAATAATGAGAAAGATCCTTCCAAAAACCCAAATATTCAAATATCGGGATGTAGCACACCGGGGTATGATATTTTTTTGTTTTTTCAATTAAATAATAATTTGTTTTAGTTTTTTATTAATCGGAAATTTTAACAGGGAAAAAGGTCAGAAAGCCTAGGGGCACGACCACACTTTCATTAGCCGTCAAGGCTATCCAAAAAGAGGGGGAAAGGCTCCCTGTTGATTTCTACGTCTTTGATTAGACATGGAATCCGAGGAGCGATTATGAGCATCACGTGAACCAGATTATTAACCTGGCAGTCCACGAAATGGTGCCCCTTGTTACAAGAGTAAGGAAAAGGTCTGCACTGATATGCAACGCAAAGTCTGGAACCAATTAGCGGTAATTTGTCTAACCTTAACATTTAATTTTTTTTAATTCCCATTGTAGATATACAACTGTAATCATTGGGTTTATTTGTGACCAAGATTTATTCCGGATAGAGGATCAGATGAGTAAATAGGATTGATTGAAGACCTCGGCAAATATAGACGGTAGTTGTGCTAAGGGATACAATTATTTTAAATATCAGCTGAAGACAGATTTTCACATAAAGGTTAAAAATCGGAAGACCAGACCCAGAGGATCGGGAGGCCTTAGTTAAGATGTTGGAGTCGGAGAAGAATACAGTAATACTATTATTTTATTTTAAAACTTTTAAAAACTTATATACTTTATTATATTATTTTTTTGTTTTGTTAAAAAAACAGAATCAGTCTGAAGCGAATAAGAAAAACCGGGTGAAGCAACAACGCGCAAGTGGGGAAGGTTCGAGGACTCACTCCCGGAAACGAGAGGGCTTGTTTTTGGTAAGGAACACAACTCAATATTTTTTAACATTGAATTACTAACTGAAACACTTATTTACTTGACTTATTGACTGAATCGGGAGGGGAAGAAGAACAATTTGATTCGAGCAACACAAGTGGAGGGATTAGAGCAACAATTTCCCCTTCCCTAGATGACCGACTTCTTCTTCAATACCGTCTTGGACAAGGAGAGGGATGCGTGGAGGATAGAGGTATATCATCGATCAAATGTAATTTTTTAAATAAGATTCCAGTAATATATTTTGATTTTTAAATTTATTTCATGTAACAGGACGCACTGAGGGCTATTTTGCGTGATAGAGTCAGGGACTCCCATACACACAGTGGCCCGTCATCATTTTCACCGTCACACTCGCAAAAAGAACATGTGGAAGCAGTAATAGAGGCGACCCGCCAAGGTAATGGGTGAAGGGAAACAAATTTTGGTCCTTGGACTTGGACCGCCTCTTAAGGCCAAATTTTCGCCGAGTGCTTCTGATCAGCTACCCGAGAAGATGATCAGGGACTTTGAAGAGATGATGGCGTCCATCAACGAGTATCTTATCTCAGTGTTCAATGACCGATTCACTTAGCAGAAAGAAGTATCTCGATTCACGAGCTCCACAACTGCCACCTGACCCACGAGCCACACACTCGAAGCACGGTTGATTGGAGCCCTCAAATATCTAAACCGGCGTATGGCGACACAGGGGTTATCGGTTCATGAGCCTCCCTCCACTACTCCAGATACTGGTCATTCAAATCCTCCTTGGTCCGCTCCTTCTACTTCTAATCTCGCCCTACTGCTTCTTTAGCCAGCCAGCCAGCCCAACATTTAATGTTCAGAGACGAGGAAGTTGTTGATGATGAAGATGAAGATAAATACGACTTTGATTTTTCATCTAATATTCGACTTTTGTGTAATATTATTGACTTTTACATTTGCCTTTATATTATGTTATTATGTTTGACTTTTTCCGAGTATGTAAATAAAATATGATATTTATATTTTATTTTATCGGGTTTATATTATGAATTAAAATATCTACTTATTACAAAATATAAAATAAAAAATAAAACAAAAACAAACACAAAAACAAAGCATTAATAATTAAAAAAATTAGTAATAAAAAAATAAAATTATAAAAGAAGAATACCATTAGCGAGGATAACCGTCCTCGCAAAAGAAAAACACTAAGTCCTCACGACAGAATCTATAATCCACGAGGATAATTGTCCTCACGAAAGTCACTATCATCCACGAAGACTCTTATCCTCACGAAAGATACGACGAATCTTTTGCGACAATTATTTCTCGAGAACATGTCCTCACGAAAGATTAAACGCGGATTTCGCAAAATCTCCAATCCGTAGTAGTGAGCTAGGCATGCCTCCTTCTCACATAATGCATATAAATGATTTTACCTTTCTTACCATACGTGATCAACATGAGTTCCTTCTTCCTCACTGTCCTTATAAAAAAGTTAGACATGGGTAAAAATAAAATCAAAGTGTAAGGAACCTATAGAACCTATAAGACAATCATACAAATATCAAATCTAATGATTTTAAATTAATTGTATGAGAGAGATTTGATAAAAATATTGGCTAGTTGGTAGACAAAATCAACAAACTTTAAAACAATATCACCTTGTTGTGTTGGACGACTCGTGGGAGGTGGGGGCATGGGATTCTCTAAAAACTTGTTTTCCAGATATTAAGAACCAACATGATGTGGCATAGAAACACACCCATTCTCCCAATAACATTCAATCTCGTCAACAATTCCATGATGATTAAAGTTGGATGCTGCTTATTTGGGCATAAAGATAATCAATGCATGGCCATAATTGAACTAATATCCTCTCGAATCCCGCTTCTTTTATTTGGGCTCATTTTCAGAGTACCAAGGGTTTCCTGTAAAAGAATTGAGTTGGTTATGGATATTAGAGGAATATGTGTTGGACTTAACGGCTTCAGTTTAGATTTAAATGAGTATGTGAGATTATATTGTCTAATTTATGAAGATATTACAAATTTGAAAGTTTTGAATGAAATTTTAATTATAATCTTTTATATTATTATAAATATTTTAAAATTTAATAGAAAAATATAAGATTTATGAAAAATATTTTGTTTAACTTAGGTGTTAAATCATATTTAAAGATTGAATCAGTGACAATTAAATTGTTTAAATTAAGAATGATTATATTTTATAGAAGTTGAGGATCATATTTTTTTCATTTAAGCAATTTAAATATTTTTAAATTACTTATATCATGACATCTAATTTTAATTTGAAATCAAACTTAAATTTATCGTAAATTTTCAATTTATCAAAAACTTACATTAAACTAATAAAAATTATATGAATCCATGTTATATTTTAATTACTACATATTCTCTTAAATTACTATATATAAATTAATATCAATATTGTCATAAACTTAAGGAGAAAAGATAAAACTAAAGAGAGAATTTGTTTCTTAGGTTCCCAATATCACTAGTCTTATTACAAAAGAATAAGTCTTGTATTTATAAGGTAATTTAAGACTCTTCACTTGCCATAATTATAACAAATAAATATAAAAAAACCTTTGGCCTTTGGACATCCACCATATTAATTTATTTATTCATAATACTCCCCCTTGGACGTCCATCTATTGGGAAAATATGTCTCGTTAGAACCTTGCCAAGAAAAACCTTGATAAAAACTTGGTCGAAAGGAAAATAGTACATATAGATGGAACTAATCATCTTGAAACAATGCCTTGTTAAAACCTTGCCAAGAAAACTCATGGGACAAAACTTGGACGAAGGAAAAAGAGTATAGTCTTGTTTACGCTCCCCCTGATTTTGGCAAGAGATCTCCGAGTTTTTGTATTTCAATATTGTGGACCTACTTCGAATGTTGTGGCTAACAATGATTTCGTAAGAAAATTTGCAAAGTTCTTACGTGATTGTATCTATCGAGTGTCCATATCCTCATTTTTCTGTAGCTCGTGTGTGTAGGAGACTTTGGTGAAATTTGTTTTGTTCGGTCTCCTTTGATGTAACCATTTTAATTATGTGTGGTACAAGCAACATTATCGTAATACAATACCATCGATATTTTTTTTAAGATAAAAGCCACTTCTTTTGGTATGTTGAATAATTAACTTAAATAAATTTTTCATACCGCTCCCCCTTGGATATTCACTGAAAGATATGCCCCATTAAAACCTTTCCAAGAAAACCCATTGGGATAAAACTTGATGAAGGGAAAATAGTACATCATTCCTTGTGTTTCCGGCACATATTCAATATGTCTTGTTATAACCTTACTAGGAAAAACACAATGGGAAAAAATCGTGATGAAGGAAAAAAATACAGAATTTCAATATATTCTCCCCCTCATTACGACATTACATATTTCCTAATACATTAGATACTAGCGGACTCGTACCTTCATGCCGTTAATGAAACTTTAATTAGTAAATCTTCTGGATTTTTACTTGATGGTATGGAGTATTAGTAATATCATTTTCTTGATCGAGAAAAGAACTATATACTTCTTTTTACAATGAATAATTGGTATGTCTCGTTAAAACCTTCTAGGAAAACCCCAGTGGGAAAAAATTAAGTGAAGGAAAAAGAGTACAATACACAAATATCACATCCTTCTTATTATGACGAGTATCCTCTTATAATTCAGACACTTGTCTCTTGTTCTTTAATTAAATTATGTTCTTTGGGACCTTTTATAATCGATATACTTCTCAATCTTTGATAAATTCAATTTTAGACGTTTTAAGTACTTGATACACCTATCGTGCTTTAGGAACCTATCGTGCTTCAGGCACTTGTTGTGCTTTCAAACACCTTTCGTGCTTGGGCACCTGTCATGCTTTAGGTACCTACAGTGCTTCTAGCACCTATTTTGTTCATCAAAAACTTTAATATCAATATAATCACCACTACATCGTATCAATAACATAATAATGAGGGCGTCTCCCCATATTCAATTATTGGTTTATGCAAGAACCTCCGTGATACGTGTAGGGTTTTAGATTTCAAAATTCACTATTATCCTTTCTTTCATTGTCGACATATTTCACCACTTTGTGGTTTATGATCCTTATTATTTATTTCAAGCGCTATATTAAATGAAAACATAATACTCCCATAAACTATCTAACAGTTTTAAATATTTTTAGTAGACTACCATAAAAGACCAAAACATACCAAGTTATGATTCCAAATGATGATGTCCCTAATCCAAGGCGGAAGCCAAAACAAGGCAAATCCTTCTACATAACTTTTCTCGTATTTAGGTACCTAGGTGTCTTCAATGACCATTACTTCCTTTAAGAGCAATGCATGTGCCAACATTAGTTAACTTAATAATTCTTGTCGTATCACACGGAGTGCACATTCAATAATATTCACCATTTTATCATTTACTCATGAGATTTTCTTCATTGGGGCAAGGTATTCTTTGAACCGACATGTTTACCACGCTTCATGCGTTGGTTATATGCATTATAAATCTACAAAACTTCATGTGTTGCTTAGATGCATTACAGGTTTACCACGCTTCTTGCTTCGGTTTGATACATTCGCTGAAATATTTGTTATCTATATAGGATAATAACCTATGTTGGAGCGTTTACAACATATTTTGGGATTTCAAAATATTCTACATACTTGCAAATGCATTAGGTATATTATTACAATACTTTGAAAATGGATATTCCTTTTAACATCAAGTTCCTATTCATTAGTCTGTGGATAGTATCATAAATTGTATTCCATGACACGTCACGCAACTTCAGGTTGCCTTGTAGATACGTCACGCAACTTCAAGTTGCCTTGTCTATCCTCCTAATAAGGGGGTAGTCACTTGGTAAAAGAATCTTCTGGGTCTTTTAAGTAGAAACCAAGTGAGCTATCTATTATTCGACATATCATTCTTATCACTGGGTGACCAAGTTGATCATTTCATATTAAAACGTTCTTTAGATTGTGACATCTTTTATTATGCACAATGTGTGTTTCAACTGCTAGAATCTGTATATTATACAACCCCAAAAAAATAACAAATTTTAGTTTCATACAAACTTTTGGTAAATAATGCAAAGATATACATTGTTACGGTCACTTGTGGTTTATACAAAATACTAATTTCGGAAAATATCCTTTAAGTTTAGTAAATTTCTTCAAGATTTACTTAAACCATAGTTCACCATTATGTCAATTTGGTATGGCATCCAAAAACTTTTAATTAGATTGACTAAATGTATTAATATTCAATAGTTGTGAGGACAGTATATAGTTTCACTTTATCGATGATTTTCATGGTTATCATTTCGTGTTGGCTTATTTACCGTGACCTTTTACTTTTAGATTATTCCTTATCATTCCACTTCTGGTAGTAAGGATTTTTTTCCTACCTTAATCTCGTCTGGAGTTGGGTCACCAAGATGTCAATTTCAGACACATTGAATGACATTGCATTTTCTTCCAGAAACGCACTTCCATTTACTTTAAGGAATGGTTTTTAGCTATGAAAACAATATTTAAGTCACTCAATTATTTTCATTACCAGGTTAATTTTTGTAAAAGCTGAAAATAGTGCATTTGCTTCAGAGAATGTGATTCTATATCTCGCATGAATAATTTACAATAAGGAAATAGAACCTTAATCCACTTGTTTTGTCCTCCACACATCTATTTATTTAGATAATGAAAACAGTTACATTCACTTTAGGGAATGTAGCTCCACTCACTTCGAGGAATGAAACGTTATAGTTTACAAGAAAATATAATGTTAAACCCTAATATTGGGATAAAAATATACTTACGATATTACTACTTCAGGGGTACTTTTATGACATGAAATCTGTAAAAGGTCTTAACATTATATATTTTTTTTCAAAATACTTCTAGCTACAATAATATCTACTTCTAGAGAATAATTATGTAACCTTGAAGTTTAGAAGTATAGCGTCGGTATTATATTTTTCCTTCGTATTCTCATGAAATAATTAACCTCATCTTTTTTTGGTTTGATTTTCTTCTAATCTTTTTTTTTCACGATAAATCTTATTGTCCTCACCTCCCTTTTTTTCTTAAACAACAATTCTAGTAAAAACAATCATATATATATATATATATATATATATATATATATATATATATATAAATTATACATACTTCACGAAAACTTACCCGCAAAGCAAACTTTGCAACACTATCATGATTTTTAACCTTAGGTGGAGTTATGATCACCACAATGTTGATTCCAATACACATTAGAAGATGTAGTGTTTTCTTCAAGAAATGCAGTTTTATTCACTATAATGAATAATTTTAGCCAGAGAATACAATATTTAATCGTATTTACCCCTACCAGTTTTGTTTACATATCCATTTTCAAAGAGATTGAAAAATTCAACATTCGTTACAAAGAAGGCAATTCCATCCACGACATCGAATGGTTTTGAGTTAGAGAATGTGATTTTATTCAATCAAAATTTGTAACCACAATGTTTATTATAATTTGTGTTTGAAAGTTACTGCATTCGTTTATGGAATGTAATTCTAATCACTTCAGGGAATAGTATTATGTAAATTGAACACGAATTATGATTTTTATATCAATAATTCATTACTTTGCTTGCTTACGAGACAAACAATCTCATAGTATTTTGTAAAACCTTTATTCGCGATGTAGCTACTTCAGGAGTATATGTGTGATCCGATACAATGAGACGTATATTTGTTCTACCCGGTAAAATTACATTTGCCCGTTCGAAATTCTTACTTATTTAGTAGTACCTGAAGTTGTACTAACATTTTCTTTTATCCAATTTACTAACAAATTATTAGACTTTACAAATGGTAAAACTATAAACATTTACAAGGGAGGTTTCTGGTTTGAAACCCTTATCATGCAAACTTTGCACAAATTATAGCAAAATATAATGCATTTCATAAAATCATCTAGTTTACCTTATCTCCCCCTAATTTTATGTATTTTTTATAAATGAAATCATTATGTTATATATGACACAATTCGATCCTTAAATATCAATGATATCTATATGAGTTTTTTTTATCATATAACACCTTTTTTCTTCAAACCTATAAATTTGAATTAATACTTCAAGTCTTTGTAATTCTTCTAAATCTTGAGCCGTTAAAATTTGGTGTAGCCTTCAAGCCTTTAAAAATCCATATAGGTTTCGTGTCTTCATAATTTAATCTAGACTTCACCCTTTAAAAATTTGATATAGGCTTCGAGCCTTAAAAAAATTATTGTATGCTTCAGGTATACAAAATTTGTTGAAGTTTGCGAACCAGTAAAATTTGTTGAAGGTTTCAGGAATAAAATTTGGCATATAAATTTTGTATATATTTCGATGTAGACTTCGGGCCTATATAATTTCTCTTATACTTTCAGTTTATAAATTTGTTGTAGGCTTTAGGTCTATAATTTTCATACATGCTTCTGGCATGTAGTATTCGTTGTAGGCTTCGTACCTATAAATTTTACTCACATCAAGAAAATACAGTTATTCAAGAATTCAATATAATTCAGTTTGGTGAATTGAGAGTAATAATTTATATTCAATAAAGTACTCTTCAGGAGATAAATGAGCGATTTTTTAGAAGTTAAATTTCATTCCTCAATTCTTTTGTGGGAATTATAACAAAATTGATAGGCTACAAGTCTTTGAAATTTGATCTAAGCTTCAAGCCTTTAGATAATTTTTTTTCAATGCTTCAAGCATATAAATTGTAATATAGTCTTTGCGCATATGAGATTTATTTTATTTTTCCGGCATATAAAATTTGTGATAGGCTTTCGGCCTATAAAATTTGTTATATACTTTTGGCATATAAAATTATTTGTTGGATTCGGACATATAAAATTTAGTATATGCTACCAATAATATACATCTCTATGTAGCCTTCGGACCTATAAATTGTATAATGTGATTAATATAACAAAATGTAGAATTGTAGAGTATATTCTTCAAAAATTACTGGTATAAAAATAAATATATAGGGTAGCGGTTTTACACTAACACTTTACAATCTAAGGGCTCAAGTTCAAAACTCCCATGTTACTCAAAGTTTCATCAACTTCTTTTTGGACGATAAACTAATCTACATATAGCATCATCTTATACTTATCGAAATTGAGACTTCGAGTCTACAACATTAGTCTTAGCTTTGAGCTTTTGAATTGAATTTGAGACCTCGAGTCTACAACATTAATCTTAACTTCCAGGTTTTGAATTTTATTAAGGTTCGAGCCGTTTAATATTAAATATTAGCTTCCGGCCTTCTAAAATACATATAGGCTTCAAGGCTTAAAAAAAAATTACATATAGGCTTTCGGCCATCGAAATACATAAGCTCCAAAAAAAAGAATACACAAACACCAAATTTAACACAATAAGAATAAAATGAAAATTACAAATTATTGATTAAACAAAAAACAATAGATATAAACTAAATCACCCAATTCGTGGTTCGAACACAGACAATCTACTTTACTAACAAATGATTTTACCTTCTAGGCTATCTAACCACACTTTGGTGAAAGAGAATTATTCGTGCTGATAACGCGTTATAAACTTAAGGAGAAAAGATAAAGATAAAGATAAAGAGAGAATTTGTTTCTTGTATTCCCAACATAACTAGTCTTATTACAAAAGAATAAGCCTTATATCTATAGGGTAATCAAAGATTCTTCACTTCCCACATTTATAAGAAATAAATATGAAAGGCCTTTGGCCTTTGGACATCCACCTAATTAACTTATTTATTCATAGTAAATATATTTAAATATATTTAAATTTATAATTATATAAATTATAATCAATGTAGATAATTTATTGTTCAATTATTAATAATTTTAAATTTATATTAAAATTACAAAATTCATAACTTTGGTTTATTGTTCATTAGAGAAAAGAATATTGAAACTTGTTACTCTGTTTTATGGGATTCGGGCTCTAGGGGTTTGCTCCATTAGATTAATTGACATTGATAAGTTAAAATTATCCCCGACTACTAGTGGCAAGAATTATGGCTTAGCCTGCTAACTCGGCATGCTCGACCCTCATTAGAAACCAGCCGATTAACCCAAGAGAATATAGAAAAGCGTATTCACTGACTATGTGCAACACCTCAGCCAAGTCGACTGCTCGCTTAACTCAAACCCCGATCACGCTGAGTCATCCAACAACTTATAACCGCCCTCGGAGATTCCAAGTTTTTAGGGTGGCAACTCTCATCCCGTCGGACCAAACAGTCAGGTGGGGATACAAATAGCGAAAAATACGATACATGAGAAATCTTCACCAAATCAAATTTTTTATATAGGGCTAATCTATAGACTCTCGACCGAAAGCCCACTACTAAAATACTAACTAGCTCCCCAAGTTTTTTAAAAACAATATCACAACTCCTCCCTTATTATCACTTTACTTAAATTTTTCTATGATTTATATAAAGTAAATAAAAAAAATGAAAACAGAATAACGTAAAATAAAAATTGCTAAAAATGTTTTTAAAAATAGTGTAACAACCAAGTGCTTTTTGAATTACTTCATTATAAATAATATATTTTTCCACACCCATGAAAATATTGTAAAACAAAAACTAAAACTATTTTCAAAAAATATATTTTCAAAAATTAATTGAAAGTATTTTTACGAACAAATTTTTTGAATATATTTACTAATTCTACAGTCCACGGTAAATTTTCTACTTCTTGAATTAGTGTTACAGACAACACTATATACTAGAAGCCAATCTAATGCAAACCTGTAATAAGTGGTCTATACTACTTGGGTGCCTTTGCCTGAGGAATTTTGGTTTGACCGATAATTCGTGGACCTTACATCCAACTATGATACGAATGGCGTTAGGGAGAAAGAAACTTTACCTAAGATAGCCTTTATCTGTTAGTCAATCTGGCTGGTACGAAATAAATTTGTTAAGGAATAAAAAAATACAAATGTGATTACTATTATCATTCAACTGAATAATAGGTTAGATGATTTTTACTCATATTTTGCTTGCACCCCTCTCTCCTTGTTAGTTCCCATGATCTTTCACTTATTACTGATATCTCTAGTTGGACCATTTCTCTATAGGATACCATTAAACACAACAGGCACATAGTCTTGGATCCTCATGGATTTTTTACTGGAATCATTAGTAGAGACCATGAGGGGTTGTTGTTTGTGAGCAAACTAGTCAAACAAGACCTTGTACCATTTTTGTTGTCCAGTGTTTGGCTATCATGAATACATTTGTATGCTAAACATTTGTCCATTGTTTGCATCACCGTTGAAAGTGATGCTTTAATTGTGAGCCATTCCATAAAGTCTCCCACTAGAGCAGTAGATTGGATATCTATGTCGATCTTAAAAGACATTCAATTTTTTATTGATGAAACCTCTCAAGTTTCTTGTAGGTGGGCTATGAGATGTGATATTGATTGAATAGTTAAAAGTGTTTAATCAAATTTACCTTTTAATTGAATGTGTTTTCTTACTTTTGATCTACGTTCTATTTTGTATTATGATCTCACCCTTTCAGGAGTGAGATAACATTATTATTCTTTTTAATATACTAGGAAATCCTATTTTTGAACACACTTTAGAAAAAATTTGTTCCATTGACTGAAATCAAATCCAGGTTATGGTTAAGGTTAAGATTAAAGTTTTTCTTTTTTTCTTGCGTCAAAGAGAAAGTTAAGGTTAAGGTTAAGGTTAAGGTTAATGTAAAGATTAAGGTTAAGTTTAAGGTTAAGGTTAAGGTTTATATCAAGGTCAAGGTTAAGGTCTAAGTCAAGGTGAAGCTTGATTTTACGGTTAATGTTCAGGTTGAAGATAAGGTTTAAAATTTAATGTTAAAGGTTAATGTCGAATATCAACACGATAAATATTCATTCATTTAAAGTTAATTCTAAGTTTAAGGTTAATATAAACATTAATGTTAAGGATTAAATTTCAAGGTTTAAGGTAAACTTTAAAGTAAAATGTTAAGGTTATGGTTATTTTTATGGTTAAAGTTAAGGTAAAGTTCAAGTTTTAAGGTTTAAGGTTCATTCATTTTAACTTTAAGTAAAAGATTATAGTTAATTTTAAGGTTAAGGTTAAGATGAAGGTAAAGGTGAAGGCTAAGTTTTAGGTTTAGATTTAAGATTTAAGATTTAAGGTTTTTGGATTAAGGTTTAAGGGTTACGAGTTCAGGGTTAAGGGTTGAGGGTTAAGATTAAAGCTAAGGATAAGGTTAAAGTTAAGGTGAAGGTGAAGATTAATATTTAAGGTTTAAGGTTTAAGGTTCCATGTTGAAGATTTAAGGTTTGAGGTTTGAGGTTAAGGTTAAGATTAAGGTTAAGGTTAATGTTAACGTTAAGATTAAGTTTAAGGTTAAGGTCAAGGTAAGATTAATGATAAGGTTAATAGTAAATGAATTAAGGTTAAGGGGATAAGGGTTAAGGATAAGGTTAAGATTAATTTTAAGGACAAAATTATTGACCTTAATCTTTTTTTTTTCTTGAAAACAATTGACTTATTCTCTTTTTCTGCCTAAAACACTTAACCAAGATCAGCATACATAACAATCTAACGCAGTAACACAAATTATATAAGAAATATAAAATTAAAATAAATCAACACCTAAATGATTTAGATAAGATTACAAAATGATAAACACTCTCGTAATATCTAGTCAGTCTTGTACCCAACAATACTTATGTTATCATCATCACTATCGATGTATATGTCTCATCCGATTAATCATCTTCGTATTCATCCAACGTGTCGTCTTGTACTTCATCATCATCTTCAATTAAGGTCTCAGGTCCTAACATGAAGGGATTAATCTCTACTTCTTCACTAGTAGTCAAACGTAATAAGGAGTATTCCGTGTCCATGTTCATATTAACGAAATGAATGGTGATCGGATTTGGACCAGTGTATATCGATTTTGCACCCTATAAATTGGAGCTCCATCTAAGTTGGTTATTTACTTCCCAAACAACTTTCCACCCAATTTGTAACTTCTTTGCATGAACTTCATTGATATAAAACATCTTTTTTACTTGAGTGGCTACAATGTAGGGTTCTTCACTCTACCAAAAAACTTATGTTGTTCATGATTGCCCAGTGTTCCGATTTCCTCTTTTTTATTCTCTCGTCAGTGTTATACCTCTTACACTCTAAAAACACAACTTAATAACCACCACCTAATTCCACCTTCACAATTTTGACCAACTCGCCTTTATAACTTATTCCATCTATGATAGTACAAACTCTCTAATATTGAGTCACTCTCTTTTCTCCCTTCTCATGAGTCACGGATGTGAACCTGTTCATAAAACATGATACAAATCTATATACATGGCCATTAGCCATGTTGGCTAACAAATTAATTTCATCAGAAGCAAATGGATCACCAACTTTGCGCATTAAATCGGGTCTAGAGGCGGTAAGATGAAGTAAATTACCAATACACTACAAGAAAAAGGGGTATACAATGATGCTATTTAAGGGTTTCCATGACGATATTTATTGTCATCGTAGATGATTGTGACGGTTTAACAACCGTCATTTGAGCGTCACCTATGAAACCGTCATTGTATTATGACGCTAAACATAATCGTCACAAGTAAATAAATTTCTTGACGTTTTAGAGATCATCATCTTAATAACAAATCATTGACACCTCTAAGACAAGTGTCATTATTAACAAATGTGAAACAGTGACACTTATTCAGTCGTCATAATAAATTATCGATTCTTATTATAATAAATACAAAAAAAATTTATATACATCCGGGGATTCCTCGTTGATTTCTGCGTCTTCGATCAGACGTAGAATCCGGGGAGTGATTACAAGCATCACGTGAACCAGGTTATAAACCTGGCGTTCTGCGAAACGATGCCCCTTCGTTACGAGAGTTGGGCAAAGGTCCCAATCGATATGCATCGAAAAGTCCGGAATCGATTAGGGGTAATTTGTCTAACCTTAACATTTAATTTTTTTAAATTTCCATTGTAGATATACAACTGTAATCATTGGGCTTATTTGTAAACATGATTTGTTTCAGACAGAGGATCAGATGAATAGATAAGATTGGCTGAAACCTCGACAAATATAGACGGTAGTTGTGCTAAGGGATACAATTATTTTAAATATCGGCTAAAGACGAGATTTTATCTAAAGGGTAAAAAACCAGAAGACCAAACCCAAGAGGATTGGGATGCCATAGTTAAGATGTGGGAGTCCGAGAAGAATAAGGCAATACTATTATTTTACATTAAAATATTTAAAAAACGTATATACTTTATTATTTTATTGTTTTGTTTTTCTTAAAAAACAGAATCGGTCTGAAGTGAATAAGATAAACCAGGAGAAGCAACAACGCCCAAGTGGGGCAGCTTCGAGGACTCCCGGAAACGAGAGGGCTTGTTTTTGGTAAGAAACACAACTCAATGATTTTTAGCATTGACTTACTAAGTGAAACACTTATTTACTTGACTTATTGACTGAAACATGAGGAGAAGAAGAACAAGTTGATTCGAGCAACACCAGTGGAGGGATCAGAGCAACGGTTGCCCTTTCTAGGGATGGCCGACTTCTTCTTTAATATAGTCTTTGACAAGGAGAGGGAGGCGTGGAGGATATAGGTGTATCAGCGATCGAATGTAAGTTTTTACATACAATTTCAGTTATATATTTCAATTTTGAAATTTAATTCATGTAACAGGACGCACTGAGGGCCATTTTGCGTGATAAAGTCAGGGATTCCCAAACTCACAATGGCTCGTCGTCATCTTCACCGTCACACTCACAAAAGGAACAGGTGGAGGCAGCCTTCCAAGGTAATGGGTGAAGGGAGACAGAGTTGGGTCCTTGGACTTGGACCGCCTCTTAAGGCAAAATTTTCGACGAGTGCTTCTGATCAGCTACCTTAGAAGATGATCAAGGACTTTGACTCGATGATGACGTTCATCAACGAGTATCTTATCTCGGTGGTCAAAGATCTATTCACTTCATATGAAGAAGTATCTCAATCCACGAGCTCCGCAGCTGCCACCCGACCCACAAGTCACACCCTCAAAGCACGTCTGATTGGAGCCCTCGACTATCTAAATCGGTGCAGGGTAGAACTAGGGCTATTAGTCTACGTGTCTCCCTCCACTACTCCATATACGGGTCATTCCAATCCTTCTCGGTCCACTCCTAATTTTGATCCTCGTCCTACTGCTCCCTCAACCAGCCATCCAGCCCAGCATTTGATGCTCATAGAATGTAAATAATATACTACTTTTTTTCTGAGTATGTAAATAATATACTACATTCTTTATTTTATTTTATCGGGTTTATTTAATGAATTAAAAAATTTAATTATTACAAAATATAAAATTAAAACAAAAACAAACCAAAAACAAAGTATTAATAAATAATAAAACAGTAATAAAAAAGAAAATTATAGAAAAAAAATACCATTGGCGAGGACAATTGTGCTCAAAAAAAGGAAATCACTAAATCCTCACGACAGAATCTATACGCCACGAGGACAACTGTTCTCACGAAAAACACTATCATCCTCACGACATCATCTATAATCCACGAGAACAACTGTCCTTACGAAAGACACAATCATTCGCCAGAACTTTTGTATTCACGAAAGACACGACTAATCTTTTGCGACAATTCTTTCACGAGGACATGTTCATGTCCTCGTGAAAGATAGAACGGCGCAAAATCTCCAATCCGTAGTAGTGCGCTAGTATGTTTTAATACATATCATGTTAGATTTATTTTACTTCAGTTTACACTTTCCCACACGATCTTATAAAATATAATTGCTTGTTAAAATGGAATTGCAGTTTTTATTTTAGTCAATCTAATTTATTTACTGTATATTAAGTTACATAGCTTAAACAAAAAACTAAATTAGCTCCCTTATTCTTTTTGTCATGGGCGGTTTCTATTCCTAACCTTTTTGGGATCCGCTCTGCTCGTAGATCGAGACAACTTTGATTAGATCCGGCACAACATAAGCATTATATTTTTGAGGAGTATTGATGAAGTAATATGAAAGGCATGACCAATTATTAATGATGTAGAAGACAAACTAAAGATGGAAACTTGTACTTGTTGATTTACTAGAAGGTATTAAGATTACTAAAAAAATGTGTGAAGATTTTTAAAGAGGAAAAATACATGGTCCTACAGACAATTTGTCAACTACAACCTGCCATACATATTTTGTCTATTTCCTTCCTGCATGTGCTCTTCTTTTGTATTCTTGTGGTAAAGTTTATTTTGGTTGCTTGAATATATACATCATTAACATACAAGACAAATTTATTCACTAGTGGGAACCACTTGTGTCCAATTATTAAACCAACTGAAGTGTGCCATTTCTTTTTCTTTTTCTTTTTCCGCCAGTAAATTGAAGTTCCACTTCCATACCGACATTTAATGGAAAGACAAGAGCAAGGCCTTGAAACTCCTTTAGTCCTAATAAATCCAATCCATGGATCAATTCATGAAGAAATTTTTTGTAGAAGAGAGATTATTGAAGAAGTAAAAAAACAGGTAAGCTTAGCAGTACCTCTTATAGCAGTTAGTATTCTGCAATATTCATTACAAGTGATTGCAATTATGTTTGTTGGTCATCTCGGAGAGTTGCATCTTTCTGGTGCTTCCATGGCTACTTCCTTTGCTTCTGTCACTGGCTTTAGTGTATTAGTAAGTTTCTCTATGGCTATTCCACATTTAGTCCCGTTTTTTCTGAAAAATTACACCTCGTGTTTGAAAGAAATGTTACAAATTTATCTCAGCTTTTGAATTGGTAAACAGTTTATAATTAACTATAATTTCTTTATATTATTGTTAATTAGCCAGTCTTGATGAATTTTGGTAGCTAGGGTTAGGAAGTGCACTGGAGACACTATGTGGGCAAGCCTTTGGAGCAAAACAATACCATATGCTCAGCATTTACACACAACGAGGCATGATAACCCTTCAGGCCTCGAGTATTTTTCTTGCTTTAATCTGGTTCAATACTAGCAATATCCTAATAGCTCTTGGACAGGATCATGATATATCCGTTGAAGCTGGAATGTACAATAAATGGATGATTCCAGGTCTTTTTGCATATGGCTTTCTTCAATGTCTTAATAGATTTTTACAGACACAAAATATAGTAATTCCTATGGTAGTTACCTCAGGAATCACAGCTTTACTCCATATATTTATATGTTGGCTTCTTGTATTCAAATTCGCACTTGGAAGCAAAGGAGCTGCTTTGGCAAATGCAATCTCGTATTGGATAAACGTGTTTTTTCTGGTCATATATATTAAATTTTCTCCAGATTGCTCAGAAACTTGGACTGGTTTTTCAAAAGAAGCCTATCTTGACATGCTTGGTTTCGTAAAGCTAGCTATTCCTTCGGCGATTATGATTTGGCAAGTCTAGACTTGTCCTTGTTAGTCAAGATGAATCGTTTGCATTATTACATGATTTTGTACGAGAAATTTTACATGTTTAATTTAGCTTCTCATCTTACCTGTTAGTTTATTTATTCGTGACATTTTTGTTATGTTATAACGTGCAGTTTAGAGTATTGGTCATTTGAGATGGTCGTTCTACTATCAGGCCTTCTTCCAAATCCAAAACTGGAAACATCAGTTCTATCAATAAGGTTAGTATTTACCGTTGGATATTTCAAAACAATATTTTTGGGATAAATGCAATTACATCCTCTGAATTATCTCAAAAAACCTGAAACACCCCTCAAATAATTTAACTACCTGACTGCTCCTTTAAACTATTACTTGATGGTAAAACACCCCTTCCTTTCATAAATTAATCATTCAAAACTGTTTTGAGTGAGATACAGAGGTGTTAATTCTACAAAATTAGGCATGGATGGGGTATTTAAATATCAAAACAATAGTTGAGGGGCGGCCTCATGTAGTTAAGATCATGGAGGGGGTGTTTCAGGTTTTCTGAAATAGTTCAGGGGTGTAATTACATTCAACCCAATGTTTTTTTGGCTCACACAGGATTAGGGGTATAGTCACAAATTTATCTCGGGGACCTCTAAAAGTTAGAACGGCTTAGTAAGGTTTGTTGCGAACCCAAAAAAAATAATTAGGGGTTAATTTCTAGTATAGGGTGGGATTATGTCTTTACAAAAATTATAAGCACAAATATTTAGTTCCGAAAGGGCTTAAAGTGTTTTCCCTAAAAAAAATCTAGGATGATAAGCAAATCGGTGAAGTTATTCATCTTCCATTTTTTTTTTCCAAATATTTGCAGTCTGAATACATGTTGGATGGTCTACATGATCTCGGTTGGTCTTGGTGCAGCTATTAGGTTTGTTCTGCTATCCAACTATTCTTTTTTCCATTTGTATCCTTTGGTTGATATTTCGGTTCTCGTTTATCATTGGACATTATAGTACAAGAGTTTCAAATGAACTGGGATCTGGGAATGCACAAGGTGCACGTTTGGCTTTATGTGTAATGGTGGTGGTGGCGATTTCAGAGGGGGCAATTATTGGAACAACTACAATTCTGGTCAGACAAGTTTGGGGAAAGATGTATAGCAATGAGGAAGAAGTAATTAGATATGTTGCTAAAATTCTGCCTCTCCTTGCATTATCTAACTTCTTGGATGGATTTCAGTGTGTGCTATCAGGTCATTATTCATATACACTTCTTTCAAACACTGGAAGTAAATAGACCATGTTTATTAATGGATAAAGGTTTCTGGGGTCACTAACCTTTCTTAGTAGTCATGTTTGAACAACTTAATATATAAAGGTGTTAAACGAATCATTAGTTTATCAAAATAGTTCCAAATCAACCGTTCTGTCAAATAGCCGTTACAAACAATTTGTATAAAAGTTTATATTTGCAAAAATTTGTGTAAACTAAATTTTTTTGGTGGTTAAATTAGACAATTTACTGAAGCCTATATTAAATGAATGAGCAATTGACCATTACACCTTGCATATGCATGTGAGTTGCATGTAATGTACCTTTTTGTACGGTTGACTAATGGAATGGTTGATTTGGAACCATTTTAATAAATTAATTCTTTGACTTGGAATTTTATTAGTTAATTGGTTCAACGAGGCATAAATTAGTAGCGCCACAAACATTTTCACTAAATGTTTATAAACATTTCCAGGGGCGGCTAGAGGATGTGGATGGCAGAACCTGTGTGCTTCTATAAACCTGGGAGCTTATTATGTTGTTGGAGTACCTTGTTCCATACTATTTGCATTCGTATTCCACATTGGAGGCATGGTACGAGTCTATATGTATGTCTCTCTCTTTTTATTCTTATCGCTAAACAGACGTTTATATAATCAACAGGGCCTTTGGATGGGGATCATTTGTGGACTTTTTGTACAAGCAATAGCGCTTGTAACACTAAATCTGTGTACCAATTGGGATCTTGAGGTGAGTCAATCCAGATGTTGCAATAGCAGTGTTAAATAGTTTAATCTAATATCACTAAATCTGGAAGAGGCTTCTATATTTGTTAGTCAAATACTTCACTGGTAGCAGACATTGCATTACAATTTCTAATAACCTTTGCCATTAGTTCCAGATACAAGTGTATATCCTTGAGCTATGCTAAAAGATAGTGATATATCTGAATATTTCATATAAAAAATGGGCTGATACCGAATGTAGTTTTTAGTGTTTTAATGGTTTTATTATAGGCTGCAAAGGCTGTAAGCAGAGTTGAAAAATCAGAGCCAGATCAATAAAATAACAACATAGCCAGCTCAATGAAATAACAACAGAGCCAGCATATATGGAGTAATGTTTATAGTCTAAATACGGTGTGAAATGTATAATATTATATTAGCATACTATTTTGATTTACAAAGACACATTGCCAAGACAGACTACTTACGTTTAATAAGGCAATGGGTAAATTGCATCTAGTTCAAGGTTTATCAACACGTTTGCATAATTACGTTTATCCACATGTTTATAGGACTTTGTTAACTCACTCGAGATATGACTTCTTGTAACAAAATGGTAGAAACAAAAGAAATAACAGATTATAGATTATATGACAGTGTTAGATTATATGATAGTGTTAGAGATATGCATTAGTTGTTTTTTGTAAGGTCTGACTTATTAGATGTGTATTGTTGTTCACACCTTTTAAATATTATTCTTCTAGTAATTTCTCTTTTATTATAGTGAAACTCTCACCTTTTTTTTTTTTTGGTTTTCCCAGTATCAGGATTCCACGTAAAACTTATATCAGTTATTTAATTGTGTGTTTTATTCATTCGAACTTATTCTATCAAATTGGTATCATAACATAGGCTTATCTTACACAATAAGTTATGCATTTTTCTACACAATAATCGAGAATTCAAGAGTTACCGCAGATTCATTAAACCATAAACCTTTTCTTTTCTTTTAGCCTTATTTTTCCTTTTCATTTGAATTTTCATATTTAAGAAAAACAATTGAAAAAATAACGTTGCTTCTGTAAAACGCGTTTTACATCAAGAATTAGACTCTTTTCCTGGAAACTTATCGAATCAAAGTTGTTCTCCTTGTTCTAACGATCATAACGGAATATTATTTATCGAATTCCTTTAAGAATCGAGATAATTATAGCAATTTAAGGTTTCGAGTTAGGTTTCTAGAAAAAAATCGAATTTAATTTTGTTTTGTTTTTTGATACTTGAGTTATTTTGTAGCTATTTATTGAGCAGAGATTCTAGGGTAAATATTTCTAGGGGTCACTAAACTATCACACTAGTCTTTTTTGGACCACTTAACTATTATTTGTTTCAAACAACCCACTAACGTATCCAAGTCGTTTTAAATCAACCGCTCCATTAGATAACATAAATTTAATTGTAATATTTAATCAAGCTGCACTAAAATCACTCCACTATGGTCCTTTTTCCCCTGCATCCTTCTTGAAAGGAGAATAGTTCCGAAGCTATGGATTGGGAGAATTTAACGTCTACTTATCGCCCTCAATATTGCAATCAGGGTATATTTAGAGAGTATATGAAAAACGTGACAAAGACTTTACAATTTTAATTATCTCCCTCTGGAAAGACTATCAGAGGGTCTGCCATCTGATTGCTATTTAGGGAGAGAATAGGAGTGTCTCGTGGCATTTTGTTACCACATGGGGCATTTGAGGTTGGTTTTTTAGATCACTCCTGTGCCATTAACCTGAATATTACTAATAATTAAGAAAAACATCGTCAAATTGGTTTTAGTAACTAAAAAACAAAACAGAAATAGAAATGGAACATCAAATTATGCATAAAACGTTAGACAATATTTGATTTATTGGATAATATTATGTCGGTCCTCATTCAGATTATCTTTGTTAATCTTAAACTGGTTCCTTCAAATTCAGCTATGGATTTATCAAGATTAAAGTTTTAATGGTAAGACAACTAGTTTGAGATACTATCAAGGATCAATGCTTCTTCTATTCTTGAATGTATGTTATTAAGGAAGATCCTATTTTGTTCAAAATAAGACACCTATGACGTTAGTCTTTCTCATATGCGCTACTAACCCTACTTAAAGATAATGAATGCCACAATAATTCAGGATCAATCCTAAATCCTCTGATTATGATAATATATTTAATGGACACCTATACTTGGTTTGGGTTGAAATTTTAGTCCATTTATATGACTTGGATTGATTCCAAACTACTCTTATTTTATTATGGAAAAGGACATATCTCTTGTTTTTGGACCAGGTACTTGCTAATATATCAAATTTCTATAAATAACTTGTATATATTTCTTATAACTTCACATTTGTTCTAAAGGATATAGTTATACATTTACATGTACTTCTTGAAAATAGGCATTATAAGGTAAAATACCCGACTTTTTTTACACATCACTTATTCCATTACACATTGCCCTGCAAATCCATTCAAAAATCTGATATCTATGTACTGAAATACACCCCATATACCAGTTATAATCGGTTCACGTCTACTATTCTTATGTTTGCACAATATCTAGTGCAAAATGCATAGCTTTGGCTCTACTCAAAATGGAAATTCTGGAATTGTATCGGATTTAAAAAAATTGTATTTCGACTAGTCGAATTTGTCCACATAACAGTTGTGAAGAGAAGACCCACTATATACCTTCAATAGTTTACCATGTTGGTAAAAATCGAATCACTGGCTAGTATGTGATAATCAAAACAATAAATTAAACTTACAACAAGTTTATGAGTAAATGAAAATTACAATCAACTAACAAACAAAATCAATAATCGAGCAATAACGTGACCTCACAATCACTTCTTAAAAGGAATTTTCTGGGTATAACTGTTATACTCAGATGGCTTACTATTACTAATCTATTATGTCTCTAAACAATTTTAGAGGGAGGGGGAATCAGAGCTTTCTTTTGTTAATTTGTTGTAGTCTGTTTATAAGGAATAAGGTTGCCAAGCTCCTACTTTTATCGTAGTGTGACATTAGAAAAATGTCTTGATTTCCTTAAAAATTTATAAATTTAAATGGAAGAGTAACAACTACGTGATGTAATCAAGCCGAGGAGATTATCAAGGAGCTTTGTCTGGTCACATAGGAGTGTTTCCAGAATTGTTGGAATTTTGGGGCATGCAAAGGTGGACACTTCTCTTCTGATGGATTTTCCAAGTGTGGCATATAGATCTCATAAATAAATGCTCCCAAAAGGTTTTTTATTTTTTAATTCCCTGTGAATCCTTCATAACCACGATTCATGCAGTTGCCAGACCAGGCCAGGTGGCTTGGTGGTGGTGTTGATTGTGCGTAGATGAGTGTTATTTCACATGCTCCTCATCTATATATGGGTTATTTGAAATGTATAAAATATAAATATAATATAAATAACTATATTAATCCTTTTAAAACCATATGAGAAATTAAATAAAACTGTTTGTCTTTTTACTCTAAGTACATGAATACTAATAAAAACCTTTGGTTTCTTTTGAATTTTCAACAATCCTCCACTTAGGAATTCGGAGAGAAGGTGAACATGTTTTTAGTAAACAGGAGATGGATGAATTTTACTTAAGCGTCAACATTTTTCGATTTGAATTAAAACATATTAAGTGAAGCACTCACACTTTTATACATATAGGTGATCTTCAAGAACATCTATCCAATATACACTACCCCTCTAGGGTCTTGATATCCCTAAGAAAAACATGGGTCAACCTCATCATGTATTGGTAAGTTCATCAAGTCCTTCTCAATAAGTCAATCATTGATGTCTATGAAATTTATTAAGATTTATAAAGTCATATTTATGAAATCATTGATGTCTATGAAATCTTCAATAATGTCTATTCAATGTATACTACCCTTTGATGGTTTTGAGATCTTGTAAGAGAAATATACATCAATCTCATAGGTGAATTCATCATGTACTTCTCAATAGGAAAATTATTAATGGTTATGAATTCCTTAAGAATTAATAAGCTTAATTTTTTATGCATAATTAATGTCATATGGATGAGGATATAGTGCATTATATCTGATCATCCTCCATATTCTCTCAATCAATGGGTTTTAGCACCATCCCCTTTCACATTTCCTAGGCTACTCTACTGGTTTAGCCTATAGTAAATGGATCAGCCAGATTCTTCTCTAATCATACTTACTCCAAGGCGAACACACCATTCTTTAGTAACTGTTTTACTAAACCATTTTGATGTGAATGTGACTCCTTTTTCCACTGTAGACTCTATTTTGAGCAACCCTAATTGTTGTTTGCGAATGACAATGGATACATACCATTGTGGCATTTCCTTCCCATAATGACACACCTACTAGGAGACTCTTCAACCACTCAACTCCTTACCCTGCCAACTCTAGTGCTATGAAACAGGACTTCATGGTAGATTTTGTTTTACAAGTCTACTTAGAGGACTTTATGAAATAGAACCTCCACCTAAATATAACACATAATCGATGAAGAGCAAACAATGGTGGGGTATACTAAAGTATATGAAAACGGCGTACAACTTTAGGAGATGAATTTGGGTCAAACAATCATCTATTTTTTAAATGTTCTCTTTAGAGGGATGTTTGGAATGATGTAAAACATTGGTGGGGTATAATAAAGTATATGAAAACTATCTCTAACTCTCCTAAATGGTTTAAAAGTTTAAATATGGAAACAAAATGAAAGAGAAAAACTCGACAAATAGCATTTGCGGTCACGCTTTATCTCATTTGGAATGCAAGGAATAAACTAGCGATGAATAATGTCACTCCATCTCAAAAAAAATAAAGAGGTGAAATTTTGCACGTTTAGGATATCATATTCATTGTACTCTCATATTTTCCTTTTGGATAATAGTGAGTTTATTATATATATATATATATATATATATATATATATATATATATATATATATATATATATATATATATATATATATGCACTAATGTTTGCTAATTATTTTGTTATTTAGACTACTTCACACTTTTGAGTTTAAGTAGATGTAATTGCTTATACAATGTACATTTTTTTATTCGTGAATAATACAACCGTTAACCATACCGAAAAAACTATGAAACGATTAAAAGGAAAAATATAAAAAAAAGAAAGTAGATAAACTAAGAAAATGATTTTCTTAACAAATTAAAAAATAATATGCATTAATAGCATCATCGTCATCTTTAGTTTACATTTCAATACAATTTTTTGAGAAAAGTAATTCATAAACAAATTAAACAAAATCGAACATCTAAATTATCATTAATTTTTGCACGTATACCAATTAACAAGTCAATCAAGTTAAAAACCATCTTCATACAAACAGACCTATTTTTTATCACTTTCATCCTCATAACAAAATACTCACATTTTTATCTCCCTTCTTTGTGGCAAAGTCAGGGTACCATTTTCATTTTTATTTCCATCATCGTTTTACACCATCTTTGCAACTTTAGAGCATCAATGCAATGACATATATTCTTAAACTATGTGTTAGTGTATGTATTTGTTCAGATTTTGACTTTTCCTTTAAGGATTATATGTATATAATATGTGTATTTGATCACTTCAAAATTATCTCAACCCCAAAAGACTTTTACATTTTCATGTGACTTTTGTATGTGTTTTTACACAAAGATGCTAAATTCTCAAGATGCATGCATACTAATTGTAAAATCTTATAAAAGGTTTCATAATAGGACAAACTACTCATTAAATGTTAAAAAAATCATATCATGATATATTTACCCATATTTAACTATTATCATAATTCAAAAAATCAAAATATTTGAAAAATATACGCAAAAAGTAATAAATTCTGCTTGTTTTTATCTTTTTATAATCACATAACACACACATGCATATACATGTGTAATACATCACTAGGAGATGTGATATCATGGATGAGATGTGATGTCACAACTGAGATGTGCTGTGAAGGAAATGTGATTTGAAGGAGATAAATTAGAAGTTGGATGAGATATGAACCAGAGGATGTAGATATATAGATGACTATGAAGATGTGTGTTAAAATATGTTGTGAAGATGATGATGATGTATATTCCTGGATAATTATTGGTGGATATCACAAGCTTGATCCAATTTTTTTGAATCTTGGCCAAGATAAAAATAGAAGCATCCATGCATGAGTACTATAGTTGCTACACACTTCATCGCGTATCCCTCTTAGCATGTTCAGACTTTTCATGGTGCCAAGGTAACACATCAATGGGATTTATACAATAGACGATATTATTTGCACCTTGTAGGCATTTATTAGTTAAGTAAACCAGGTTTCGAACATATTTTCTCTTCTAAACAAAAAATAAAGACATAACCTCTTGCGTGGGAAAGAGTTAATAATAAAATATCTCGTTAGGTTAAAGATTCTATAATGTTGGTGGTAAAGCCATCTACGTCTTGCGAGCCTAAATTATTATTGACATTTTTTCGTCCATTTCGAAGCTTTTAGGCTTTCACAATTTTTTGAAAAAATGAGCGCACTTCTCGACAGATTTTGACATGAACCATTTGATAGTTGCCATTTGGTTTACCAAGGATTAGACTTATTTGATGAATCTTTGTGGCTATAATTTAAGAAATGTCGACTAAATATTGGTAGGGTTGTTCTCAATATATAGATTGTAATCATGAATCCGTTAAATTTTCCAGGTGTGACACCTAAAATACATTTTTCTGAATTTAGAAGGATACCAACCTTCCTCGCAGATTATGCGATAAGATCCGCTCTATTTGCTTCAAAGGTATAATTCCTTAACATCTTTTGATTGACGTAGATTTCCATATTCAGTCCAATTTGATCTTTAAATGTTGTGTTGACGTAGCATTGACATAAGTCTTCTCTATTCTTAACATCAAAGAGCATAATACAGTAGTTGAATAACTATTGCTCTGCAGCGAATCCCTCTTTCTCCTAATGTTATAGGCTCATAGTGATATTATTGTATCCTTTAAAAACGTCCATGGAAGTGAAAAAATTATAGTGAGAAGTGCCATCGAACAGACGACCAATATTTTATAATGAAAAAAGTCCTTTAGGCATGCCTATTTGATAATTTGTGAAGCTAGTACACATGCACTATTTACCATTCGACTAAAAAACTAACACGGGATAGCGTCTATGTTTTCATTATGGAGGATTCAGTTGGCTCTGTCTTTGATTCCGCTTGTTAGAGAAAATTTGGTGTTTTTATTGTATAGGTCGAGCACTCTGGTCAACCTTTTCTATGTGAACCTGGATATAATTATTGATCCCGACCATACCTTTCCTTTTACAAGTAAAATATCTAAGAGTTTCCAACATACTTCTCTATTTTGTTTTAGTAATGTTTCCATATTTGGGGTTTAGTATATAAACGTATTTGTTAAATATATTACCATAATATATTCTTATAGATTGGTTTATTTCAATATTATATTTGTTTCCTTATTAATACAGTATTAACTTTCTTGCTCGTCAAGTTTGTAGTGTTATAAATAGGATCTCATTCTATCTTATTATAAACAACATTTATTCACAATGTAGTCCTTAACGTTATTCTTATTCTCTATCCTTTAATGGCTCCCACCTTATTTAATATATTATTTCTGTTTTCTGTTTTCTCTTTGCGTTCCTTTAAAATCTAACATGGTATTAGACCCGCCACCCATTGGACTCTTTCGCTATTGTTGCAGTCGATTCCACAAAAAAAAATCTCTTTTCACTCAATCCTCTTATAAGAATCCAAATCGTATTCCTCTAGTATGAACCGGAATCTTAATCTTCTAGTAGGGTCCGAAATTAATCTTCTCGTAGGATTCGAAATTAATCTTCTTGTAGTAATTAAAATCTTAATTCTCTTATAGGCTTCGAAATTAATCCTCTTGTATTATTTGAAATCTCATTAGACAATTCAATGGTCTTATCTCGTAAATGTAATCAACACTGGATTCTTGGTTCACGGTTCTCTATGCTAGACTCATCGCTCCATCTCATGACACGCCACCACATCAACATTGTCACCACGTCAACACTTTTGTTACGTTATTCAATCAACAAACCCTAAAAAACACCATTTCAATCTAGACTTCAAACTCAAGTTGTTCTTTCAGCGACTAAATTGAGTTTGGGGGGAGGGAGAGGGGTGTGTATTAAATATATTACCACAATGTAATCTTATGTTATTATATTTGTTTATTCCTTATTAGTTTCCTTGTGACCTAGTATTACTTTTCAAATTCACTAAATTAGTAGTTATATAAAAAGGATATCATTTGTATGAAAAATATCATCTATTTACAATGTAGTATTTACTGTTCTCCAAAATTTTGTGGATACAACTTTTTTTAGTATATTATTCCTTATTTCTATTCTTTTTCAGTGTTCCTCTAAACGTGTCACACATTGGTTATTAGAAAAAAAATATATATTTCCAACTACTTTTTTTTTTATGTATGGGTGTTCGGGCCAGCTTACACGCACTACTTTTGTTAAGTTTAAAGTAATGTTACATGCCACCAAAAATTCTTGAGAATAAATGGATTAAATATGAATTATGATTTCTTATTTTCTTAATTTAACTTTATTGTATGAATTTTTTCGTTATAATCTTCAATTTAAAAATTATAAAATGAACCATCCTGTGTATATTTGCATATTCTTCTTCCTAATACTAAGGCCTTTCTATTAGTCTTTTCTACTTATTTTCTCTTTTGATAGACTTTCCAGTTTTTTCTATACAAATAGAGAATATAATAATTTGAAAGGATAATTTTCAGAGGGTACCTACCGGGTCTCATTTTTGAATTCTGAATGTACAAGGTTTTAAGAGTGACAAATCAATACCTAAGGTTTTTTTTTTTACTTTGTTAGTTATCGCAGTTAGTTTCTCCGTTAAGTGTCACGTGGTGCCTAGGTGGTGCCTATATGACAAGTGGAAAATCTGCCACACACGCGCCAAGCAAGCGCCACGTGACACTTAACGGAGAAATTAAAGGCAGGTACTAACGGAGTCACAAAAATAAAACTTTGGGTACTGATTTGTCACTTTTAAAATCTTGGAGTAATGATATATGTCACCCCTTTTCATGTCACCCTTTTATCACCCTTCTATATATATGTATTGATTTCTTTGAATAGAAGATAGAGAAAAATTAAATAGGATAGAGAAATCAATTCATTGGTCCATGTAGGCATACACGTAGGAGGTGATAAAAGGGTGATACAAAAAGGGTGACAAATATCATTACTCAAAATCTTGTACACTGAGAAATCAAAATTTGAAACATTGGTTACCCAATGATACATTTTCCTTAATTTGAAAATTTAAGAAAGATCGTGAAGAGTCAATTTGAATAGGATTAATTTTTATTAGTAAGTAGTAATCATTTGAAAAAAAATTAACGATCAGTGAATAAAAAATTTATTGCAAATAACTGAAAATTTATTAATTGTCCTTTTTTTACCAGGTACATCATCAACTGCTTGGGTTTGGTTAGAACAATGTTTTCAGATGCCTTCGATTTGGAGATGGCATTTCTATATCTAACTGTACGTTGGATCCCAGAAACCTGATCAAATGAACTTACATCGACATCGTTAAGTGAGGAGTATTTCTCAATCGATGCCTACATTAGAGATGTGTTTAACAAGCTTCCTTCTGATGCCTGAGTGGTTGACCCAAACTCCTTAAAAGATTGAAGAATGTTAAGGCAGATGTTAAACAATCCCATGCCTGGGACCTTGTAATAGAACATCGACGATCGAGTTGGATGTTCAAAAGTGGTAAGGTTTTAGGATTCATCGATGGACTCCTTGAGAGTCTAAAACTTCTGCTGAGTTCTGAAGGGCATGCAAGTATCCCTGTCAGGATACAAATTGAAGCACTCGAGCAAAAGATGAGACTGTTGAGAGAAGTTACTGAATATTCATGTAAACGGTCCAACAACTCCGACGAAGTGCTAGATCTCATGATTCATATTTCGTTGGGTAACAGTCAATGCAATGATTATCTCCTACTCGTGTTTGGTGGATGAAATGGATGAAGGCATGGTACTCGAAATAAATGGTAAAGTCTCTCATCTCTTGCAGATTAGCAAACCTGTGAACCCTGAGGTTCGAGGGTGTTATATTAAAGCTTTTGAGTCATTAAATCCATCTGATACTCCATGGAATGATCATCTTTTGTTGATAAATTTAATCGATCTTTACCTGCTAGATCTGACAGAACAAATGGAACACCTTCGGGAGGATATGATATACCTAAAAACTACCCTGATGGATAAACCAAAAATACGATTCGAGGCCACTCAGTATAAGTATCTTTTGAGGAGTATTGATGAAGTGATCTGCAAGGCATGATCAATTATTTATGCTGAAGAAGACACAGACACAGCCAGAGAAAGGAATATTGCACTTGAAAATTTGCTGGAAAGCATCAAGATTACTAAAAAAAGATTATGAAGATTTTTGTAGGCAACTTTCATTCAACTGATCAACTCCGCTCCTTTGATTTTTTCTTAGAGAATTTGAATGAGCTGCTGAACCGCAGAACAGATATGAAGAATCATTTTGAGACAATCATGATAGACTTATTGTATATGAGATCTTTTCTTGGTAAAATCAAAGAGCAGTGCAATGAGGATGTAAATGAACTTTGGGAGCGTGTAATATTTTTGGCCTACACGGCAGAATATATTGCCGACTCAATTGTGCTTGAACCTTGTGAGTATCTTAGTTCACAACTTTTGGGTGTTGCAGAAGAGATCAAACTTGTCAACGCACAAGTCATAGAGATCCATGAAAATAAGGCACCTAATAATTCCAATATCAGCGCTGTTTCAAGGGTTCCTATTCAAGAAAGAAGTAGACCAGACATTGATGAATTAGTGGTGGGTTTCGAGGATGAATCACAAGCCTTAAAGGAGTGGCTTAATGCACAATCTAAATCGCGAGAGATATTTTCCATTGTTGGCATGCCGGGTCTTGGTAAGACAACACTCGCAAGGAAAGTGTATAATAATTCTTCAGTTCAAAGCCATTTCGATGTCCGAGCATGGGTTTGTGTTTCACAAACTTATAGACGAAAAGATTTGTTGCTTGACGTTTTAGGTGATATTATTGAGCTTCACAAGAACCTACTCGGGAAGAGGTATCTTGTTGTCTTAGATGATTTGTGGGACACAGGAGCATGGGATGATCTTAAAACATCTTTTCCAAATGAAAAAAATCCAAAGTAGAATATTGATCACCAGCAGGATGCATGATGCGGCACAGAAACTCACGCCTGCCGACAACATTCTTACCCTTTGTCTATTCCGTGATGATGAAAGTTGGATGCTGTTAAAGGCTAAGTTATTTCAGGGGGAGAATTGCCCTGAAGAACTCTTTAAAGTTGGAAAACAAATTGCAGAAAATTGCAAAGGACTCCCTCTTTCAGTTGCTTTGGCAGCTGGTATTCTCTCGGGGATGGAAAGAAAAAGGAGTGAATGGAAACAATTTGCAGAAACTTTGACATCCCAAATTATTTGACACGAAGATAATCAATGCATGGATATTATTGAACTCAGTTATAGGCATTTACCAGGTCATCTCAAATCATGCTTCCTTTATTTGGGAGCATTTCCAGAGGACCAAGAGATTCCTGTGAGAAAATTGACTTGGTTATGGATATCAGAGGGATTTGTACCAAATACAGCATCAAAAAGAATTGAGGATGTGGCAGAAGGTTATTTGAATGATCTGATTGGTCGAAACTTAGTCATGCGTTCAAAAGATACATCCAGAGCTGGCGTCAAAGCATGTCTATTGCGTGACTTTTGCTTGGAGAAAGCTGCAGAAGAAGACTTTATGCACCGGTTAAGTGGTTTGGCTACCGAGACTTTTGATAATGCTCACATTCTAATAAATTATTCACGATATCGTCTGAGCATTTCCTCTAAGCGTGAGCATTTTATTAGAGCAAAGCCTTTCAGCCCCAATGCTCGCTCTCTATTATTGTTTCATGAAGGTGATAACCACCCGGATCATCCATATGATGCTTCCTTCATTACACACAACTTTAAGATCATTAGGGTACTTGAGTTGGGACACATCAATATCAAGGATCCATTTAAGGGAATTGAAATGCTGCTTCACTTGAGGTATTTATCACTCGTGGGGGACATCGAATCTATTCCATCCTCAATAGATTACTTGTGGAGACTAGAGGTTTTACTCTTCAAAAGTGTAAGAGTTGAAGTTGTATCAGTTCCAAATTCAATTTGGAATATAATAAATTTGAGGCACTTGCATATAAATGATGGTGCTTCTTTTGATCTCAACAATCACAACTCCAACTCATCCTTGGATTTAGAAGATTTGGAAAGCTTTTCCACACCATCTCTTGTTCACGCAGATGAACTCCATGAAATATTAAGAAGGATGCCCAATCTTCGCAAACTTAAATGCCTAATTTTGTGCAACTGTGATGGTGATGGGTTTCAGGAGTTAAAATTTCTTAGTCAACTTGAATCACTCAAAGCATGTGGAGACTACAACTCTTTTCATTCTAATTTTAAATCTTATTTTGAGTTTCAGTTCCCTTCAGATCTTAGAAATTTGAACTTGTCAGGCTTTTGCATTCGATGGAGTGAGATGTCAAACATTGGGAGACTCCCAAACTTAAAGGTTCATAAATTACTTAAAGGAGCCTTTATGGGGAAAACATGGAGTATGAAAGAGGAGGAGTTCCTAAAACTCAAATATTTAAAATTGGAGGATTTAGATATTGTAAAGTTGGGGTTTTAATATTTAGTGTGCGACTACGTGGGTTAATCGTTAAACCGGTAGTAGTTAATTGAGGTTGGCATCTAACAACACTCCCCAACGGCCGGATAACGTGAAGTAACTCTGTACAAAGAACCCGGTGAAGGATCATACACGTATTCCCTCTATCTTTACAGCTCCAAATTATCCTGGGATATGGTACAGTTGTCAAATCCCATTCAGAAAATCAACTACGTTACATGTCGATTATCAACGATTGGTGAATGACCTAAGAAACACCTTTCTTCATTAATTCTATCACCTTGGTCAAGGATTTGATACAATCGTTATAATCTTATGATATCGTAGAGTTCAATCTCTTTACCTAGAGTTGATAGATTCCATCTTGACTCACCCCTATGAGGATATATACTTAGTTGTGTCCAATATTCTTTCGACTAGCAATATGACACACTAGTAGTTCGGTATCAAAACACAACAAGCATATACACAACAGTTTTGATGATCTCGGGTCAAAGGATTACAAGCATAAAATTCCTTCTAGAAATTAACCTACTTGACAGTTCAAGGTATTTAATCATTAGGAATCTCTAGATTTTAGATGATTCGATAATCTCATCTCTATGTGCATCATCTATGCACCTAACTCGGTAAACGAGAACTAACGATATTTATACATAAATACTTGTTAGCTACATATTAATCTTATCGGACCATCAAGGTCCTAACTCGATGATCCTTTGATTAAAACTATTCAGGTTAAGTTATATGGGATAGATTCTCATTTTCATAACTCCTTATGATATCTAAACCTAAACTTAACCAAGAATCCGAAATTATAATATATATTTAATATAATAAAATATGCATGCCACAATATATAAAGAAAAATTTCTTTTATAGTTACAAATGTAAATCATCAACCATTAGTGTTCAATTTTTTTACAAGTCGATAGGGTTTGAGGCATAATTCCAACCGTCTTATCATGATAATGTAAAATGTCCAAATAAACTTCTACAAAAGAAATAAAGTAATGATATATACTATACAATTACATAGCCTCGATCCTTTATAACAATAACAAAAACTACGTGGTAAGATTTTGGTTAAAATTTAATCATCAATTTATTCATGTTCTCAATTTAATTTACAATTTATTTTCAACCAAGTTACACCATATCATGAATAGTATAATGGATGATATAAATTTAGATAATGTTTATCATTCCTCAAATATAAATTACACAACATCATGAATAATATAACAGATGATATTAATTTAGGTGGTATTTATATTCCTTAAATATATAATTCAATCAACTAATCAACATTTTTTTACAAATAAAAGATATTATCTTATAATTTTTTTTCATTAAAATTAATATGCCAAATTCTGTGATTTGTAAAAAAGAAATGATTAATTTCTCTTCATATTATATATCTTGTATTATTTTAGCATAAAAACACCAAACACGTCATATACATTCCTACATTATTTAATATTCTAAGCACTTATATGAATTGAACTTTTCTTATGCGACTTTAGTATATTTTAAGAATATATTGTTGGTCAAATGGGATTTTACTCAAGTGTTGACCACATTTACGACGATAGTCAGTGACTCAATTTAACGAAACCTGATTTCGAACCTAGACACTCCAGGTTGTTTGGCTTTTGGCCTTAGGCTCATATCATTCTGGAGTAGCCCAAAGTTGTATGCTATATTAAATACAACATGTCCTCAAATGAAACATCACAACTCTACGCCACACCATATTTTCATTTTCTATAAATAGTTGGTCAAGTCAAATATTTTCTTCATTCAAAATTTTAAAGCATTAAGCATTAAAAAATCATAAGAGAAAAATTGAAAAGAAGCACTTTTATTAAGTTCGTTGAAATTCTTAAGAATTCGTTTGTCATTTCTTTTTTAATAATATTGTCGTGTTTCTGGAGGTTGAAGCCAACAAACTTGCAGGACCTCGATCAATATCTTTAGAAGTTAGTCTAGTGGTTACACTACTATGCAAAGACCAAAATATCTTGAAATCGATTTTTAGTAGAATCAAAATAACGCCGAGTTTAAAATGACTCTCAGATATATAAAGAAAAAGTAAGGGATCTTCTGTTGGTCGGAAATATGATATTTCAAATTTAAATTACAAGATATAATAATATGAAAATAATTCCCTCTTATTATTAAGATGATATTTCAAATTTGAATTTTACTATAAGAGAAAAATAATTAATAAAAAATAAAAATTAATACCCATATACTAATGAATTCAAATTATATTTTTGAAAAAAAAATGAAATTACAAATATTTAAAAAATAGTAAAGTTACATGATTCATATGTATAAAATTGCATCGTATAATCGGTTAGGATAGATCAACTTGCCAGACCTTTACTTTTTATTCAACACAGTGTAAAGTGAAAGATGTAAGGTTCGAATCCCTGTCCTAAACATGGGTAACCTAGTTCTGATTTACTTGGTTTATGCATAAAAAGACTTGCATATTTCCCATGGGTTAGTCGTGGTACGCGCAAGCTGACCCAGACCATCCACGTACCAAAAATATTTACATCTTATGTCTATCCAATTTTCATAAATTGCTCTATAGGTTCATATAATTTTCTAAGCACATCTCTCCTCAAACTTTAAGCACCAACAACAGAAGTTCATAGTATCTTCTCACGTAATCCATGTGGAAACTGTGAGCATCCTATGGACTTTCATCTCGACCAATGATGATCACTACTAGAAAATATTCATTTAGCAACGGGTCGCGATTGCGTCTCTACAAAAATTATAATTAATGACGCAAAAACAAAAGTGTCCTTCGAATATATGTATGGCGACACTATTTTGATGCGTCGTTAAATATTCTTAATAGGGAACACAACTATTATAGCATCACCATGTATTATGTTATAGCGGCATTTTTATTGCACACATCCTTTTTCAGTTTTTCATGACACAATATACGTAAACGTCGATATTGATACACTAATTAGGGACGCAGCTACATTTGCGTCGATATTAATGATACTTCAAAGGAGACAACTTTAACTCTGTGTCGGCAATATTGACAATAGGAGACGCTTCTACCTAAAAAATAAAAAAATCAACAAGAAATGTTGAAAAATTTCAAAAGAAAAAAGAAAAGAAATGAAAAACAATGAAACATATCCTCACACATCCATTAGAACAAAAAACAAAAAGAAATCTCTTCACACTCCCCTTCCCAATTCCCACGAAGCCGCTCTCCTGCACAAGAAACTCGCCGCCACTCGGGGACCATTCTCCACCATCATCAACCGGCTTGGTTACGCCATCAACAATCGTGGAAGCCTAACTAAGGTAAAAAAAATTAATTTTTACCATTGAAACTCTAAAAAATTTGAATTATTTTTGACATATTTTCATCACTTTTATAATTTTTTAGAATTATCTGATTTAAGTATAATTTTATTATATTTATATAAAAATCCTACAATAGCCATTATAGAACAGTTGGAAGCCTTTTATAGTATGAGAAGTGATGTGTGAATATAGCGTATATGAGGAAGGGATGTCGTGAGCAATTTGGTGTTATACTGTATTTTTTGAATTGTTTTACAATAAATATCCATTTGACACAACTACTGGAGATGGTCTTAAAACACTAACAGGACTCTGTACACATTTACATTTCATGGCCTTTATTTTATTGTGGAAAATCAAACATTTTCCATAAGTTCTCTTATTACAGTATTTAATTGCGTTTAATTTCATTTAAGATGTAACTGTTTCCAACAAAAAAATCAACAAAGAAAAATTGCACCATTGGTCCTTGTCTTATGCAATATAGTCAAATATACTTGTGTCTCAAACACTATATACACTACTGGATTCGGCTTGTTTAGCGACGACACGGGTCGTCGCTAATTACCCGTATTTCGTCGTTAATCGTGGTTAGCGACGACATGTCGTCGCTAATCTGTCGTCTCTATCCCTTCGTCGCTATTTGGCCCATTAGCGACGAATTGTTGTGATTTCGCCCCTAATCATTCAGCCTTTTATCGACGAGGCCTGGCGTCGCATAAATTTTACTAGTTAGCGACGAGGTCCCATCGTCGCTAAATAATGAATTATTTTTTCTTTTTTTTAATCGCTTATTAATTATATATGTTTTCTTTTTTTTTTAAATCATCTAACCACGAAATAATAGCGACGGCTAAGTCGTCGCTATTATTTTTTTATTTTTGTATTTTTTTATTGTTGTCGTAAATCATTATTTATTTTTTTAATTTACATGTTAGCGACGACACAATTGTCGTCGCTATTCATTATTATTTTTTTTTAAATCATTTTTATTTTTGTTTTCTTTATTTAAATTTTAGTTTTTATTATTATTTTAATTTTAATTATAATGCAAAATTTACAAATAAATAAAAATCCAAAAATATATATAAAATACGATAATCCAAAAATATGTATAAAATTAATCGTGAAGTCAAAGTCAAACGTAGTCAAAATAAAAGTCAAACATACGAAATAAACTTAAAGTCTCAAAATTACAAACCATCCTAATAAAAGTCAAACTTAAAGTCTCAAAAGTCAAACATAAAGCAATCGTCACTCAAGTGGTGCTCGTCTTCATCTTCTTCTCTCTCTTCATCTCCTCTCTCTTCGCTAGTGGGCCCGAGTTTGCTGATCGGCTGAAGCCCTTGGGCGATTCTCATTCCGTTTAACGCTTCGAAGAGAGTGTCCGCCATGCTCGGGGGTTGACTCGGCCGACTCGAAGAAGCTGTGGGCCCGGTCGATACGGAGGCTTGATCCGGTAGAGGTTCAAGTCCTTGAGCCACGCGAAGCCCGTTCATCCCAGCCAGAATCGCCTTAAGCAGCTCCTCGTTCTCCCTATCCGGCTGTGTAGGAGTCCTGGATCGTTTTCGGACCGGACCAATGGTAGGCACTAGGCACCCAGTATTTTGTCTTAGGTGGGTGCAGGACCTCCATGATAGTCTCGAGCATGGCATCCATCTGCTCCTGGATAGTAACTTCAGCTCCCTCCGCTCCGGCCTGCACAACCTTTTTCTTCATCTTTTCCCGAAGAACACCCTGTAATTAGATTTCAATTTAAAAATAAATTAGAGTAATAAAAAAAAAGTTAAAAATAAATAATTAATTTAAAGCAATTTAAAGAAAAACTTACACTAGCTTTCTCCAAACGCTCGTCACGCCAGCTATCTGTAGCTGCATCGTAAGACAGGTGGTCGAAATAGCCGCTTAAAGGAGGAAGATCCATCTCCTCCTGGGTTTGATCATCTAAAAAAGTCAACGGCTCTTTCGTCACCATTTTCAGCTTCCCCTGGACAGTATACAATAACAAATATTAATTATTTAAAAATTAAATTAAATAAAATAGTAAATTAAATTTTTATTATTAAAAGTTATACCTCTATAATCACCTCCCGAGTCTGGGACCAGTTCCTTGACCCCGCCTTGCTCGGAACTGTCTGCAGCTCTCGATTCTTCTTGTTTATCTCACCCTGACTCTGTTACAAATAATAAATAAATATTTATAAAATTAATAAATAAAGACGTATAAAATAATTAATAAATTATTATTTTCTACTGGTTTGGCCTCGTCATCCAACATCTTCTTCGTCGCCGCCCAATGCTCCGGTAGAACATCTGGTGGATCTTCACCCGTGTAGTAGTAGTCGTTCTTCAAATCCGACTTCCATCGCCTGTAGGCCCTAGAAGTCATCGTATTCAACCTCTTAATGATCTCATTCCAATCGCCTCGCCTCCTCCACTCCTCCAAATCAAAAAACTGGTGCAGTTGCTGCATAATAACCCCTTTGTTATGGTCGGGGACATCTGACCATCCTTTGTAGCACGGACGAACGGCTTCTTGAACTACATTCCCCACCACCTGACCCACGTGTTTGCTATGTGGGCCGACGAAGTTCCACGTTCCGTCGATAATAGAAAAGTCAACTGGAATGGGCCAGCCGACTCTCTTCAGGGTCTCATGAGCTGTCCGTATAGACGTGGCAGCTTTAGGGCGTCTTCTTTTACGTTCACCTGTTTTATTGAAAAATATTTATTAATTATATATTTTCTTAATTGAAATTATATTAATTTAATTTTTTATTACCCGATGGTTGGGCACAATCGCCCATAGGACGGTTAGGACCCCTCGGGGGATCGTTACCCATCCCGTCTTCGTCGTGACTTCTACCCATAACAGCAGCAATCTATAAAATTTACTAATTAGTCCTTTACTATTTTTTTTTTTGATAAAATTTAATTAAATTGCTAATAGGTCCATATTTTTTTAAAAATTCTATTTTAGTCCTTATAAATATTTATTTAAAAAATGCATTTTAGTCCTAATTTTTTTTTTAAATTGCCATTTTAGTCCTAATTCTTTTTAAAATTGCATTTTAGTCCCAATTTTTTTAAAAATTGTATTTTACTCCTAATTTTTATAAAAAGTGTATTTTAGTCCTAATTTTTAAAAAAATTGCATTTAAGTCCCAATTTTTTTAAAAATTGCATTTTAATCCTAAGTTTTATAAAATTGCATTTTAGTCCCTATTTTTTAAAAAATTGCAATTTAGGACTAATTTTTATAAAATTTCATTTTGGTCCTAATTATTTTAAAAATTCTATTTTAGTCCCAATTTTTTTAAAATTGCATTTTAGTTCCTATTTTTTTTTAAATTGCATTAAAGTCCTTATGAAATTGCATTTTAGTCCTTATGAAATCCTAAACATCACACATACAAATTTAAGCTATTGCAAATAGGTCCCTATATCTTAAACCACAATTAAATCAACAGTTCAACACATCACTACACATATTACAATTAAAATCCATAAATCATAAGAAAACCCTAATTTTAGCTAATTCTAAAGAAAGTCCAATTACAAGTTGTTTTTTAACACAAAAAAATCATAAACATCCCAGAATTATATACATAAAACTCGGAAATCATCAAATCATACAAACATTCATGAATTTTTTCAACCAAAAAATTAAAAAAAAAATGCAAGTTTGATCCGGAAATTGGAACCTGTTACGTAGAAATGGTGTAGATTTCGTCCATGAATCCATGCCAAGAAGAAGGAATCATACAAAAAAAACACAAGAAAAGATATTAGAAATTAGAAATGAAAAAATGAAAAAGAATAGATTAGAATGTGTTATTGGATTGGAATCATTACCTTGATGTTGGATTTGTTGTTGTTATGCCTCACAATAGCTTGGTAAGGTCGGAAATGACGATTTTGGGTGAGTTTTTGAGTGATTGTTATGGCAAAAATGAGCTCGGTTAGGGCTTTATAGAATAAAAAATTAGCGACGACACGTATGTCGTCGCTAAGCCAAGGAATTCGTCGTTAATTTTGGACACGTGTCATTTCCTGTACACACGACCTTTGCGTGTCAAAGGTTAGCGACGACATGGCGTCGCGGAAATTTGGGAAATCGTCGCTAATTTTCGTGGGCGGGAAACTTGACCGCCCAACCTATGAATGTCGTGGTTAATTTTTTTTTATATTTTTTTTTAATAATTCTTTTTGCTTTCCTTTTCTTGCTTTTTTTTCTATTTTTTTCCCTTGTTCCTTTCTTTCTTATTGAGGACTTGTGTAGAATAGGAAAGGACATTTAAAGTTTAGTCAACTGTTAGAGTCAATTTTTCGTCGGTAAACAGCGCGAATCCAGTAGTGATATGATAAATTGCAATACTAAACCTGGTCCTTGTGTTATGTAAAATAGCCAATTATATAGTGTTTCAAAAAAATTCAAAAACAATGTAGGATAAATTGCACCACTGGTCCCTATGTTATGCAAAATAGATATATATAGTGTCATAAAAAAATCTATGTAGGATAAATTGCACCATTGGCCCCAGTGTTATGCAAAATAACCAAATAAAATATACAAGGCCTCAAAAACTCGCGGAAACAATTCATCCAAAAAAGACACGTTTCTAAAACTCATCAATTTATCAAATTACCCATTTAATTTAGATATGATGCAAAAAATATAATAGGTTCAAGGATCGAGGAATGCTGACAGTAGCTCCGTCGAAGAGAAAGCATGGTGGAGATTAGTTATATATCGCTAAAAAATGATAATTGTAAGATAGACTTGTTTTACACATTTACAGCTCTGTTCCTTTCGTCCTCCATTCTTGGAATGTAAGTTTATCTAATTTAATCGTTTTTCTGTAATTTTACGACTTATAGAGATTACTTTTAATAATTTTATACTTGATTGAAGTTGAACTTACTAATTTATTAAAATTGTTGTGTAGATGCATTTATTAAATTGATTTAATTAGATTAATTTGTTGGCTCTCTTGTATCGGCTAGTTATAGAACGTGATCCAACTCAATGTAGAAATTAGGCTTTGTCGTTCCACCTAATCATAATTGTAACCATGGTAAACTCTTTTTACATTTAGATGAATTAAGCATAAAAAAGTACTATTACAACTATTTTTCTGAATCTTCTACCCAAAGTATGTAGAATCTATTGCACCATTAGTCCACGTGTTATGTAAAATATCCATATATATATATCATTTGTTACCATAAACTGTCACACCATTGATTAATGCTGAGGAGCTAACGTATATTGCAGGAACAGTTGGTGCAATTTACCCCATATTTCTTGGATAATCGGTATTAATTTTAGAATAAATTACTATTTAAGTCACAAGACTAATAATAATAGCCCTTTAACATCTTCTTATAAATATTGTCAATAAAAGTCCCCTAAAAATTTATACTTCTCCTTTGTACCCCTGCTATCAAGATCAGTGTTCTAAAAGGCGCTAGGCGCTAGGCGGGCGGTCGACCACCTTCGAGCGCCCAGGGTACTAGGCGGGGGCCTAGGCGTAGCCTAGGCGTTTTCTTGCTAGGCGGTTTTGATATTTATTTAAATATTTTTTTAAATTAATATAATTTTTTGTGTTAAAAAATAATTTTTTTAATTTTTTTTGTATTAAAAAATAGATTTTTTTTATTTTTTTTAGCTTCTGAACGCCTAGGCGCCGCCTAGGTCCGCCTAGGCGCCGCCTAAACACGCCTAGGACCTTCTGGGACCGCCTAGAGGCCGCCTGGGCCATTTCTGGAAGTTTAGCTACCTTCTAGCGCCTAGGCGCCGCCTAGGCCGATTTTTAGAACACTGATCAAGAGATATATATATATATATATATATGATTAAAAAGGCACAAAACAAAAATATCAATTCTCTTATCGGGTCTCGGTCCGCTACCACCATCACTATCATCGCCGCCACCACCACCCACTACCATCTTCTCTTTCTTCCGGTATTGCCTTTCTATCAACGCTCTAAATTCTTACACCTATCAAACTATCTCGTGTATTTGAAGATTTGATCTTTTGGGCTGATTTGCGGCTTGTTTGTGGAGATGTGCGTTATATATAGATTTATAGGGAGAGAGATAAGGGGTTGGTGTTTGTGGTTGTGGTTAAAAAGGTTTATGTGTGCGAATGTGGAGCGAGTGGGTTCTTGTGGTGCTGCAAAGATCTTCAATTGGTGTTTGAAGAAAGGGGTTATTGTTGAAAACATCCCCATTAAACTATCTAATTGTTTTTTTATGCCTTCAATACTCTTATTTATAAAAAAATGCCTAATGAAGTAATTATTTATAGAAAACATCCCCTTTATATTTTCTATACCTTTACTACCCTTATTATTAAATATATTATTTTATTTTAATACAATATTAATTTTTAAATATTAAACAAATAATAGGGTACTTCTTTTTCCTCCTCCTCCACCACCACCACCACAACCACCACAACCACCACAACCACCACCACAACCACCATGTATGTAACCACTACTACATCCACCACAACCACCATGTATGTAACCACTACTACATCCACCACAACCATCACCACCTCCACCACAACAACCACCACCACCACCACCACCTACTACTACTAATTCCATCGCACGCGCGCGTCCGTGATTTTTTTTTTAAAATCGTCATAACTAATTCAAAAAAAATCAAAAAATTAAAAAAAAATTATTTTTGAATAAAGCAAATTAATATTTACGTCTATGAATTTTTTTGATTTTTTTTGAATTTTTTGATTTTTTTGAATTTTTTTGATTTTTTTTTTCGCAGACACGGATTTTCATGTTTTAAACATGGAATTCCATGTTTTAAACATGGAATTCCATGTTTTAAACATGAAATTCCATGTTTTAAACCGTGAAATAAACATGAAATTCCATGTTTAAAACATGTAATTTCGTGTCTGCGAAAAAAAAAATTAAAAAAAATCAAAAAAATCAAAAAATTCAGAAAATTCCGAAAAAAATCATAGACGTAAATATTAATTCGATTTATCCAAATATAATTTTTTTTTATTTTTTTGATTTTTTTTTAATTAGTTATGACGATTTTAAAAAAAATTCACGGACGCGCGCGTGTGATTATTAGTTTTTTTCTTATTTTTTAATTGTTAATTATAAGGGTAATTTTGGGATGGGGCTGTTTTCAATAAATATTTTTTCCTAGGCACCTTTTTCTAAATAAGTTTTTTAATAGGCATCAATCAACAATTGGCTCATATCCATTTTGCGAATTATGTACTACCAAAAATGAATTTATACCTACCAAACTGAAGGGAGGAAAAAACAAAATAAAATTACATTTTACTCCAAACTAAAATATAATAACTATGTCGTATAATGAAAAAAATCCAACTAAACTTTAAAAAGTAATGATTTGAAATATTAAACCTTAAAATAAGTATATTCCTTTTCTTCAAATTCAACTTGTATTGGGTCCGTGCAGTCGTGCACACTCATATATTCTTTGGTCGTGTTTCTTCTAATTTTTTCTTCAGCTTAATAGGTAAAAGAAAATTTAGAAGTCAACTTTTCTTGGAAACATGAGAGGTATCAGGAATATATATTTGTATAGCGAAAAGCTTCGAAATTGAAAACTCAACTGATGTCGGCAGATATTTAGGATCGATGTCTGTCTTCAATTAATGAAGCATTATGTAATTATTCATTTTGTATTACCGTATAAAACCTGTGAATAGTAGGTTCTTCAGAACATCAAGTTCTTGTTGATACTATTCCTTGTGTTTTTCTTCAGAGCCAGAAAGATTAACGATCCAAGGTACACATCTTCTTTGTTCGTCTCTTCTCTTGGTTTGGATCTATAACTCAGTCATTAAAGTATAAAAAAATTGATCGATTTGATTTGGATTTAAGTATTAAATTGTGATGTTGTAATTTTTTAAGTATTCTTTTAATTATTTAGCAAGTAGATTTTTATATGTTTCAAGTGTGGATAAATATCATTTTTGTTGATATTATATTAAAATTTAAAATATTTATATAAGATAATTAAAAAAATTAATTTTTAGTAATATTTATTAAATTTAATAATTTTATTCTAAAATAAATGTAATCATTTTTGTATAACTAGGTCATGCTAAATATTGTAATGAATTTAAATAATAATGAATTTAGATAATATATAATAAAATTATAAATATCTTAAAGTAATATGCAAGTTAATTTAAAAGTGCAGGTTAGTGCATCTTTAATAAACTCATTATCATCTATAAATAATGAACATTTTAACCTTTTTGAGAATAATCTCTTTCGATGGAGTGGTACTCTTCATTAATAGTTTATTTTTTAATTTTCAAATGAGATATATCGTGGCTACAAAAGTATTCTGCCATATTTTTTCCTTAATTCTTCTCGTTTTCTTTCACCGTTTGAGAGAGTACGAGGTAGTATTCATTTACTTTGGAGATAGTCTTCCATACAATAAACATTTTTTTTTATTTAATTAGTAAAAGTCGAAAATACCCTTTTTATGTATGATATAATAAAGTAGAGGTTTGTTATCATAAAGTATGTATCTAATAATAAAGCTGATTAATTTCTTACACTGCATGCCATCTGACCCTATAAACTAGCCTTATAAACTAGCTACAGATTTTTTCTTTTGTTTATTAATTACATTTTAACTCGCCACGTATCTTATTTCTTTGAGTTTTATCATTTGACTTTTCTTTTGTTTTTCTTTTGGACGGATGATCCTTTCATATTTTCTTTTCTTTTTCTTTTTTTATGGATTTTAATCCTTTTTTTTGGATTAAATTTTAATTTTTGTTTTCAAGTGAGACATATATTTTATTATAATTATATTTTTATAAAAAAATTTTACTATATCAAAAAACAATTTTTTTTTATAACACTAAATCATGTTTAATATATTTTATAAAAAAATTCTATTATATTTAAAAAATAAATAAATCAAATGCTAAGATTCGAACCCTTGAGTTTTATTATATCCTAAAATATTAAAGGTATTAAACCACCAAGCTAGATGGACTTATGTATCATTTAAAGCCTCCACGGTTTACATAAATATTCATAGGGGGTTAATTAATTCGCTCTCACCATAACCATCATATTTTTGCCTATATGAGGCATCATACATTTTATTTTTTCCCTTTTTTGCCGATAAGAAGAACCGTTTGCCAATTTGTTTATACATTTATACACTTTTTTTCTAATTTGCGTAGCATCCTCGGATACGGGCTGATAATAGAATAAGTTCTTATATTATGAAAAAATGCACTATATACCTATATTAGTTTTTATATTTAACTTATTTCCAATACATATCTCTATATCTTTAGAATTTGTATTTTTTCTATTAATTGCTCTATAGGTTTCCACCTTTATTTCTTAGTTTATAAATTAAAATTTTGCAAGAAATTAAAAATAATATGTAGTAATAAATGAAAACAGAAATTTGTGTATTATAGCTAGTCGGTGGTGGTTGTGAGCGAAAGTGACAATGGTTGGCAGAGAATGCTGGAGGTGGTGGTGGTGGTCAGCGGAGAATGCTGGAAGAAATGGTGGTGGTGGTGGTGGTGGTAGGTAGTGATGGTGGCAGTGGCTTAATTTTAAAATAAAAATAAACTATTTATTATGAATATATAAATAAACCTTTAAAAATTTAAAATAACAATAAGGATAATTGTATTTGTGGTATATTTTTTACTTTTTATGCTAAATAAAAAATATATTTAGCATTATGATGTAAAAAAATCCATCCATACTAATTAAAAATAAAAAATTATTATTAAGTATATATTATCTTAATTATAAACTTAATTATATATATATTTATAATAGTAAATATATTTTTGTATATATTTTCTTTTATACTTTTTTATAATAATTTTATTATATTTTTAATAAAAATTATAAATATTTAGGTTTAAAAAAAATTATTTTTGATATACAAATATTCGATAGTAAGTGCAAATATTTTATCTTATATAGTAACTTTATATTATACATATATGGTATATGATATATCAATATTATAAGTATAAGGATAGTATCGTAATTAACTAAAAAACAAGATATAAAAGAAATGAAAATAACATTTTCTTTGCCATATGTCGTTTGTTTAGTGGGTTAGCCATCTAATCACTTTATCATTTTATATACCATTATTGTATGGAAGAATTTTCCTTTACTTTGTAATACCTAGCTAACCAATATTTAATATCACTCTCAAAAGAGATAATTACACCTAGGGTCTTGACCACACCCCCCTCTTCAAGATGGGGACCCGGCCTAGAGCCTCTTCTTACTAAAGACCTCAGCAAGTTTTTAACACATGAACCCCAAAAACCCAATTACTAGACTACCCCTCTTTTGTTTTTTCTATACCTATATATACTAATTTCCATTTCTAATTTTCATTCACGTTCTAAAAACCAATACCTCACCTCAGCTTCTCTCTCCTCTCTCCTCTCTCCTCTCTCCCACCACCGATACCACCTAAATGGCCACCACCACCGCCGATCTACACCACCAACTCCCTCATAAACCTCCACCATAGCACCACCATCTCCCTCCTCCCGCTTCCTTCGCCACCATCTCCCTCCTCCAGCAATAGGAGATTCTCTTCCTCGATCCAGCAGCATCTCCGATCTGTGAGCTGCTCTCCTCCTTCTTCCAGCGGCGAGCCACCACCTGGAGATCGACTTCAGATCCGAGATGCCGTTCTTACCTTGTTAGCAGCGTGGCTTTTCCGATGCTGCAACCTTCTAGTGTGGTCGGTGGGTATTCCGATGCTGCAACCATGGAGTGTGGTCGATGCTGCTATCCTCGTCGGAGCTATGCGCAGATTTGGGTTCAATGGTAGCACACTTCTCCAGCGGCGGTCGAGCTTCAATGGTAGCACAGTTTTGGGTTCCTTGTTCGAAATCTGAGATCCAGCATAACCATGGCAGCATAACCACCGACCCTTGCTGCTAGCCTGTCGGAGCTATGCGCAGCACACCTCGGATTTTGTTCCCTAGCACATAGTGTTGGTGGTGGTACTGTTCTCGGTGGTGAAGAAGGTGTGCTGAAGACCATCGGAGCTGTCCTTTTTGTTTTTTTTTTGTCTTTCTCGCGTACTGTGTACGCACGTTTGTATTTTTTTTCTTTTTTCCAGATCTGGTTTGACCAGATTTGAAAAATTTGTAATTAGTTTTTTTTTTTATATGTTGTAAATGGTGGTTTAATTTTTTTAATAGAAATGTTTTTTAATAGATACATATGATATTATAGAGTATTTATTTAATTTTATAGAGTACTCTCTCTTTTTCATAGAGTACTCTCTATATTTCACAGAGTACTCCGAATATTTATATAGAGTACTCTTAGTTTTTCCCGGTACTCTATGAATTCTTGAAACACTCAACAAATTGTCGGAGTACTCAGCAATTTTAGAGAGTACTCTCAGTTTTTTCCGATACTCTATGTTTTTTCCGGTGACTGGTGGTCGGTGGTCAGTGGTCGGTGGTCGGTGGTCGGTGGTCGGTGGTTGGTGGTCGGAGGTCGATGGTAGGTGGTGGGAGGTTGGAGGTAGGTGGGTAGTGGTAGGTAGAGGAGAGAGAAATAGTGACATCACACTTTTTTGTCTTTTAGTGATAGTAAGGGTAGGAAAGACTATTGTCAAAATTCAGGTCCCTAAGAAGAATGCCATTTAAAAAACTACTCTATAGAGAAGACAATTTGTCTCCAAGACCCTATATATAATTCACCCCTCTCAAAATCATATAGACACAAACCACAAACCGTAAATCAAGTCAAATTCCTTAAATGTCATCTAGTCTTCCGTGCATAATTTATTTTTCAATGACATCGAAACAAGTTTCACATGTTTAGGTGTGACACTAGAATCCTAAACAATATTCGACTAAGGGCTAAAAGGAGATCGTTAGCGGAAAATATTATAAGGTGTTTTACATACAATACTTACCGGCTGAGAGACCATTGATAATGGAAATATTTAAATTCGATGTTACATTTTGATTTTTCACATTCACGAACAATTTGATTAGAATAATTGTGCCTTCTATGTTACCAAAACTTTTAGCTCGTGTTTCAAATGGCAAAGTTCTTTAAGTAAAGGCGATTCGGTTATAGCTACTTTCCATTCCCAAAACTCTCGACTTTTCAAATATTCACCATAAACTCATTTAAACTATAACAAATCTTTTTCCCCACGATTCTCTAAAGCATTTTCACTAGAAAAGAATTATTCCATGTTTCCAAGTCCGTGAGTCTAAGATTTATTTCTTCTTTAGGTGAGCAAATGGTTTTACACTTGATTTGAAGAGTTTTACCATTCCAATAGAAGTTACGGCAAATTCTAACAATACGATTCTTCACACAAATCGATATGGTAAAGATAGAGAGTCAAAAGAAAATTACCCTTGCCGAACGGATCGAATAAGCTCTAACCACTCGCGAAAGACAACGAGGAAGTGTTCCCTGAGCGCACATAACCTTCCAATTTATCAATTAACGACTTATAGTCTCTAAAGAAGAATATAGAGGCTCCAGGTGGGACCCAAAGGTATCAAAACGACATCTCCCTTACTAAGTTAGGTGATATCAAGTATGGTCTCAAGATTTTCTGGTTTGATGCCAACGTAATAGATATTTGTTTTGTCAATATTTAACAAGAGACCAAAACAAACAATTACCGAAAGTCTTCAAGCAATCCATAAGTATTTTTATGAAAATTGGATCTTTTTTGGATAATACCATAACGTTATCGACAAAATCCATGTGAGTGGTCTTAAGCTTCTTGCATTTCAGATGATTTAGAAACCCCTTATTCGTATTCTTTTTCAAGAAACGAGAAAGATATTAGAGGCATAAAATGACAAAATAAGGCGAGAGAGGATATTCTTGTCTTAAGCCTTTTACCCCATTAAAAAGTCATGAACTTTACCATTTATTGGCACTGAGTAAAGGTGAAGTAACATATGTCATTATCTAAATCACAAATTGAGGAGGAAATTTTAAACCTTTAAATACCTCATTAAGAAATCTCAAGAGACCGAGTCATAAGCCTTGCATAAATCAACTTTGATCATGCATCTCGGAGAGATACTCATAGTATTGTAACCCCTTAAAATTTCTTGCATAATTTGAATATTATCAGAAACTAACCTACCTGATATAAATACACTTTGATAATTATCCACAAGATCATCTAAATTTACTTTCAGTCTATCTGCAATAATCATTATTATACCTTTGTATATCACGTGACAACAAGAAATATGTCGGTAATCTCCAACTCGTGATGGCGTTTCAATTTTTGGAATTAGGTCAATGATTGTGCAATTCGATTGTTTAAGTGAAAACACGGAAGTGAAAAAGTCACGAATAGTCGCAATTACGTCATTACCAATCAAATCTCATGACTTCTTAAAGAAGAGCGAAGAATATTCATCAGGCCCCAGAGCCATGTCATTTGCAATTCGAAAAATCATAATTTTTTATTTCTTCATCACTAATCTCTGCATTGAGTTACAAGAAAATTCTCATAACTCATAAGAAAATCCCAATAAGTAATGATATCATTGAGTTATGGAAAAAAATTCATAACTCTAACGTTGAATTACAAAAAAAAAAATCTCATAACTCAATAATGCATAATCTTTTATTATATATCCATCAAATTAAAAACACAAATATATTATGATAGTTCTATTAGAAAATTAAATTATACCTTCCTTATGCTATGCTTTAGTTGATTAAATCTTTCTTTTACAAAAAAAATACCAATTTACCTCCAAAACTATAACCATGTACGATTAAAACTTCTCATCCATCCATTTTTAATGTTGATTGGGTCACACATATTTTTTTTATGTATTGCGTTTTGTCAATTTTCCCAAAAAGATAATTTCTTTGGAATATCCATTGAATCTAATTTTTAACTTTTGAGTATCCAAAATTTTGAAAATACCAAATCAATACATAAAGTTTTATTTTGTGTATCCGTCAGTACCCACTGTTAGTTTCGTTAAATTCCACGTGGCGCTTGGGCGGCAAGTGGAAAATCTGCCACACGCGCGCCACGCGATACTAAACGGAAAAACTAACGGTATGTACTAATGAAATACACAAATTGAAATTTTAGATATTGATTTGTTATACTTTAACGGACAGCCATAAGACAAAATTTGAAACGTTGGATACTCGTATTTTTCCTTACGTATTTTTCCTTACCCAAGTATCCCAATTAAATAGTAGAAAATAAAAAATAAAAAACTATTAACAACTACCCCTTAATCCACCCTTACCCCTTTCCTCTCTATTCTTTTTTTTTTTATTATTATTATTCTTCCTCTCCAATCGATGCCAACCAAAAAAAGATCTTTTATCCTCTCCTACACCCCACCATCCCCTCCCCTCCCCTCCCCTCCCCCCTTAATTAGCCTTCTTCGTTTTCCCCAATCAAACCTAACCAAAAAAAGCTTCAAACTAATCCTTAAAATATATCATATCAATTTTTACAAAAGAAAATTGATATTAAATGTCAAGGAACAGATAAAGTGTGTCTTTCAGTAGAGTAAAAATGGTTCGTAACAAAAAAAAAAAAAAAGTAAAAATGGTCCAAGTGATACTTGACATCTATTTTGGATATAATACAAAGTGGCGTCTATTTTGGATATAATACAAATAGTAGCTCAATTTTGACATCTATATTGGATATAATGTAAGCTTTCATATTTGCCCTTCACTCAAAATAAAAAAAATAAAAATTTAATCGTTTTTAAAAGAATGAAGTATATATGGTAAAGAACCATTCATTTATAAATAACTATTAAAAAATTTATTTACTAATAATATCTTCAAATAAAATTATTTATGAGATAGATAGTTAGCCTAGTGGTTAGGTTACTCCGCAGAGACCAAGAGGTCCTGGGATCGAATCTCATTGGAGTCATTTACTCCGAGTCCAAAGTGGCTCTCTCATGTATGGAAAAAAAAAAAAAAATTATTTATTAAAAATATTTTTTTAACAAAAATATTTTTATATAATTTTTTTAATTACTCTATTATATATCATTTAAATTTAACTACCCAATTACAACTTCTCACAACCACTACCCCACCACCCCACCATAACAACCATCACCACCACCTTATTACTACCACCACATCCACCACCACTACAACCTCAACCACAACCACCCCCATCACCACCACCACTACAACCTCAACCACAACCACCCCCACCATTTACTACTAATTTCATCACACACGCGCGTCTGAGATTTTTTTTTTAAATAGTCATAACTAATTTTATAAAAATCAGAAAAATAAAATATTTGCATTTTTAGATAAAGCAAATTGATATTTAAGTCTACAATATTCATGTTTAAAAACAGTGATCTATGTTTGCGTAAAAAACAAAGAATTATACAAATTTTAAAAAAAATCATAGACATAAATATTATTTTGCTTTATCCAAAGATGCAATTTTTTTTATTTTTCTGATTTTTTTTATTTTTCTGATTTTTCTGATTTTTTTAGAATTAGTTATGATGATATTCTAAAAAAATTCGCGGACACGCGCTTGTGTAATTGAATTAGTGGTAGTAGTAGGGGGTGGCGGTTGTAGTGGTGGAGGTGGTGGTGCTTGTGTTTGTGTAGAGGTGGTTAAATACATGGTGGTGGTCGTGGTGGTGTCCTATTATTTATTTAATATTAAAAAATAAATATGGTATTAAAAATAATATAATATATTTAATAATAAGGGTAGTAAATGTATAAAAAAATTCTATAAAAAATTATTTCATTAGATATTTTTTAATAAAATAAATTATTGAAAACTATATTTAACAATTAGGTACTTTTATTAGGCTTGTTTAGCAAATAATCCAAAAATCATATACGTAAATATTAATTTGCTTTATCCAAAAATGCAATTATTTTTTTATTTTTCTGATTTTTCTAAAATTAGTTATGACGATTTTTTTAAAAATCACGGATGCGCGCGCGTGTGATGAAATTAGTAGTAAGTGGTGGTGGTGGTGGTGATGGTCGTTTTGGTGGTGGTAGTAATGGGGTGGTGGTGGTGATGGTGGGGGTGGTGGGATAGTGGTGGTGGGAAGTTGTAATAGGGTAGTTAAATTTAAATGATAAATAATAGAGTAATTAAAAAGATTATATAAAAGTAATTTTGTCAAAGGACGTTTTTAATATATAATTTTATTAAGGGATTTTTTTAGCAAATAAATTTTTTAATAGGCATTTATGGATTAATAGCTCATAATTTTTTTGTTTCTTTTTTGGGTCAATTACCCAAAGATACATGAAGTGAATCAATGTGCCATATAAGAACCAAGTGATTCCTCTCTCTCCTACTTAGAGGCCAATAAGATGTTCAATGTCATAACTACCCTTATAGTCTATATAAGACAAAAAAAAAAGATTTCTCTCTCCTCCACTACCATTACACTCTCTCCTCCATTACCATTAATCTCTCTCCTCCTTTATCATTTTTCTCTCTCCTTCTTCATTAATTATCAAATAATTTCCAGTTCCGACCACAACCACCGATCACCGCCGACCACCGCTGGCCACCGCCGGAAAAAGTTCTGAGCGTGAAAAAAAGTTCTGAGTCTGGAAAATAGTTCTGAGTCTGAAAAAATAGTTCTGGGCATGGAAAAAAGTTCCGAGTATGAAAAAATAGTTCTGAGCGTGGAAAATAGTTCTGAGCGTAGAAAATAGTTCTGAGCATGGGGTATTGGGCATGCTCAATAACTTGCTGAGCGTTTCTCGTATAATCAGTAAACTTCCTGGGCATTTCTCGTAAATCAGTAAACTGCTGAGCATTTATACAAAAGTTATTGAGTTTAAATAATTTTTTGATTCAACACAAAAAATCAACATCACCACAAAACTTCTGAGCATTTCATAAAACTTCGGAGCATTTAACAAAAATTCGGAGCAAAACACAAATCCGACATTTCACGATATTTCTGGAAAAAAAGTAATCTAATCTAACACAAATCTATTACATTTCTAGAAAAAAAAGTAATCTAATCTAGCTTAACGATGTGGAAAAATCTGAGCGCAGCCTTCTAGAAACTTCTGAGCGCAAAAGTTCTGAGCGCAAAACAGAAAGTACTGAGCATATGCACAACACAACAGAAAAAGTACTGAGCATGAGAAAAAACCAAAAAAACTGAGCATATGCATAAGATAGTACTGATCATAGGCATAACTAGTGTCGAGCATATGCATAAACACAGAAAAAAGTACTGAGCATAGGCATAAGTTAGTACTGAGCATAGGCATAACACAACAGAAAGTTCTGGGCATATGCGTAACTAGTGCTGAGCGTAACAACACAACAGAAAAAGTACTGAATATTAAACGAAAACATATAATTACTGAGCATGGATGCATACAAGTACGTAAAACAGGTATTATAATGATAAACGAGCAAAATCTTCTGAGCGTGTGCCATAAACAGAAGATTACTGATGTACAAAGCATATGAAGTCACGTAACAGTGAAAACTCACGATGAACACAAAAAGTCGATGAACACAAACGATGAATAACGATAAACAACTACTCAAACACGCAACAACGAAGAAAATAAGTAATTTCAGCAAACTTAAACACAAAATCAAAGCAAAATCATAAAAACCCAGCTAAAACAAGCAAACAAGGAAGAAATAAATTAACTTACGGGAGAGTGAGAGGGATAGAGAGGAATAATCTCGAGAGAGTGAGAGAGAGAGAGAGAGAGAGAGAGAGAGAGAGAGAGAGAGAGAGAGAGAGAGAGAGAGAGAGAGAGAGGCTGTTCTTCTTCGCTGCAACACCAAAACGGCGGCAATAAGAGTTCGGTTTAGCATTTTCCGACGAGGGTTGAGCTTCAAAGCGAGAGAAAGAGATGAGAGATGAGAGATGAGAGAGGAGAGATTGAGCGTGTAATGTGTTTTGATTTTTATTTGACAAAATATGTATATATAGGTAAATAAAAAACAAAAGAGGGTAAGAAGGTAATTGGATTTTTGGGGTATAGTGTTAATTTTTGGTTGTGGCCTTTAGTAAGAAGATAAAATTAGTGGGGTCTTGTTGGGTCACGAGGTGGTGTTTTCAAGACCCTTTGGGTAATAATCTCTTCTTTTTTTTAACTTTTTAGTTTCATTTTTTTTATTTTTTTCATAGACACGTAATTATTCTTTGTTTCAAATAGTGAAATTTATGTTTGCGAAAAAAAATTCACTGTTTCGAACAGTAAATTTCATGTTTAGACCAGTGGATTTTCATGTTTGCGAAAAAAAATTAAAAAAATTAAAAGAATCTTAGACATAAATATTAATTTGTTTTATCTAAAAATACTAATTTTTTTAGAGTTAGTTATGACGATTTTATAAAAAAAATTCACGGACGCGCGTGTGTGTGATGAAATTAGTAGTATGAGGTGGTAGTGGTGGAGGTGGTGGTGGTTGTGGTTGTGGTAGGTGTAGCGGTGGTTAAATATATAATAGTGGTGGCGGTGCCCTATTATTTATTTAATATTAAAAATAAAATAATATATTTAATAATAAGAATAATAAAAATATAAAAAGATACAATAAATATTTTTTATAAATAATTAGTTTATTAAATATTCTTTTATATAATAAATTATTAAATATATTATTTAACAATTAGGTAATTTTTGTTATTTTTTTAATAGATACTCTTATTTTATGGGTAAGACTTCCATTCAATATTGGATGATTCAATATATAATCATAGTCATTGGATAATAAGACACGTGTCTGTAGTTTTTTTTTTGTCATAAAGTAGAAACAAAAATTACACATTACAAAGTTTGCTAAAGAAATCAGATGACGCTTGAACCGAGTAGTCCTTCCAGTGCGATATATCGATGTTTCGTCTTATGCATTTCGCGATTGCATCTGCTATTCTGTTTTGCTGTCGATTCACATATGAAATCTTCCATCTTGGAAATTCGTTCATCCATCCTTCAATTTCATTTATGATAGGGTTTAAGCTCCAATGAAGCATCCCCTTTCCATTGATTCCTTGAACGAGTTCAAGGTTGTCAGAGTAGAAAGAACTACTCTGTATTTTTTTTCTCCCTGCTGATCTAAGAGCCAGGAGCATCGCCCATGCTTCTCCGTCAATAACATTTCTCACTCTACATCTCGTTGCTTTCCTTTCCGTAACTGTCCCTTGCTTATTAATTCCAATAGCTGCAATAGCTGCCGGCTCCCATTCCTTATTAAACGATGCGTCACTAAACCAAATCATGTCAGCGTTATCATTGACAACGTTAAGGTTGTTATTCGAGGCAGGTGCTCCTTCCTTCCTGCCAAATTTCCCAACGGTACTTTCCTTTTTCTTCTCAAACAACTTCGAAATGATCTCTCTAGTATTTTGTGTAATATTCCATACAGACCATTCTTTTTTATCAAAGAAGCCCTTCATTCTTTCCTTCCAAATAATCCAAGCCGTTACCAGTATGATTGCGATTACTCTCCTCTTTTCACACCCATTATTCCCATAGCTTGCAATCGTATTTTTCAACCAGTCCGGAAAACTCGCCTTCTCATGTTCATTAATCTTAATTTGAAGCGGAGACTCCGCCCACGCCATCATGCTTAATGGACAATAAAGTATAATGTGATCTGAATTTTCCTTTTCACACTCGCACCATTCACAAATGTTATCATCCTTACATTTCCTCTTCTTAATATTACTTTTTGAAGGTAGAATATCCTTACAGACTCTCCAGCAGAAATTTCTAATTTTAGACGGTACGTTTGCATGCCAAATGATGTTCCATACTTCAGTATCATTATCTCTTTCCCCTTTTTCTGATGATTGTGGGTTAGCCTTACTTTCTTCATTAGATAAAATATAGTAACTTGATTTCGTCGAATATTCCCCATCTTTAGTAAAAGGCCAGATAATCCTATCCTCCTTCATCACTCTTGTGATTGGAATTTTCAATATTTCGTTAGTCACTATGGGGTCAAAAACTTCTTTGAGTATGTCAATGTTCCACCCTAGGCCATCTTCCGTCATGATATCACAAACCCTCTTTACAGTTGTCCGACATGTTCCTTCAATTTTGTAGTTTCCATTTAACCATCTATGCTCCCATATTTTAACTGTTTTACCATTACCCACCTGCCATATCGCATATTTCTTTAACATTTGAATCCCTTTATATAAGCTCGCCCAGCTCCATGATCTCTTATTCTTGAGTTTAGTATCCCATAAATCATTCATTGGGGAATATATTCCTTTAAGTACTTTATGCACAAGCGAATCTTTCTTTTTTATGATTCTCCAAGCTTGGTTTGCTAACAAAGCCAAGTTCATTTTTTGAAATTCCCTAAAGCCAATCCCTCCACTCTTTTTACTTTTAGTAACTCCCTTCCAATTAATCCAATGAATTTTTTTCTTGTTCCCATTATCCCACCAAAAATTTGCAACAAGGGAAGATAATTTTTTACATAATGTTTTTGGAAACTCGAAAATGGACATGGCATAATTCGGAATCGCTTGTAAGACTGCTTTAATTAGGACTTCTTTCCCCCTTCTGATAAAAGAGAGGCCATCCAGGATGCTGATTTTGAGAACAATCTATCTTTTATATAATTGAGATTCTCATTTTTTGACCTCTTGAGCGTCAATGGTAGTCCCAAATATTTCCCAAGTGAGGATGTAACCTTAATCTCAAGATTATTTGCGATTACATTTTTAAGATTCTCTGGCGTATCTTTACTAAAAAGGATGGAAGAGTTGCTCAGATTAATTATTTTTCCCGATGCTCTACAATATATAGCCAAAACGCTTTTGAAAGCTTCAACTTCTTTATCAGAAATTTTTATAAAAAATAAAGCATCGTCCGCAAAGAAAAGGTGTGTTAGCTTAGGACACTGTCTTGTGATTGCAATTCCATCAATGTTTCCTTCTCTACATTGATTGTTTATTAAACTAATAAGGCTCTCTGTGAGAAGTGAAAACAGCAACGGAGATAATGGGTCCCCTTGTCTAAGACCTTGTTGTGGCTTAAACTTCTTAAGCCTTTCCCCCATTCATTTTAATTTGCATTGAGACCGTTGTTACACAATTTCTTATCCAATTCACCCAAACTTCATCAAATCCAAGCGCTTTTAGTGTTTTAAAGAGGAATTTCCAGTTAACTTGATCATACGCCTTTTCCATGTCAATTTTTACCGCTGCATAATGTGTTTTCGATTTTCTCTTGGTGTTTAAAAAGAATGAAACTTCTTGGGCTATAAGGATGTTATCTTGAATGCTTCTGCCTTTTATAAAGGCCGATGGGTTGGAGAGATAATTGTATCCATGAACGGTTAGAGTCTAAGCGCCAAATTTTTTGATATAATCTTTAACAAAAATTGATACACGAGATCGGCCTAAAGTCTTTAATTGATTCTTGCTTCTCACCTTTGGGAATCAGTGCTATAATTGTATCGTTGATCAAGTTAAGGGGCGCATTATTCGTGAAAAAATCGATAGCAATTCTACACACATCTTTTTTGATGATTTCCCAAAATTCATGGTAAAACTTGCCTGGAAGACCATCTGGGCCCGGCGCTTTTGATCCATCCATAGCGAAAACCGCATCTTTAATTTCATTTTCATCTGGAATTTTTGTTAAATGTATATTCATTTCAAAATCCACTTTCGAGGGTATAAGTTTAACCACTTCATCAATATCATTAACCTCTTTTTCTTTGAATAAATTTGTGAAAAAACTTTGAATATTATCTTTAATCAATTTCTTGTCATTTTTCCATTCATTATCTTTAACTTTCAACATATCAATTTTATTAATTCTCCGTCTCTGCATTGTCTTAGCGAAGAAATATCTCGTATTTTTGTCTCCTTCTCTAATATTAAGATCTCTCGCTCTATCTGACCAATAAAGCTCTTCTTGATCCCAACACTCTTCAAGTTCTTTTTTCAGTGCTTTCTCCTTATTTGCTACTTCGATTGATCTTACTTCATTTTCCATCTTACCAATTTCTTCATATAGTTTATTTATCCTTTTCCTATTGTTGAAAAAGTTGGTTTTACTCCATCCTTTAAGGGCTAAACACAATGCATTTTTTTTATTACAAAAATCTTGATTACTTTGTGTGATTTTGAAAACATGAATCATGTGTCATAATATAAATGAGTAATTCTAGTATTGGTCCATCTAATATTAGATTAAAAAAAATTCTTATTATATGACATCATATACTTTAAAAAAATATTACAATGGCTAAAGTATAATTTATGATCATGGACATCTATTTCACTTCAAAGCTCTACCGTATGAAATAGTATAATTAATGAAAAGAAAATTGAAAGAGGAGCTTACATTAACGGGAGTTGAGGAGAATACAATCCAACATAACAAAGAGAGCTCTTCTTAAAGTTCTTAGAATCATCGCTATAAAACTTGGATATATACTAATATACTTGTTTTCATACCTGATAGCCTTAAAATCCTACTTAGATACTAATATACTTGTTTTCATACCTGATAGCCTTAAAATCCTACTGTATACTGCGCTAGTACCCCAAATTTGCAAAATAAAGAAAGATCATGAAGAGTCGGTTATGAATAAGATAAATATTTCATTAGTAAGTAATTCTTTGAATAATAGTTAAATTAACGATTAGTAAGTAAAAAATGATGAGTATAACTCAGCTATGTGGTTAGGTTGTTAGGCTAGATGCTAAATTAGTTATAACCGATTTGTAGTACAAGAGAGGTGTATGATTTATGCTGTAAACACTTCTCTCTATCTTTATATAAGATGTACTGTCAAACAACAATATTAAATAACAAATATTATTATGGGTTAATACCCATTAAACACCTGCCACCTTACACCTTTGACCATAAAAGGCACCTTGCTGCAAAATACAAAAATACCCTTGTCCCTTATTTGCTCTTCTTCAACAGCGCTGCCGGCCGATTCTCCCACTCACCACAAATTTGTTTTTCTTTAACAGCGCTGTGGCCAACGATCTCTTCCACAAGTCTGTTGTTGCTATGTCTACAAATCCTGTACATCACGAACGCACAAAGCATGTAGACATCGATTGTAAGATTACTCGAGAGAAGATTCAAGCTGGAGTAATAAACTTTTCCACATTCCTTCAAATCTTCAAATTTTCTATTCAAAGCTAAGCAAGTACATTTTTGTACTTGTGGACTAAATGTTGAGTTCTGGGATAGATTCCCATTACTCAGAACTCGGAAAAGGCTAAGCAGGTCCACTTTTGTACTTGTGGACTAAATGTTGAGTTCTGGGATAGATTCCCATTACTCAGAACTCGGATTGTACTTGTGCAAGCCCACTTTTGTACTTGTGCAAGTGCACTTTTGGACTTGTGGCAAATGTTGAGTACTGGGATAAATTCCCAGAACTCAGAAAACGCTAAGCAAGTACATTTTTGTACTTGTGGACTAAATATTGAGTTCTGGGATAGATTCCCATTACTCGGAACTCGGATTGTACTTGTGCAAGCCCACTTTTGTACTTGTGTAAGTGCACTTTTGGACTTGTGGCAAATGTTGAGTACTGGGATAAATTCCCAGAACTCAGAAAACGCTAAGCAAGTACATTTTTGTACTTGTGGACTAAATATTGAGTTCTGGGAGAGATTCCCATTACTCATTTGAATTGTTTTTTTCTTCTAGTTTTTCAACGTTAATCAATCAACTTATTCTATACAAACTTTCGCACAATTCAATCATAATTTCTTACTTTCCCAATACTCAAATATCATGTTTCAGTGGAGATGTCAATCTATCTTTGAATACAGCAAATGAATTGGATAAAAAGAAATAATGCAGGGACCAAAATGCAAATTGTTTCTTCTACATAAAAATTAGTTAGATTACAGCTATATCTAGTTAGACATGATTGTATATACACTAGTTTTGTACATTGTAACTGTAACAAGAAATAAAACATCTCTTCTTCCTCTCTTATTCATTCTTCTTCTTATTCTTCTCTCTGTTTCTTTATTTTTCTTGCTAAATTCGTCATTAATGGGTGCTCTCATAATTCACAGTGTTTGTGTATATGCTGATGATTTAAACGAAAGAGAGAGAGCGGCTATCATAGTTATTTGTTTATGAACTCGTGGAGAGAGAGAGAGAGCGGCGGCGGTAGAAAGGGGTAGAATAGGATAAAAATTAAAAGAGGTGCCTTTTATGGGCAAAAGGAGAACGACAGGGGTGAGGGGACATTAAATTTGATTTGAGGTGTTTCTTGGGCATTAATCCTATTATTATTTCATTTTATATTATTCTTCATGGTATTATAGCCAAGGAGAAGTTTTTTCTGAAGCTTAATTTTCTGCCATTAATGGCGTTTTTCGAAAAGCTTCACTTCTCCGCGTTTTCGATCTTTCTTCCGCTACCTTTTTATTTTTTTCATAGCATCATCGTATACTTCTCCGCACATTGTCTCTAGTTCATTCATTCCTGATGTGTTACTCCTTTTTTGACAAAATTGGAGTAGCTTAGTGCAGGTTAAGCTAGATTCTTCTAACTATGTGATTTGGCGCTCTCAAATCGAAGCCGTTCTCGATGCTCATGGTTACTTATGTCATCTAAATGGTGATGTTATTCCACCATCTTCTTCTGAATCGCTTTATGAGACATGGTTGATTAAAGATCAACAACTCAAAGTCTCCTTGTTATATTCTATGATTCCATTGATTTTAGCTCAAGTTGTTCATCTATCTCATGCTCGTGATGTTTGGAGCAAATTAGAGGAGATATTATTACTCAATGTCGAACCCATGTTCATCAATTGAAGATGAAACTCTGCAACATAAAGAAGGGTGATCAGAAGATGAGTGACTATCTAGCCTCGATTCAATCGATTTGCGATGGACTTGAAACTGCATCAGCATCACTTCCATTGAAAGATGTTATAATGTTTACTCTTAAAGGTTTACCTAGTGAATATAACCAATTTTTTTTTTTTTTTTTTTTTTTTTTGGACATTTGGGGGTGCCTAGGCACCGGAAATAAAGACAATTATCCTATCCCTAATCTACTTAATCTAGAAGACAAGTCGAAAAAACTAAGCGAATTTCGACGAACGAGCGTTGCCCCGTGTCTAGCTTCCTTTGCAAGCTTGTCCGCCCTACTGTTGAGCTTCCTATTAATGTGCCGGAATGTTATTTGCCCGAGCTCCTCAGCAATGTGGATAATCTTGCGCAGGATGGGTTGGATATTCCAACGCGCTGCTGACACCTGCTTCGTACCTTGAATAACCTCAAGGTTATCAGAATATATAACGATTTTCTTATTTGGAAAATTTGCCCCAATCTGTGCTGCTTTGAGAACCGCATTAGCTTCCCCTTCCAAGGCAGAGTTGCAATCAATGTTGTAGCTTTGTTCGAAAGATGTACTACTGTTGTTGTTTACTCCTATGATTGCTACCCCGGTTGGCTCCCATTTGTTGTTAAACGAGGCATCACAAAAGAATGTCAAATCTTGACTTTGCTCCTTCCTGTTTTCGTCAATGCTTTCTTCTTCTGCTTTCTTAAAACCGTTGTAGTTTTCCGCTGTCCAATTTATTCCATGGATTTCTTGCATTAATTTTTTTGAAGCGATGTTTATTCCTGTGCCACACACTGAAGCCCCCTCATGTATTGCTTTCATCTTTGCTTTCCAAATATTCCAAAGGTTGATCATAATGAAATCTCGTACTATATTTTCTTCCCACCCTCCCTTTGTAAAAGTTTCGATGATTTTTAAGAACCAATCCTCTATTGTCCCCTCCCAATTGTCTTGAATTCTTATTTGTAGTATCGATCCGGCCCAGATATCTTTGCACATATTGCATTGGAGAAGTAGATGTTCTACATTTTCATAGCTGTGGTTACACCATAAACAGTTTGTAGCATCCGCACATTTTCTCTTATATAGGTTGTCTCTGGTCGGTATCGCATTGTTGACTATTCTCCACATAAATAATTTGATTTTTTTTGGGATGTTGGAACTCCAAATCGTCTTCCAGATTTGTGAGTCTTGCATTGCCTTGGTTCTCATTGTTGTTGCCTTGTTCATAATTTGCTCTTCTGTTATAACCTTGTATCCCGTTTTTGTATTGAAAGTGCCATCTTTTGAGAACGGCCATATTAGTTTATCCTTGTTATCTATATCTTTAATTTTTGTCTTTTTTATAAGATGTATGATAGGCTCAGGAAATAGGTCATCTAATTTCTCTGAATCCCATTCATCTTTGTCTTCCTTCATTAGTTCGTTAACTTTTGTAATAGTAGTGCTTTCTGGTTTTTCTAGTTTCCAATCAGTATCTATCCATTTATCTTCCCATATATTCGTATCTTTACCATCTCCTATCATCTTTATTCCATGTTTTTTTATAAAGTCTCTACCTTCTATAATACTTGCCCAACTCCATGTTCTGCTTTGTCTGAGTTTGCAATTCATTAGACTAGACTTATTGAAATAAATACCTTTGAGTAATCTTGCCGCTAGATTATTAGGGTTGTTCATTAATCTCCAAGCTTGAGCTGCTAGTAATACCGTATTCATCTTTTTAAAATCTTTGAAACCTAGTCCTCCTATTAATTTGCTCACTGCGATTTTTTCCCAAGCGACCCAATGTATCCTGTTTCTTTCACCTGAACTCCACCAAAAGTTAGATATAGCTGATATAAGTTTATTACAAAAGGTAATAGGAAAAGAGAAAATAGACATGTAGTAATTCGGAATTGCTTGGAGAATGGCCTTAATAAGTACTTCTTTACCCCCTTCTGAGAGTAATTTTGCTTTCCATCCTTCTGTGTTTTTGAAAATTCTTTTAGCTATCCAGTCTAGGGATTCCACCTTTGATCTTTTGTGGCATAGTGGAATCCCTAGGTAGTATCCTAAATCTTCCGTTTCTGTGATATTCATTATTGTAGTTATCTCTTCTTTCATCTCCTCTGGTGTTTCTTTACTGAAGATAATGGCTGATTTATGTAAGTTGATTTGTTGTCCTGATCCCGCACAATAGATATCCAAACATTCCTTAAAACGTTCAATATTCATGTCATCTAGTTCTAGAAAGAACAGAGAGTCATCTGCGAATAAAAGGTGGGAAATCGTCGGGCAGTTTCTATTTATTCTTATACCTTTGATCATCTTTTCGTTAATATAATGGTCGATAATACTAATAAGGGATTCTGTCATAATAGAAAAAAGGAAAGGAGATAGGGGGTCCCCTTGTCTGAGGCCCCTACCTGGTTTAAAGTTCTCTAGTCTTTCTCCATTCAAATTAATGTTAAACGAGACAGAAGTGATACAGTTTTCCATCCATTTAATCCAAGTTTCACAAAAACCTAATTTAATTAACACTTTAAAAAGGAAATCCCATCTTACCTGATCATACGCTTTTGCCATATCGATTTTTATTGCTGCCATATGCTTCTTGTTCTTCCGTTTTCTACTCATAAAAAAAGATATTTCCTGCGCTATAATAATATTATCCTGAATAGCCCTACCTTTAATGAAAGCCGATTGCGTAGGTGATATAATAATGTTCATAATCACCCTTAATCGGTTAGAAAGAATCTTAGTAATTATTTTATAGATAAAATTAACACAAGAAATCGGCCTAAAGTCTCCTAAGTTCTCTTGAGTAATACCTTTTGGAATCAGGGTGATAAGCGTGTCATTAATCGTCTCAACTGAACAATTGTTCTCAAAGAAATCCTCAATAATACGTATAACATCAACCTTAATTATTTCCCAAAATTCTTTATAAAACTTACCATTAAGTCCATCTGGTCCCGGTGCTTTTGAGGCCGACAATTCCCTAATTGCTCTTTCTATTTCTTCCGTTGTTGGTTTTTTCGTTAATTCCTCATTCATGTCATTCGTGACTCGAGGTTTTATAAATTCAATCGCCTTCTGCATATCATCTTCTATACCGATATTATCTTTAAATAAATCTTTATAAAAGTTTTGGAAACAATTTTTAATGTTTTCGGAGTCATCTGTCCATTCACCGTTCCTGTCTTTTATTCTGGTTATTCGATTCTGTTTCCTACGCTTAATAGTGGCCAAATGGAAGAATTTGGTGTTTTTATCCCCGTATGTGAGCCAGTTTTGTCTTGCTCTATCACACCAATATTTTTCTTCTTTCTCGTACTCTAGCTTAATACGTTCTTTAATATCGTTCTCTTCTTTATAAGTATCTCTACCATCATTTGTTTTACTAATTTTTATCAGTTTTTCTTGGAGGGTCTTTATTGTTTTTTCATGATTCCTAAAATTTTTCGAACTCCACTTAGTTAATTCTGTTTTGGTAAATTCTCTTTTCTTTATAAAATTCGGTACAGATATTATATCATGGGGAATTTTCCAACTAGTGTCAATAATTTCTTTGCAATTATTATTGTCTAACCATCTACTTTCAAATTTAAAATGTTTTTTCCCTATTTTCATATTTATATCAAAATGAAGAAGAAGGGGGGAGTGATCCGACCCTATAGCAGGAGGGATGTAAATTTGTGATCTTGGGAATTTCTGCATCCATTCGTAAGTTGCCATTCCTCGATCTATCCTTGTCTTTACGTGCTTATCGCCTTCCATCCTGTTAGACCAAGTAAAGAAACATCCATTAGATTTAATTTCAAAAAGAGCATTACTAGAAGTAAAGTCAATAAATTCTCTAATATGGTGCATATTAGCGGGATTTTTGCTTTGCTTTTCATCTATGTTGAGGATATCATTGAAATCCCCTTGTATCATCCAGGGATCTTTGATTTCTTTACTCCATTTTGAAATATCATTCCATATATTCTTTCTTTCATTAAAATCATTAGGAGCGTGAATGAAAACCATAAAGTACGAAAATGAAGGATCATTAATGCTAACAATAACAAAATAAGAGCATGAAAAAACAACTTCAAGACGCACGCAGGCGTGCCACAAAATGAGAAAACCTCCAGAATGAAAAGCATTCCCAGTGGGTTCGACCAAGAAAGAGTTCTCGTAACCAAAACGCCTAACAATGTCATGTGAGTCAGCTTCTTTTAACATAGTTTCACAAAATGCAACCACCCCAGGACGAAATTGTGCCAATAACGAGCTAATTCTAGTTAATGTCAAGGGAGCTCGTATTCCCTGGACATTCCAGAAGAGTGTAGTCATTTATAATTCGCGGCTTTAATGGAGTAGCCGCCTCCTTTCCCTTTGTCCCCTTCTTTAGCATCTGTATATTTGGAGATCATATCATTATCCTCTTCTCCTCCTTCATAATCTTTCCCTAAATAATTTTTACTTTTTCCAAAGCTTCCTTTATCTTCTTCCTTCGGTTCGAAATGTAATTCATAGTCGTCTTTCGTTCTTGAAATGTTTTCTATGTTGTTTTTGGCCTCCTTAGCCTTGTGGGTTGAAAAGTCTTTCTTGTTTGTTTTTGGCCTCCATGATTGTCCATCGATCTTCGTATCATCTTCATTGCTTTGATTTTCAAAATGAATCCATAAATAAACAACGATCTTCCTGAAACTTATCCCGTTATCCTCAACATATCTTATCTCTTTATTATCGTTGCTGCCAATTTTATAATTCTTCCACATTCGTTTAAGTCCTTCTGTATAAGTATTCACTTTTGCAGTAAATTGTTGGTGACATAGCTGGCCATCGATCTCCATATGTGATATTTTGCCAAAGTAATTGAGAACGCACCATTCATTGGCAAAGTTGAGCCTCAAATTCTCCCCTATCACCATTATATCTTCATTACTATAAACTTTATAAGCTTCATAATTTTCCTCTACCTCCTCAGTCTCTGTTTCCTTGTCATGAACATCGTTGGACTCAACACAATCCCAGGTAATTATCCACCCATGTGAGTTATTCCCTATTCGTTTCCTTTGTATTATTCCAGACTCCATTTGAAACTTCACCCAATTTTTAGTTTGTACTTCCCAATTGTAATTTGTTCCTTCCAAGCACCTGTACCCCCACCTCAGCTTTCTCCTAGTTATGCACATGTCCCTATTTTCAGTTTTAACTTTCCAACTGTAATTTGTCTCTTTCAAGAGCCTATACCCCCACCTCACCATTCTTCTAGTACTACACCTCTCAAGTTCCCATAGCCAAAAAACAAATTTTTTCATGTTAAACTTCTGTGTCCATCCTTCTTTACTGCTATTTGTAAAAAGTATTCCTCTACAATCGTTGTTCATCCTATTTTGAGCATTCCTCACCAAGCCCCATTTCAAATCACAGATTAACACCCAATTGGTTTCCCTGTCATCTCCGTTCTTCATATTTCCTCCTACTATACTAAACCATTTCTCATTGAAACATTTACCTCTCACAAAATCCCATCTGATCTTCCAATTAGAAGCCCCACGGTTCCGATCAATGCTAAAATTAAGAGTATTCATATTGAGATTTCTCGTTTTCCTATTCAATTCCATATTCCAATTGGGATGTGTAAAGTGAAACTGTATCATCTCAGGGTCCAGAATTTTTCGTTGTAAGTCACGGCCAATCTTGTAACAATTATCAAAGAGAAGCAAACAAACCTCAAAACTAACCTTAATCAACCCTCTCTCTGTATTTCGAAATTGACTCTCCGTTAATATACCCATAGAAGCTATTGAGAGGAGGTACCGGTCTCCATCTGTTGAGAGGCCCATCAAAAAGAAACCCCACCGCCTCGTAAGAAATAGAAATCCTAGAAATAGCCTAAAATCGCCTGAAGTACTGTGTGTTTTTCCAATGCCAGCAAGCCCGTAATGATAAAACCCTAACCCTAGTCTAAAGAACCCATCTGACGAAAGATCCATTCCCAAGCCAGAATCAAGGCAAGCGTGTTGAGGAGAAATACACGCGTGAGAGAGAAACTCACCCCCGATTGACCGGTGATGAAAGAAAACAAAGAAAACAAAGAGGTTTTTCGAAAAGAAATCGTACTAGAGAAGAGAGAAGGGAGAGATCGTATTTTTTAGAGACTTATTTGTATTTTATAATAGGGTTTTGTTTCATGAAGAGTCATTTTGCATTAACATTTTATAACCAATTTAAATCAAGTATATGTATCACTAATGCTCAGTCCACTCCTGTTAGCTTTAATTATTTGGGTAGTTTGTTGGTTTCTGAGAAATTACATATGCATATGGATGATTTGAATGATTCTCATATTCAAACTCATACTGCACTTTATTCAAACTCACATAATTCTTCTTCAAGTAATCGAGGTCGAGGTTCTAATCAGCGTGGTAGAAGACGAGGATTTACTGGTCAAGGTCGTGGTTCATCCTCCTATGTGCCTTCTAATTTGGGAAGTCAATTTGCCTCTTCTCAATCTGGTATGCCCTCCTCTTTACCTACCTGTCAAATATGTTTTAAGATTGGTCAGAATGCATTGGACTGCTGGTATCAGACTTTACTACTTTTCCTTCTCCTAGAGATAATCGTATTACTTTAGCTGCTCAATCTAATTTGGGTTCTCAAGTTTCACCTCAGAATAGTACTAATCATCAACCAAATCACTCTCATGCTTCGAGTTCATATGATGCAGAGCAGTGGTTTTTGGATTCAGGTGCTAATAGTCACATTACAAATGATTTAAATCTTATTCAGAATTCTTCACCTTATCATGGTGGAAATGTTGTTTCTGTTGGTAATGGTACTGCTTTAGACATTGTCAACACAGGTCATAGTAAGCTTCTAACTCCATCTTCTACTTTTACTCTAAGTTCCATACTTCATATGCCTCATATCACTTCAAATATTTTGTTTATCTCTCTTTTTACACTTGATAATGATTGCTCTATTTCTTTTACTTCAAGCTCAGTGTCATTATTGATAAGAAATATCACAACATCCTCTTTCGGGGCCCTTGTAAGGATGGTTTGTACCCTATTTCATTCAATGCAGATTCAGTGTCTTCACCCAACTAAAATCTTCTTTGTTTGTCTTCCAAGTCTCAAGTTTCTTTAGCTATGCTTTGGCACTTTAGGTTGGGTCATCCTTCAACAAATGCTTCTGCTTCTTTAGCTCCTATTTTAGATACTAAACTCAATTATCATGGTGTCAGTTGTGAAGCTTGTTATGTTTCCAAATCTCATAAATTACCTTTTAAACTGTCTGTAAATAAGAGTTTAGTTCCTTTTGCACTTCTTCATTCAGAGGTATGGGGTCCTTCCCCTATAAACTCTTATCCTTTATTCAAATACTATGTTGTTTTTGTTGATGATTTTAGTAAGTTTTCGTGGGTTTATCCATAAAAGTTAAATTCAGATGTATTTTCTGTTTTTCAAGCTTTTCACAAAATGATTTAAACTCAATTTCACACCTCTATTGAAACTCTGCGCACACATAATGGTGGTGAGTATTTGAGCAATGATTTTTCTCTATTTATTCAATCTCATGGTATCCTCCATCAAACTAGATGTCCTCATACTCCTGAGTAAAATGGAGTCTCTGAAAGAAAACATAGACATCTCCTTGAAAATACACGTGCGCTTCTCATCATAGCTCAATGCCTCCTAAGTATTGGCTTGATGCTCTAGCTTCATGAATTTACCTCATCAACATTTTACCAACTCCTAGTTTTCCAACCTAAGTCCTTATAAAATGTTGTATCAAACTACTCCTTCATACAATCATCTTAAAGTCTTTGGCTGTCTTTGTTTTCCTTGGTTAACACCTTACTCCTCAAACAAGCTAGCTCCAAGATAAAGTCCTTGTGTTTTTCTAGGCTACTGCAGTTTTCTAAAGATTACAAATGCTTAGCTTTAGATACTCATAAAATCTTCATTTCTAGGCATGTTATTTTTAATGAGTTGTCTTTTCCTTTTGCCTCATCCAATGTTTTACCTGTTACTCAACCTGACAATTCAATTTCATCTTATTTTATTTTGATTGATTTGACTATTAATAATCAGTCTTTAACTCATCCTTTCTCATCTTTTATTCCTTCACCTGAGATTGTTTCTGAGTCTCCATTATCATCATCTCAGCATTCTACTTTTATACATCCATCTCCACCTCAGCCACCTATTAGACATCCTATGATTACTCGCAAACAAACTGGCTCTTTAAACCATCATATAAATGTAAAAATGTTTTTGAGTCTTCTTCATCTTCTTTCTTAGAGCCTAGTACATATAAATAAGCTTATATATTACCTTGTTAGAAATCTACTATGAAAATTGAATATGATGCTTTACTTGATCAGAAAACTTGGACATTAGTTCCTCCACCACATGGAAGAAGTTCAATTTCATGTAAGTGGGTGTATAAGATTAAAAGTAAAGCTGATGGTTCAATAGCTCGCTACAAAGCAAGACTTGTAGCTCGTGATTTTTTACAGGAATATGGACTAGATTATAATGAGACATTTAGTTCTGTTTTTAAGCATCAAACAATTAGAGTTATATTCTCTTTAGCTGCTACCTATTCTTGGGATATCAAACAATTAGATGTATCAAAATGCTTTTTTACATGGTTCACTTGAAGAGGAGGTTTATATGACTCAATCTCCTGGTTTTATTGATCATGCTAATCCTCATTATGTTTTTAAATTGAATCGATCTTTATACGGTTTTTCATACGAGAACAAGACATATTGATGTTGATTTTCATTTCGTTCGAGAACAAGTTCAACGCAAGCTGCTCAACTTAACTCATGTGCCTACTTTAGCGCAAGTAGCTGATGTGTTAACGAAAAGTTTGTCCTCAACTCTTTTCTCCTCATTCAGAAGCAAGCTTCCTCTCCTCAGACGAGCTCAGCTTGAGGGGGGATGATGAGTATAACTCAGCTATCTAATTAGTAAACTCGGCTATGTGGTTAGATTGTTAGACTAGATGCCAAATTAATTATAACCGATTTGTAGTACAAGAGAGGTGTATTATTTATGCTGTAAACACCTCTCTCTATCTCTATATAATGTACTGTCAAAAAACAATATTAAATAACAAATATTATTCTTTCATTTCATATTATTCTTCAGAAAATTTATAGAAAATGACAGCGAATATATTGATTTTGTAGAATCAAGTTTATTAATGGTTTCTTTTTTTTCAGGTGCGCGCAGTACTAGTAATACTTAAGGTCATAAAGAGCTAGGGGTTTGGCTTGTAGAGAAATGTTTTTAGATGCCGTTAAATTGGAGATGTCATTTATTAATCTAACTATTCATTGGTTCCCAATGACTAAACAAACATTAAAAGCCATACGTGAAGAGTATGACTCAATTGATGGCTACATTAGAGATGTATCAAACAAGCTGCCTTCTGATACACAAGTGGTTGAGGAAACTAAACTTCTGGAAAGATTGAAGAAAGTTAAGGCAGTTTTTAAACACATCCATTCTCAAGATCTTGTAACAAATTATTCACGATCCAGTAGGATGTTCAAAAGTGATCGGGTTTTAGGATTCATCAATGGTCTCCTTGATAGCATAAAGCTTCTTCTGAGATTTGAAGGGCATGCAAGTATCCCTGTTAAGAAACAAATTGTAGCACTCGAGCAAAAGATGAGACTGTTTAGAGATGTCACTGAATATACAAGTAAACGTTCTAACAACTCTGACGAAGTGAACGATCTCATGTTTCATATTCGTTCGGGAACTGTCAATGCATTGATTATATGTAACTTGTGTTTGGTGGACGAAATGGATGAAGGCATGGCACTTGAAATAAAGGGTAAAGTCGCTCAACTATTGAAGAAGAGCAAACCTGTTCGTGAGAGTTATATCAGAGCTTTTAAGTCATTCAATCCATCTGAGACTCCATGGGATGATAAGCGTTTGTTGATAAGTTTAGTCGATTTTTTCGTGCTCGATCTGCCGTGGCACATGGAAAAATTTCGTGAGGATATGATATTCCTGAAAACTATCATGATGGATGAACCAGAACTACGATTCGAGGCCACGCAGTATAAGCATCTATTTAGGAGTATTGATGAAGTGATTTGCAAGGCAGGACCAGTTATTTATGCATACGACACTCTAAAAGACCTCTGGAAAAAAAATCTGCTATTTTCTATTTCAATATTCGGTATCAGGAAATTTTGGTCATCGCGGAGTACTATAAACACTATAGAAGAAACTATCGATTCATTTTCTGAGTTGGTGAAAAGCATCAAGTTTATTAGACCATATGTTTTGTCCTTGGATTCCCATGAGGACATTAATAGGACAATAGAGTTGGAGCAAAGCTTTATAGTTCTAACTATCAATTGGTATCCATTGATTAAAGAAAAAAAACCTAGTTGGGTGGACACTTTTTTCTCAATCCAAGCCCACATTGGAGATGTATATAACCACATGTCCAAAGACGCCAAAGTTGTTGAGGCACCCAAAATCCTGGAAAGATTGAAGAATATTAAGTTTTGTGTTAAAAAATTACTTGGCCTACACAATGAAACACTATATGACCGATCCACTTGGATCTTCAAAAGTGACGTTGTTTCAAGATTCATTGATGATTTCCTTAAGAGTGTAGATTGTCTACTAAGATTTGAAGGGCATGCAAGTACTCCTGTCAAGCAACAAATTGAAATGCTCGAGAAATATATGAGATTGTTGAGAGATGTCACTGAATATACAACAAAGCGCTCCAACAAAAGCAATGAATTGGACGATCTTATGTATCACATTCGCCATGTAGCTGACCATGCATTGAGAATCTCCTACGAGTGTGTGGTTGAAGCAATGGATGAAGACTTGGCACTCATGGTAAAAGATAAAATCTCTTATCTTCTGCATAAAAGCAAACCTATCGACCCTAAGATTGGTGCGAGTTATATTAAAGCTTTTAAGTCATTACACCCATCTGATTCTCCCTGGGATGATAAGCATTTGTTGGTAAGCTTAGTTGACTTTTTCCTGCTCCATCAAACAGAGCTAATGCAAACCCTTCGAGAGGATATGATATTCCTGAAAGATATTCTTGTGGACCAACCACAACTTCAATTAGATCCTACACAAGATAAGCATGATCTTTTGAGGAGTATTGATGAAGTGATCTGCAAGGCAGGACCAATTATTTATGTTGAAGAAGACACAACCACATCCATAGAAGGGAATGTTGCACTTTCTGATTTGCTAGAAAGCATTAAGATTACCAAAAAAGAATTTATGAAGGTTTTTGTAGGCAACTTTCCTTCAACTAATCAACTTCGTTCCTTCGATTTTTTCTTAGAGAATCTGGAAGAGCTGCTGAACCGCAAAACAGATATGAGAAATCATTTTGAGACAGTCTGGATAGACTTATTGTATCTTAGATCTTTTCTTGATAAAATCAAAGATCGGTGTGATGAGGATTTAAAAGATGTTTGGGGACGTGTAATTTTTTTGGCTCATATGGCAGAATATTTTACCGACTCAATTGTGATCGAACCTTGTGAGTATCTTGGGTCACAACTTTTGGATATTGCAGAAGAGATCAAACTCATCAAGACACAAGTCAAAGAGATACATGAAAAGAAGCCACCTAATAATTCCAGTATCAGAGTTGTTTCAAGGGTTGCTAGTCAAGAAAGAAGTAGACCAAACATTGATGAATTAATGGTGGGTTTTGAGGACGAGGTACAAGGCTTAATGGAGTGGCTTACTGGACCTACTAAGCCTCGAGATATATTTTCCATTGTTGGCATGCCAGGTCTTGGTAAAACAACACTTGCAAGGAAAGTGTATAATAATTCTTCAGTTCAAAGCCATTTTGATGTCCGAGCATGGGTTTGTGTCTCACAAACTTATAGACTCAAAGACTTGTTGCTTGACATTTTAGGTGATATAATTGATCTTGGCGAAGGAATAAATGAGAAGAGTGAGCATGAGTTAGCTGATTTACTTCGCAAAAACCTATTGGGACTGAGATATCTTGTTGTATTTGATGATATGTGGGATACTGGGGCATGGGATGCACTTCAAACTATTTTTCCAAATGAAAAAACACAAAGTAGAATTTTGATCACCAGCCAGATGCATAATGTGGCACAGAAACTCACACATGACAATAACATTCATTCTCTTCGTCTATTTAGTGCTGATGAAAGTTGGATGTTGCTAAAGGCTAAGTTATTTCCGGGGAAGAATTTCCCAGAACACCTATTGGAAGTTGGAAAACAAATAGCAGAGAATTGTAAAGGGCTGCCTCTTTCAGTTGCTTTAGCAGCTGGTATTCTCTCGGGGATAGGAAAACATGAGAGTCAATGGAAACAATTTGAAGAAACTTTGTCATCCCAAATTGTTAGACATGAAGATAATCAATGCATGGCCATAATTGAACTCAGTTATAGGCATTTACCAAGTCATCTCAAATCATGCTTCCTTTATTTGGGAGCATTTCCAGAGGACCAAGAAATTCCGGTGAGAAAATTGACTTGGTTATGGATATCAGAGGGATTTGTACAAAATACGGAATTAAAAAGAGTGGAGGATGTGGCAGCAGGTTATTTGACTGATCTGATTGGTCGAAACCTAGTTATGCATTCAAAGGATAAATCCAGAGATGCTCACGCTAAGTCATGTCGATTGCATGATCTATTGCGTGATTTTTGCTTGAAGAAAGCTGCTGAAGAAAATTTTATGCACCGCGTAAGTAGTTTGGCTCAACACTTTCCTAATACAGAGAACTCTGATAATGCTCGCAGTCTAATAAATTATTCGCGATATCGTTTGAGCATTTCCTCTAAGAGTGAGCATTTTATTATGGCAAAGCCTTTCAGCCCCAATGCTCGCTCTCTATTATTATTCGATGAAGGTGATAATTACTACCCATATCAAACATATGATGCTTCCTTCATTTCACGCAACTTCAAAATCATTAGGGTACTTGACTTGGGACACATCAATATTAAGGATCCATTTAATGGAATCGAATTGCTCATTCACTTGAGGTATTTATCACTTGTGGGGGACATCGAATCTATTCCATCTTCAGTAGCCAGCTTGTGGAGACTAGAGGTTTTAGTCTTCAAAAGTGTAAGAGTTGAAGTTGTATCTGTTCCAGCTACAATTTGGAATATGGTTAAGTTGAGGCACTTTCATGTAAATGATGGTGCTTCTTTTGATCTTAACAATCACAACTCGTCCATGTTAGATAATCTCGAAAGCTTTTCGACACCCACTCTTGCTCACGGAGATGAACTCCATCAAATGTTAGCAAGGATGCCCAATCTTCGCAAACTAAAATGCCTAGTTTTGGCCAACCATGGTGGTGATGAGATATCGGTGTTTAAATTTCTCAGTCAACTTGAATCACTTAAAGCAAGTGGTGACTACAACTCTTTTCGTTGTGAATTAAAATCTCATTTACAATTTCGATTCCCTTCAAATCTCAGAAAGTTGACCTTGTCAGGCTTTTGCATTCCATGGAGTGATATGTCAAGCATTGGGAGACTCCCAAACCTAGAGGTTTTCAAATTACTTAGAGGAGCCTTTAAGGGAAAAAGATGGAGTATGAAAGACGGGGAGTTCTTAAAGCTCAAATATTTAAAATTGGAGGCATTAGATATTGAAGACTGGGATGCCACTAATGATCACCTTCCCTGCCTTGAGATATTGGTGTTGCGAAAGTGTAGGAAACTATTGGAGATCCCTTTGTGTTTTTCGGACATTACAACTCTGCAGATGATTGAAGTGCAATGGTGCCGCCCTTCAGCTGTGTCTTCAGCTATGTATATCCTTGAGGAACAGAGAGAATATGGAAACAAAAATTTTAAGGTCCTACTATATAATAAAGATAAAGAAAACCGTTCTGCATCATCTTCCTAAGAACTTATCAAAGGCAAGATAACAAACACACTTGACTTCATTTAAATCTTTCCTTAAACATTGTATTTAACCATTTTGGTATTTTATACATCTTGACTTTTTCAGGTATATACCATTTCTTCTTTGAAGGTGGATCAGAGGGATAATAGATTGTTCATTCTCAAAGCATTTTCATATAAAGCAAGCTGGGGTCTATTCTTGATCCTTAATGAAACTACTTCTTTTAAAATGTTACGCCTTCTCGTTATTTTTATTATCAATTTCCTTTCAGTGAGTGTGCAGATCGGTAAGTGCATTAAGATCTTCTGGAAGGGTTTTATTGTTTTTCTGAGTAAAGAGATTTGATCAATTCATATGTTTATCAACGATTGACTTGAGCTTAGTAATAACGATTGAGTTGTTGATATTTTTTGTATGTGTTTATTAAATACTCGTTTGAGTAAATGACACTTTTGCCCCCTGGGTTTATACGCTATTGACAGGTTGCCCCCTAACTCTTAAAATGCGCCTCGTTGCCCCCTAAGATTTTTTTTTGTGACCCGTTACCCCTACTGCGTGTTCCGTCCATTTTTTCCGTTAAAAGTGACGTGGCATTTCCATGTCACAATTTTTTTTTTTTTTTTTTAATCCAGATGTCAATTAATTATTTAATTAATTTAAATCAAGGGCAAAAAAGAAATTTCATTAATAGGTTTTATAATATTAAATATAATTAATAAAATAACACCCCCCACCCCCACCCCACCGCACCCCCTACCCCCCCCCCCCCCCCCTCCCCTTCTTCTTCTTCCCCTTCTTCTTCCCCGATGACCTGCAACTCCATTCTTAAAAAAAAAAAAAAAAAATCAATGCTCTCTTTAACAATCAATGCTCTCTTTAACAATCCCTTTGAAGACTCCAAAACTAGGTTGAAGAGATTGTTAGACTCCAAACCATATTCACCGTCACCGGAATATAGACGTCGGTACCCTCGTGTGAAAATTAGACAGAGTTGCTGTGGCGGATGCTGCTGCTTCACTCTTTCCTTGGTCATTCTTTTCATAGTCGCTGCTTCCCTTGCAGTTTGGGTTCTTTACCTGCTCGGAGTTTTGGAAGCATCTGATCTCCGCTCAATGTGGTCAATGTGGCCAATCTCGAGGAAGGCATTGCGCTGATCTCTTATCAAATCTCTCTTGGAAATTAAATTTTGAGTATTGTTTTTCTGATTTTGTTAAATAGAGTTCTGGGTAATGGATTAGCTACATTGATTCATTGTAACTTTTACAATGGATTAGCTACATTGATTCATTGTAACTTTTACAATTTTACTGATATGTACAAGATCTGTGAGTTTGAGTTTTGAGTTGGTTTATTTTGTTTGGCGTCATTTAGCAGAAGAAATTGAGATCCTTGTGGGTTTCCCAACACATGGGATTGATTGATGCCACTATAGATGTTAATAAAAGGGTAACTGCCGTGCATTACTATGTTGAACAAAGAAACATAGCACACTACTCCCCTTTAGTTCGCAGGTTCAAGGCTACAAAGGTAGTTTTCAGGACACTGTAGAACAAATGTGGGCAAAGAATGCTCGTTTTAGTGTAACAAATTCTCTCAATATAATCTGTTATCGAATAATTTGCTAGTCTCATACTGATAAAAAAGTGTAATAAGTGCCAGTAGCCTGGATTTGGATCCTTTTTATTTATGAGACTAGAGAAATTGTTCAATGTCACCCTCAAATCTAAATATTCTAATACTGTTATAAGAATTTGTTATATTGTTGGTTGGAGTGACAGAGGGACTCGAAAGTGAGGAAAATAAAACCAGCCTTCTTGTTTACATGATGACCTAAAATTGGCTCACGGGTGATGTTAAAAGCAGTATTACTATCACCGGAGATGAATGGTTTGTGTAATGGGAGTAGGGTTTGTGTGCATGGAGCACGATGAAGTAGAGGATTCAACATGATATTATTGTTTGTTAGTTGAAGATGTTTTGGTGCAATGAGTCTGAAGATTAACACCTCCTTATATAGAAGAATGAACAAGGATGTAAATCCCTTTAACAATCTCTTCAACCTAGTTTTGGAGTCTTCAAAGGGATTGTTAAAGAGAGCATTGATTGTTAAAGAGAGCATTCATTTTTTTTTTTTTTTTTTTTAAGAATGGAGTTGCAGGTCATCGGGGAAGAAGAAGGGGAAGAAGAAGAAGGGGAGGGGGGGGGGGGGTGCGGTGGGGTGGGGGTGGGGGGTGTTATTTTATTAATTATATTTAATATTATAAAACCTATTAATGAAATTTCTTTTTTGCCCTTGGTTTAAATTAATTAAATAATTAATTGACATCTGGATTAAAAAAAAAAAAAATTGTGACATGGAAATGCCACGTCACTTTTAACGGAAAAAATGGACGGAACACGCAGTAGGGGTAACGGGTCACAAAAACAAATCTTAGGGGGCAACGAGGCGCATTTTAAGAGTTAGGGGGCAACCTGTCAATCGCGTATAAACCCAGGGGGCAAAAGTGTTATTTACTCTACTCGTTTTAGTAGTCTTCTGGAAAGGTTTTGATAGGAATTGGAAGTAAGATTTTTTAGTTGCTTCTTCTGTATATCATTCTTTTCGTAAGTTGGAAATTTTATAAAGCTTATTTGGTAATATTTCTATAGTTAGGGTATTTTATATTTAAGTTACTTGCACTTCTTATTACATTCCCTTAATCTCAGTGGCAGTAATGGGGGAGAGAAGAATGTGTTTTCTCCTTCCGTGACTAAGCTGAGGATACAGGCTATGATCGTCCAATGGCTCACTGATGGGTCCTGTGTGTGAGGTGTGTGAGTTGATTTACTTCTCCGAAACCTTTTATTTTTATAATCAGCAAGAGTACGGAATTGTCTCATGCATTATTTCGAAGGATAACATTGTTCTAATGCTAATACAATTTGCAGAATAAAGACAGATATAAGGTATAGTTGGTTAGTTGATTAAACTACGATTGCAAAATAGTAAATTATAGCTAGAAAGCAAAAAGGGTTCTTAAGGATTATGGATTGATTAACTTAGGATGTTTGATCTCTAATTAAGGGTGAACTGAGTTTAACAATCTTAGCCGGGACTCTAATATAACATAGATCTCTTCCGAATACATTAAGGAAAAACTTATGCCTAGAGATCCCTCCTGATGATTCTAAGATCTAACAAGCACAATTACCCCTAATCCTAAAATAGCTATGCAAGTTTATTTTGCTCTCCTGAGTCTAAACAACCTAACAATATTGATTATTTACTTCGCTCCCTAAAATCTCCTCCCGAGTGTTTATGGAACTAAGTCAAACCTGATACATGGTGTTTGTATCAGGTTCTTACAATAATGCAAATTAATAAATAGGTAAAATCTCAATTCAACCAAACATAAGATATCCCAAATCACACAAAATGAAATTCACAAATTATGTATTTCTCTCCAACTGTGGAAAATTTGAAACACTAAATTATTTGAGAGAGATGAAGCGGAGAGAGAAAGTAAAAACTAATCTAGATGTAAAATAGTGTTATGTCATGGGTCAAGTCCCATACGAACGTATTTATATACTGCTCCGCAATTGCATAGGTCAAATCCGAACATAAATGTCTTAACCCGATTTAAATCGTAAATACCCGTTTTGCAGGAAAACATGCACTGCAGCGGTGAGCTAAGGCATCTCCCAATAATGAAGAAGCCTTGATGCGGTGAGGGTCTACTACAATGATGTGTAGCTTGCTCTGGCAAGCCTGGTGTGACAGCTCTTTTACTCTCGCCTTGACTCGCTCTCGTGTATGCTTCAGCTCAGTTTGCTTAAGGCCCTTCCAAGTGTCTTTTCTCATTGTATCGAACTCCTATCTATATATAAATGCCACTTGTATCGTTTCTTCTTAATATGCGCAAAAAATTAAACAAAATAGTCTAAAATGACAGAATGCCACTATCTACTCGAGAAAACGTAAAGTGTTCAGATAATCTTTAAAAGCATATTATTGACCCACATACCAATCAAAAGGAAAACTCGCACATCGAGAATTGGAAATATGATAAAAAAAAACGAGATATCACTTGCTGACCATTAATAGTATACAAGTTTGAATAGGAAAGTATCACTATTTCGCGAATAGTCCATATATTTCTGTAGGAAGAGTATGCGATTAGTCAAGCTCTTTAACTTAATGGAAATATTACCGTCCCAAAGTCATTATTTATCTTCATAGGAATATAATGTGTTAATCTCGAATAGTGTAGCTTTATATTGGCTAGACCAGCATGGGATCTTCAGATGTTCTGGGAGATACATCAACCTATTGTTTAATTACAAAAAAAATCAACTGATGGGAAAATCGACGCTGCAATTTAATGGAAAGGCAAAGCAGGGCCTTGAATCTCTTTTAATCCTAGACAATCTAATTCATGGATTAATTCGTGGAGAAGGTTATCATAAGCTTACCAGTACCAATTATAGAGGTTAGTATTCTCAGTATTCATTACAAACGATTGCAATTATGTTTGTTGGTCATCTCGGAGAGCTGCATATTTTTAGAGCTTCCATGGCTACTTCTTTTGCTTCTGTCATTGGCTTCAGTGTATTGGTAAGTTTCTCATTATTTTCTGAAACTGGGAATTTCACCATTAGTCTCGTTAAATAACTGAAGACTTCTAGGATTAGGAAGTGCACTAGAGACACTATGTGGGCAAGACTTTGGAGCAAAACAATACAATATTCTCAGCATTTACATGCAGCGAGGCATGTTAATCCAACAGGCCTCGAGTTCTATTTTTGCTTTGTACCCGTGATATTCTAATAGCTCTTGGACAAGTCAAGATCATGATATATCTTATGAAGCTGAAACGTTTATTAATCAATGGATGATCCCAAATCTTTTCGCATATGGATTCCTTTAATGTCTTAATAGATTCCTGCAAACACAAACATTGTAATTCCGATGGTAGTTAGCTCAGAAATAACACCTTTACTCTTGGTTTAACTTAATTAATTGATTAATTAGAATTAGAATTAAAAAAAAAACTGACATGGAAAAACCACGTCAGATTTAACGGCAAAAATGGACGAAAACGTTAGTAGGGGGCAACGGATCACAG